>CM065745.1:29042453-29062453 GCA_033310375.1 Conus canariensis | reverse complement strand
CGTTTATGTCGCCTAATCTTATCTGGACAAAATGACCCCTCATCTTATGTGACCAAAATGTTGCCTTATCTGTTATATGACCAAAATGTCGCCAGATCTTTTCTGACGAAATTGTCGCTTCAACTTATGGGACCAAAATGTCGCCTGTGATCTTATGTCGCCTTATCTTATATGACCAAAATGTCGCCTGATCTTATCTGAACAAAATGTCGCCTTATCTGTTATATGACCACAATGTCGACAGAATTTTCTGACGAAAATGTCGCTTGAACTTCTGTGACCAAAATGTCGCCTGTGATCTTATGTCGCCTTATCTTATATGACCAAAATGTCGCCTGATCTTATGTGACCAAAATGTCGCCTTATCTTACATGACCACTATGTCGCCCTATCTTATTTGACGAAAATGTCGCCTGTTCTAATCTGACCAAAACGTCGCCTGATCTTATCTGACCAAAATGTCGCCTAATCTTATGTGACCAAAATGTCGCCTTATCTTACATGACCACTATGTCCCCTTATATTATGCGACCAAAATGTCGCCTGCACTTATGTGACCAAAATGTCGCCTCTGATATTATGTCGCCTTATCTTATATCACCAAAATGTCGCCTGTTCTTATCTGACCAAAATATCGCCTGATCTTATATGACCCAAATGTCGCCTGATCTTATCTGCCCAAAATGTCGCCTCACCTTATGTGACCAAAACGTCGCCATATCCTTTATATGACCAAAATGTCGTCTGATCTTATCTGACCAAAATGTCGCCTGATCTGATGTGACCAAAATGTCGCCATATCTTACATGACCACTATGTCCCCTTATCTTACATGACCACTATGTCCCCTTATATTATGCGACCAAAATGTCGCCTGCACATATAAAATGTCGCCTGTTCCTATCTGACCAAAATGTCGCCTGATCTTATGTCACTAAAATGTCGCCTTGTCTTACGTGACCACTATGTCCCCTTATATTATACGACCAAAATGTTGCCTGCATATAAGGTAAGGCGACATAATATCAGAGGCGACATTTTGGTCACATAAGTGTAGGCGACATTTTGGTCACATGACATCCGGCGACATTTTTGTCGCATAAGATAAGGTGACATAGTGGTCATGTAAGATAAGGCGAGATTTTGATCATATAAGATAAGGCGACATAGGATCACAGGCAACATTTTGGTCATTTTAGAAAAGGCGACATTTTGGTCACATAAGATCAGGCGACATTTTGGTCACATAAGATCAGGCGACATTTTGGTCATATAAGATAAGGCACATAAGTGTGAGTGTATGTATATGTGATCGTCTGAGTGTGCACATGCCTATTTGCAAGCAGGCATACCAACTTTCCTGTTCACACAAAACGATGATTCTTCTATCAACGTGGCTGATTCAGAACATATCGCCTGATCTTATCTGACCAAAATGTCGCCTGAGCTTATGTGACCAAAACGTCGCCATATCATTTATATGACCAAAATGTCGTGTGATCTTATCTGACCAAAATGTCGCCTGTGATCTTATGTCGCCTTATCTTATATGACCAAAATGTCGCCTGATCTTATCTGATCAAAATGTCGCCTTATCTGTTATATGACCAAAATGTCGCCAGAATTTTCTGACGAAAATGTCGCTTGAACTTCTGTGACCAAAATGTCGCCTGTGATCTTATGTCGCCTTATCTTATATGACCAAAATGTTGCCTGATCTTATGTGACCAAAATGTCGCCTTATCTTACATGACCACTATGTCGCCTTATCTTATATGACCAAAATGTCGCCTGTTCTAATCTGACCTAAATGTCGCCTGATCTTATCTGACCAAAATGTCGCCTAATCTTATGTGACCAAAATATCGCCTTATCTTACGTGACCACTATGTCCCCTTATATTATGCGACCAAAATGTCGCCTGCACTTATGTGACGAAAATGTCGCCTCTGATATTATGTCGCCTTATCTTATATCACCAAAATGTCGCCTGTTCTTATCTGACCAAAATATCGCCTAATCTTATGTGACAAAAATGTCGCCGGATGTCATGTGACCAAAATGTCGGCTGATGTCATGTGAGCAAAATTACGCCTCATGTCATGCGACCAAAATGTCGCCTGTGATCTAATGTGACCTGATCTTAGGTAACCAAAATGTCGCCTAATCTCATCTGGACAAAATGTCGCCGATCTTATGAGACCAAAATGTCGCCTTATATGTTATTTGACCAAAATGTCGCCAGAATTTTCTGACGAAAATGTTGCTTGAACTTATGTGATCAATATGCCGCCTGCGATCTTATGTCGCCTTATCTTATATGAGCAAAATGTCGCCTGATCTTATCTGACCAAAATGTCGCCTGACCTTATGTGACCGAAATGTCGCCATATCACTTATATGACCAAAATGTCTCCTGATCTTATCTGACCAAAATACCGCCTGATCTTGTGTGACAAAATGCAGCCTTATCTTACATGACCACTATGTCGCTTTATCTTATATGACCAAAATGTCGCCTGTTCTAATCTGACCAAAATGTCGCCTGATCTTATCTGACCAAAATGTCGCCTGATCTTATTTGACCAAAATGTCGAGTTATCTTACATGACCACTATGTCGCCTTATGGTGTATGACCAAAATGTCGCCTGTTCTAATCTGACCAAAATGTCGCCTGATCTTATCTGAACAAAATGTTGCCTGATCTTATGTGACCAAAATGTCGCCTTATCTTACATGACTACTATGTCCCCTTATATTATGCGACCAAAATGTCGCCTGCACTTATGTGACCAAAATATCGCCTCTGATATTATGTCGCCTTATCTTATATCACCAAAATGTCGCCTGTTCTTATCAGACCAAAATGTCGCTTGATATTATATGACCAAAATGTTGCCTTATCCATTATATGACCAAAATGTCGCCTGATCTTATCTGACCAAAATGTAGCTTGCACTTATGTGATCAAAATGCGACCTGTGATCTTATGTCGCTTCATTTTATATCACCAAAATGTCGCCTGATCTTATCCGACCAAAATATCGCCTAATCTTATGTGACAAAAATGTTGCCGGATGTCTTTGTGACCAAAATGTCGCCTGATGTTATGTGAGCAAAATGACGCCTCATGTCATGCGACCAAAATGTCGCCTGTGATATTATGTGACCTGATCTTAGGTAACTAAAATTTCGCCTAATCTTAGGAGACCAAAATGTCGCCTGTGATCTTATGTCGCCTTATCTTATATGAGCAAAATGTCGCCTACTCTTATCTGGACAAAATGCCGCCTGATTTTATGTGACCAAAATGTCGCCTTATCTGTTATATGACCAAAATGTCGCCAGATCTTTTCTGACGAAAATGTCGCTTGAACGTATGTGACCAAAATGTCGCCTGTGATATTATGTCGCCTTATCTTATATGAGCAAAATGTTGCCTGATCTTATCTGACCAAAATGTCGCCTGACCTTATGTGACCAAAACGTCGCCATATCATTTATATGACCAAAATAACGTGTAAACTTATCTGACCAAAATGTCGCCTGTGATCTTATGTCGCCTTATCTTATATGCGCAAAATGTCGCCTAATCTTATCTGGACAAAATGACCCTTGATCTTATATGACGAAAATGTCGCCTTATCTGTTATATGACCAAAATGTCGCCAGATCTTTTCTGACGAAATTGTCGCTTCAACTTATGGGACCAAAATGTCGCCTGTGATCTTATGTCGCCTTATCTTATATGACCAAAACGTCGCCTGATCTTATCTGAACAAAATGTTGCCTTATCTGTTATATGACCAAAATGTCGCCAGAATTTTCTGACGAAAATGTCGCTTGAACTGATGTGACCAAAATGTCGCCTGTGATCTTATGTCGCCTTATCTTATATGAGCAAAATGTCGCCTGATCTTATCTGACCAAAATGACACCTTATCTTACATGACCACTATGTTGCCCTATCTTATATGACAAAAATGTCGCCTGTTCTAATCTGACCAAAATGTCGCCTGATCTTTTCTGACCAAAATTTCGCCTGATCTTATGTGACCAAAATGTCGCCTTGTCTTACGTGACCACTATGTCCCCTTATATTATGCGACCAAAATGTCGCCTCTGATATTATGTCGACTTATCTTATATCACCAAAATGTCGCCTGTTCTTATCTGACCAAAATGTCACCTGATCTTATCTGACCAAAATGTTGCCTGATCTTATATGACCAAAATGTCGCCTTATCTTACATGACCACTATGTCCCCTTATTTTATGCGACCAAAATGTCGCCTGCACTTATGTGACCAAAATGTCGCCTCTGATATTATGTGGCCTTATCTTATATGACCAAAATGTCGCCTGATCTTATCTGACCAAAATGTCGCCTTATCTGTTATATGACCAAAATGTCGCGTGAATTTTCTGACGAAAATGTCGCTTGAACTTATGTGACCAAAATGTCGCCTGTGATCTTATGTCGCCTTATCTTATATGAGCAAAATGTCGCCTAATCTTATCTGCCCAAAATGTCGCCTGACCTTATGTGACCAAAACGTCACCATATCATTTATATGACCAAAATGTCGTCTGATCTTATCTGACCAAAATGTCGCCTGATCTTATGTGACCAAAATGTCGCTTTATTTTACATGACCACTATGTCCCCTTATATTATGCGACAAAAATGTCGCCGGATGTCTTGTGACCAAAATGTCGCCTGCACTTATGTGACCAAAATGACGCCTCTGATACTATGTCGCCTTATCTTATATGACCAAAATGTCGCCTGTTCCTATCTGACCAAAATGTCGCCTGATCTTATATGACCAAAATGTCCCCGTATCAGTTATATGACCAAAATGTCACCTGATCTTATCTGACCAAAATGTAGCTTGAACTTATGTGATCAAAATGGGACCTGTGATCTTATGTCGCCTCATTTTATATCACCAAAATGTCGCCTGATCTTATCCGACCAAAATATCGCCTAATCTTATGTGACCAAAATATCGCCTTATCTTACATGACCACTATGTCGCTTTATCTTATATGACCAAAATGTCGCCTGATCTTATCTGACCAAAATGTCGCCTGATCTAATGTGACCAAAATGTCGCCTTATCTTACATGACCACTATGTCCCCTTATATTATGCGACAGATATGTCGCATGCACTTATGTGACCAAAATGTCGCCTCTGATAGTATGTCGCCTTATCTTATATCACCAAAATGTCGCCTGTTCCTATCTGACCAAAATGTCGCCTGATCTTATATGATCAAAATGTCGCCTTATCACTTATATGACCAAAATGTCGCCTGATCTCATCTGACCAAAATGTAGCTTGAACTTATGTGATCAAAATGGGACCTGTGATCTTATGTCGCCTCATTTTATATCACCAAAATGTCGCCTGATCTTATCCGACCAAAATATCGCCTAATTTATGTGACAAAAATGTCGCCGGATGTCATGGGACCAAAATGTCGCCTGATGTCATGTGAGCAAAATGACGCCTCATGTCATGCGACCAAAATGTCACCTGTGATGTTATGTGACCTGATCTTAGGTAACCAAAATTTCGCCTGATCTTAAGTGACCAAAATGTCGCCTGTGATCTTATGTCGCCTTATCTTATATGAGCAAAATGTCGCCTACTCTTATCTGGACAAAATGTCGCCTGATCTTATGTGACCAAAATGTCGCCTTATCTGTTATATGATCAAAATGTCGCCAGATCTTTTCTGACGAAAATGTCGCTTGAACTTATGTGACCAAAATGTCGCCTGTGATCTTATATCGCCTTATCTTATATGAGCAAAATGTCGCCTGATCTTATCTGACCAAAATGTCGCCTGACCTTATGTGACCAAAACGTCGCCATATCATTTATATGACCAAAATGTCGCCTGATCTTATCTGACCAAAATATCGCCTGATCTTATGTGACGAAAATGTCGCCTTATCTTACATGACCACTATGTCGCCTTATCTTATATGACCTTATGTTGCCTGTGATCTTATGTCGCCTAATCTTATATGACCAAAATGTCGCTTTATCTTAAATGACCATTATGTCGACTTATCTTATGCGACAAAATGTCACCGAATGTCATGTGACCAAAATGTCGCCTGCTCTTATGTGACCAAATTGTCGCCTGTGATCTTATATCGCCTTATCTTATATGAGCAAAATGTCGCCTAATATTATCTGGACAAAATGTTGCCTAATCTTATGTGAACAAAATGTCGCCTTATCTGTTATATGACCAAAATATTGCCAGAATTTTCTGACAAAAATGTCACTTGAACTTATGTGACCAAAATGTCGCCTGTGATCTTATGTCGCCTTATCTTATCTGACCAAAATTTTGCCTGATCTTATCTGACCAAAATGTCGCCTGACCTTATGTGACCAAAATGTCGCCATATCATTTATATGACCAAAATGTCGCCTGATCTTATGTGACTAAAATGTCGCCTTATCTTACATGACCACTATGTCGCCCTATCTTATATGACCAAAATGTCGCCTGTTCTAATCTGACTAAAATGTCGCCTGATCTTATCTGACCAAAATGTCGCCTGATCTTATGTGACCAAAATGTCGCCTTATCTTACATGACCACTATGTCCGCTTATATTATGCGACCAAAATGTCGCCTGCACTAATGTGACCAAAATGTCGCCTCTGATATTATGTGGCCTTATCTTATATGACCAAAATGTCGACTGTTCTTATCTGACCAAAATGTCGCCTTATCACTTATATGACCAAAATGTCGCCTTATCACTTATATGACCAAAATGTCGCCTTATCACTTATATGACCAGTGTAAGCTCCCTGGCAAATACAAGGTCTGGTGTCTGCAGTTCATGCTGATACCAAAGCTCCTATGGCCTCTGATGATATACGACATCTGCACCAGCATAGTGGAAGCAATGGAAGCCAAAATCAACAAGTTCACAAGGAAATGGCTTGGTGTCCCACCCTGTCTGACTGACATAGCGCTGTACTGTCGCCAAGCAACGCTGAAACTACCACTGAAATCCATCCTGGAGGAATACAAAGCAGGGAAGATCAGACTTCAAAGCATGCTGGAGGACTCAGGAGACAAGGTGGTAGAAGCAATCAAGCCCCAGCTGAAGACAGGCAGTAAATGGAAAGTTCAAGAGGCGATGGATTCTGCAAAAGAAAGTCTCAAGATCAGAGAAATAACAGGACACACACAGACCAACAGACAAGGACTGGGGGTGACCAAAACTGAATGGTGGTCAAAGGCCAAAGGAAAAGCCAAAAGAGACATGATGATTCAGGAGATGAGAAAAGAAGAAGACCAAAAAAGACTCCAAAAAGCAGTCCAGCAGAGCCAGCAAGGGCAATGGACAACGTGGGAGAATGCACTCCAAAGAAGTCTCACTTGGAATGACATTTGGCACATGGCCCCTCTCAGGATCAGCTTCATTCTCAGATCTGCATATGACCTTCTGCCCTCAAATGCAAACCTGATGAAGTGGGGGAAAACAGACGATCCTGCATGCCCCCTCTGCCATGAAAAACAAACAGTGGAGCATGTCCTAAGCTCATGTAAAGTAGCCCTGGCTCAAGGAAGGTACACATGGAGGCACAACCAAGTGCTCAAAGAGATTGTACAAGTAGTCTGGGCTAGTACCAACACCACAAAAGGGAAAATCAGGACTCCAAAAGCACCCGCAACATTCTTCACGGCAGGAGGCAGCAAATCATGGCCAAGAACAACAGTGCCACTCGAAACATGCAGGCAGAGTCTGCTGGACGGGGCAGATGACTGGGAGTGCACTGCAGACCTCCCAGAATGGAAGAGTCACCCAGAGATCATCAGCAAGAGTGGCATGAGACCAGACATAGTAGTCCACTCTAAGTCAACCAAGCAGCTGATCATGATCGAGCTCACGGTGCCATATGAGAACAGAATGGAGGCAGCTCAAATCTACAAGACTGAAAAGTATGCTGATCTGGCAAACAGCCTGAGGAGAGAAGGCTATCAGGTCAAAGTCCTCACTGCAGAAATTGGAGCTAGGGGATTTGTAGGAACGTCTGCATACAGCCTCATGAAACAGCTCTCAGTTGCAGGGAAGGAAAAAACCAGAGCCCTGAAAGCAATGGCAGAAGCGGCAGAGAGGTGTTCAAGCTGGATCTGGTCAAGGAGGAACAAAAGTGAACTTCATAAGGCTTAAATTTCCCTACAAATATCAGGTGTCCCTGTGGCTCAGTGGTTAAAGCGCGAGTCATTAAGTGGAAAATGAGCATGTCCAGAGGGTCATGGGTTCGAATCCCAGCCATGGCTCGTCCCAAGATGGGAAAAAAAAGGGGGCAGCAGAGGGACATCCGGAGTCATGAACCGGGTGTGGCCCAACCCCCCCAGAGTGTCAGGAGATAAGGGCCGAAACACTTGCTTGAAGGGGGCTTCTCTTCTGAGGACTCTCTGCTGCCACGCTCTCCACGAGTTTCTTTCTACTATTGTTTTGTTTGATGACAGCATTACCTATTTTTATTTTTTCGTTGTAGAAAACAGGTTCGTCTAGCACCTCACCAACATTTTTTGGCGTAATATTGAGGCAAACGTTTCTACATGCTTTGAAAGTATGTGTCCAAAAAGGGTCAATGTTTGAATAATTTAAACCGTACATTGGTCCGTAACATTCCAAGTTTTTAAGGAAAGGGTACATTTCAACTGCAATATTTATCCATTTATGATTCGTATTTTTATATTTTCTCAGCCATGAAAGTTTCAGAGCATATATATATATATATACCTTCGAATATCTGCTATGTTCAAACCACCTTGTTGTACACTTTTTACTGCCGTTTTTCTACTAATCCTGTCCCCTTTCCCATTCCAAACAAATTGAAAACATAACTTTTGGAGTTTTGTACAAAATGGTCAGGTGGGTCAGGTAACAACATCCAAAGATGTATTAGTTTAGTCAGAATTAGAGATTTTAACACAGCTACTCTCCCAGTTGGAGTGATGATTCTTTGTGACCAAATTTTAAATAACATTTGAACCTCTGCGAATTTTTCGTTGTAGTTAATGATTTCACAATTATTTAAATCTTGAGTAAACCAGATTCCCAGTATTTTGAATTTAGGGGGATTCCATATCATTTTCAGATGGGACAATATACTTTTTTGGATTTTTTTTATTTCCTAGCCAGATTGTTTGTGTTTTATCACAGTTCATACATAGGCCAGAAATCTTGCTGAATCTGTCAAGGATAAATATGGATCGGTTAAATGATTCTTCGTCACCCTCATTGAATAACTGTGTATCATCTGCAAACTGCGAAATTTTATGTTTAATATTATTTATCTTTATTCCTTTTATAGATTCGTCTTCCCTGATCATGATAGCTAACATTTCCACGCACAAGACAAACAAACATGGAGAAATAGGGTCTCCCTGTCTAAAACCTCTTTCAACTTTAAACCATTGTGCAGTGTGACCATTTATACTAACAGTTGATCTGATGTCTTTGCAAAAAAGTTTCAACCCAACGGCAAACACCATCTCCAAAACCATATATAATACTTTTAAAACTTTAAACATAAAACTCCAATCCAATGAGTCAAAGGCCTTTTCAAAATCAATACTAAGTATTAAGCCAGGAAGATTTTTCATCTGTAAATAGTTAATCAAATCATATATTAATCTAATATTATCTCCTGTATATCTATTAGCTATGAATCCAGTCTGATCCTCATTTATAAGTGCTGGTAAGACGTTCTTAATTCTATTGGAAATACACGAAGATCCTATTTTGTATATTACATTAAGAAGAGATATAGGTCGCCGATTTTTTTTTAATAAATTCCTTAGGTTTATCGCCTTTAGGGATACAGATAATTAGCCCTTCTTTTTGTGTTGATGAAAGTTCTCCGTGTTTAAATGCTTCGTTTAGTGACCTCACTACAAACGGTCCCAGTTGTTTCCAAAAGAATTTAAAGAATTCTACCGTAAATCCATCTGTGCCAGGGCTGTTACCATTTTTCATATTTTTCAGAACTTGGCTAGCTTCTTCTATAGTTATTAGACCATCTAACATCGTTCCTTATTCTTGTGATAGTTTGGGGATTTCATTAACCAAGCTTTCTAATGCACGATTTTCTACACCTCTTCCCCTATACAAATTCTCATAGAATATTTTCACTTCATTTAAGATTTCTTTAGGGTCGTCTATAATCTCATTATTCTTAGTTATAAGTTTTGTCATTTGTTTGCTAATGTAGTTTCTTTTCTCAAGACTACAGAAATATTTAGAAATTTTTTCACCATCAGCAATCCATCTGGCTTTTGATCTTAAGAGTACACCTTCCATTCTCGTATCTCTAATTGTTCTCAACTCTTGATTTTTCACGTATAGTTTTTTCATTACGTCTTCTGTTTTATGGTCCATCTTTTCAAGAGTTTGAATATCTTACATGAGTTCCTTTTCACTTTCTGTAGTTTTCTTTTTTTCATTGTGGCGTATGCGATAGTTTTTCCTCTTATTTTCATTAGTAGAAAATCTAGTTTGTATGAGATTTTAAGTTCAATTTTACCTTTATCTATTTCATCAATTGTTTCACTGTTGCAGTTATCTGCGGCGTATTCTTTTGTCACATTTATGATTTCCTGATTAATTTCATCCACATATTGCCTATCCTTAAGCAAGGAATAATTAAATTTCCAAAAAGTATTTTTTTTTTATTTTTCCCAAATTTCAGTTGCAGTGTAATTATAGAGAGATCAGATCGGTATCCTGGGAGGATGTCAGCATCTTCAAAATACCAGTACAAATAATCAGATAACAAGAAAAAGTCTAGTCTGCTTTGCTTTAATGGTGGTGGCTTTTTCCAAGTGTAGCGCCTACATTCTGGGTTGCTCTCTCTCCGGATATCTGTCAATCCAAGTTCTTCTATCATATTTTCAAGTGCTCTTTTGGCTCTCGGGTTATTATCATGTATATAAGTGCAACAATCAATGGTTGGGTTTAATACAATATTCCAGTCACCAGCTGCACTTACATTGTTATTGTTACAGCCTTTTATGGTTTCCCTAAGTGAATTATAAAATGTCGGGTTATCCTTGTTTGGGCCATAGACATTTACCAAAAGGAAATCCTTCTCAAAAGCAGTAAATGATAGCAGTATAAAATTTCCGTTTATATCACGATGAACTTTAGTTATTTTAAATTCAAACTTGTTTGAAAAGAAAACAGCCACTCCTCTATAGACTGATGACATTAAACGAATGACAAATAAATACGTCTAGGCAATGACGTATGAAAACCTATACGTAAACGGACAAATACGTGTTTAAAGCAGTGTGTGTGTGTGTGTGTGTGTGTGTGTGTGTGTGTGTGTGTGTGTGTGTGTGTGTGTGTGTGTGTGTGTGTGCGCGGTGTGTGTGTGTGTGTGTGTGCGTGCGTGCGTGCGTGCGTGCGTGCGCGCGTGTGTGCGTGTGCGTGTGTGTGTGTGTGTGTGTGTGTGTGTGTGTGTGTGTGTTGTGTGTGATTGGGAAAAGGAAAAGGAGAGGCAGATAGAGGGAAAAGGCAAACAGAAAGAGATAGAGAAAAATGGAGAATGGTAGAGGATGAGTCTCATGCTTGGAAGGGGGAGACTGGGGGTGTGTAAAAGAAAGGGACAGAGTGGTAGGGGAGGAGTCTTATGCTTGGAAGTGGGCGCTTGAGGGTGTGTATGAGGACAAAAAAAAAGAAAAAAAAAACCTCGGGAGTGTGTGTGTGTGTGTGGGGGGGGGGGGGGGGGGGGAGTGATGGGGGTTGGATGGAAATTCCTATAAATACGTGCATATGGATTGTCCATATGTGCATGTGTCTACTACGAGTATGCATACCTGGATGGTGATACACACACACACACACACACACACACACACACACACACACACACACACACACACACACACACACACACACATACGGTATTAATGTAAATGTAATGAGATGGGGAAATTGGGAGAGGGGGATGTAGAGAGAAAGGGATGGAAGAGAGGTCGGGGGCAAGGAAAGCGAGGGCAAAGAGCTGGAATGATTCAAACTAATAAAAAGTCAGATGCGGGAGTGGAGTCCATCAGGGATTGTGGTGCCAAGGCGAGAGATGATCCTGGACTCCATGAATTTTCTTTCTGGAGCTGAGGAGTGGTTTTGCCAAACAGCAGTGACGGAAATTTGGGTTTCGCTGTGGCAGTCAGCACTGAAATAAATCCCCACTGGTGTTGGATAAGACTCCTCCTCTACCACTCTCTCTTTCTTTTACACACCCTCAAGCGCCCCTTTCCAAGCATAAGACTTCTCCTCTACCATTCTCCATTTTTCTCTGTCTCTATTTCTATTTGCCTTTACCCTCTATCTGCCTCTCTTTTTTCCTTTTCCCCATCACACACACACACACACACACACACACACACACACACACACACACACACCACGCACGCACGCACGCACGCACGCACGCACGCACGCACGCACGCACGCACACACACACACACACACACACACACACACACACACCCTCACACACACACACACGCACAGACTCGCGAGCGCTTGCACAGGCAAGCACGCGCGCGCGCGCGCGCACACACACCACACACACACACACACACACACACACACCACACACACACACACACACACGTATTCGTCCGTTTACATATATGTTTACATATATCATTGCTTATACGTATTTATCTGTCTTTCGTTTTATGTCACAGGTCCTGAGGACGGTCTATGGCCAAAACGTTGAAGATTTTTGCTCTTTTTCTTTTTTGTTTTAAATCTTCTGAGCATCCTCAAAAACATTTTGTATTGTTCACAGAAGATCAGTGGTCAAAAACTTGTTTTATTTTTCCAGTGTGAAAGTGTACGCATACGCGGATACGCGCGCGCGCGCGCGCGCGCGCGCGCGCGTGTGTGTGTGTGTGTGTGTGTGTGTGTGTGTGTGTGTGTGTGTGTGTTGTGTGTGTGTGTGTGTGTGTGTGTGTGTGTGTGTGTGTGTGTGTGTGTGTGTGTGTGTGTTGTGCGTGTCTTGTGTGTGTGTGTCTTGTGTTGTGTTGTGTGTGTGTGTGTGTGTGTGTGTGTGTGTGTGTGTGTGTGTGTGTGTGTGTGTTATGTTGTGTTGTGTTGTGACGGATTTCTATTCCGGTCTGAGACTGCACGACAGGGCTTATTTTACGTTTACTTTCATAATATATCCCGGCGTCAACCAGGCCCGAGAGATACAGACACTTGCAGTGTTTGTCAGACCATTTGAGCTACACTCTCAGAGGCACATCCATTAAGTGGAAGAAACTCGACTTTGTTGTCCCAGTCTTCTCCACTGAGCCGTAACAAACTGAATTCTGGGCAGGAGTCAATCAGGGCAGAAAAATCTCACATTGGTCTGAGGGGAATCGAACCCACGACCTCCCAGCCGGGAGCCTGCGACGCTAATCACTTCGCCAAGGCGGCTGGTGACAAACAAGAAGTTATAAATGGTATACATAAACTGAAATGTGGAAAAGGTGCTGTGCAGATAAAATTGTAATTGAAATGTTAAAACATGCAAATTCAACTGTACCTGATTTTCTTGTGATTCTGTTTAATTCTGTTTTTGACGCAAGATATTTCCAAAAGAATGATCAAAATCAATCATCGTTCTAATTTATGAAACGGGAGACTCCAAAACAACCGAGATAACTAAAGAGAATTAAATTTGAAATATTAGTGATAATGTACCGCCAAAAAACGTAGACAAACGAATCACAAGACAAAATACTTTCGTAATATATCCCAGTCCTTTTGTCGTGTGATTCGTCTGCCTACGTTTTATTTGGTGGTGCATTATCACTAACATTTCAGATTTGTTTAGATTTCCGCCTGCAGTCGCCTCACTTTGCAACTAGATCTAAGGAGGAATAGCTCTAACAAATATAATCATTAAAATTTACACACATATACTGAATAATATCTGGCCTGAAACTGAAGCAAAAATAACTGAAGTACAGGCAGGTTTCAGGAAAAACTACAATATAGTCGATCACATTTTTTCATTATACGCGATGATGCAAAAATATTGTCTTAGAAACACTGACTATTATGTTGCTTTGGTATACTTTAAGAAAGCCTTTGATTTTGTCAATCAAAATATATACTGTTAAAAAAAAGTTAAGGACCAAAATTTCATTGACTTATAAGAAAAAAAATTGGGAAGTGATCAATCTCCAAGTGTAAAATGAATTTATTGAATATGTGAAAAGTGTGTAAAGACAATGACAAGTCCGAGGAATCAACAAACTGGAATCGAGCGCAGTACAAACACCCCCACCCCCAAATTTGAAAGTCACAGGAGGAGTGTTTGTTCAATGTCATGGTTAATAACGTGTGTGTCCCCCGTTATTGGCAAGGCATTCAAGGCAGCGTTGTCGCATGGAGTTAACCAGTGTGCGCAGAAAGGCCTGGGGGACAGCAGCCCACTCCTGCTGGAGTGACTCAAACAGCTGACCCAGGTTAGCAGGAGGAGGACGACGCTGCTGCAGTCTCCTGCCCAGCTCATCCCAAAGATGTTCGATGGGGTTCAGGTCTGGGCTGTTTGCTGGCCACTGCATTCTGTTGACACCAGCAGCTTGGAGAAACGTGTTTACTGCTCTGGTGCGATGGGGCCGTGCATTGTCGTCTTGAAAGACTGCCTGAGGTCCAAGCTGTTGAAGGGCTGGCAGCACCAGGGGTTGCAAAATCTCTGTTTGGTAGCGAACACCATTCAAGTTCCCTGCCACATTGTAGAGAACCGTTCTGTAGCGTGTGCTTATGCCGCCCCAAATCATAACGGATCCCCCACCATAGCGGTTCCTTTCCAGGACAGTTTCTTCTGCAAAACGCTCCCCACGGCGTCTCCAGACCCTGTTCCGTCTGTCGGTGGGATCCAGGCAGAACCGCGACTCTGTAAACATCACGTTAGCCCACTGTTCATGTGTCCATCTCACATGCTGCGTGCACCATAATCGGCGTGCTGCTCTGTGGGCATCAGTCAAACGAGGTCTTATGGCTGGTCGTCGAGCACGGAGGTTAGCGGCGTGTAGGCGGTTTCGTATGGTCTGATCACTGACAACAGTGTTGGTGGCATCTTTAAGGCGACGTCTGATGTTGTTTGCACTTGCTTTCTTTCTTGTGTGGCCTGCCTTTCAATGTATCGGTCCTCTCGTGGTGTTGTTATTCTGGGTCGACCAGAGCGTGGTCATTCTTGCCCTCTTCCTGTGTCTTGAAAGCGTTGTCTGAGTCTGATAACAACAGAGTGTGATACCCCAAGTCTCCGTGCCACTTCCCGGACTGCAACTCCTTCTTGGAACCATCCTATTGCTCTTCCTCGATCCAGCTCGTTCAGTCTTCGACGTGGATGCATGCTGTTGCATTGCATTTTTCGCCAGTACAGTGGCTTTTAAAGACATTTGGTTGAGCATACTTTATGACCTACAGCCTGATTTAGCTCGTGCTTCACATGATTTTGATTCAGCACATGCTCCTCGGATCCCAAACACATCAGAGATTCACCCCAATTTGTTCCAAAAATGACAAGTCGCGACACGTGTTTTTCAAGGCTCGTGAGAAATGTGTGCCACAAAATTGCGGTTGCCGCATTTACTATCAATTTGTGCGTGTGGTTCAATTTGTTTGGACCACAAAGGCGGTACAATTGAATTTTTGTGAATTTTTAAGTTTTTGTGCATTCTCAATGTTGGTTCTTAACTTTTTTTGAACAGTATGTATTTTCTGAAGCGTTTTGAGAAAAGCAGAAATTAATGGAGAAATGTACAGATCTCTCAAAGAAATTTACGATTCAGTGCTATCTTTTGTTCGTGGTAAGGGTACGTATTCAGAAATGTTTAAGTGCCCTCGAGGTGTCAAACAAGGGTTTTCATTGAGCCCAGAGCTGTTTTCATTTTTTCATTAACGAATTGGCAACAGAAATATGTAAAATAGGCACACACGCTATACTAGTGATCCCAAACGTTGTCGATATTTTTCTATGCTATTCGCAAATGACGCGATTATCCTTTTTGAGACAGTTGTCGGTCTTTGAAATCAATCAAGCAGGCAGACTGGAACTTACTGTTAATCTTGAAAAAAAAAGTCATAGTTTTCAGAATGGGCGGTCATCTTTACAGGCATAAAAATAGTGGTTGGGAGAAATAGAGGTAAAAGTAACAAATAATGATAAGCATATAGGAATTTTATTTACAACTAAATTCAGTTTTAGCATGGGATGGTCAGAAACCTACAAAAAGGGAAAGGTGTGATACAGATTTTAACATCACTGAAGAAATTAAATTCGATTGAACCATCTATATTCTAAAAAAAAGTTTTGGTTCACAGATTGAAAGTATGCTAACATAATTATGCATCAGACATTTGGGATTTATCTAATAACTACCTAATGGGAAAAGTCCGTACATTTGCAGTTATACGCTTCAAGAATGTCCTGTTGCGTTCCTCAAACAAAATGGTATATGGAGAGTCAGGCATATATCCACTCTGTATAAGAACACAAGTAAAGTGCATGAGATACTGGGTGCTCAAACTACCATTGACCACGTTATGTAGACAGGCTTATGAGATGCTATTACAACAACATGAAAGAGGAAAAGACAACTGGGTGACAATGATTAAGAAATTACTAACAGAAAACGGGTTCGGTTCAGTTTGGTTAAGCCAGAAAGCAGGAGATGATCATTTGTTTATCTAAGAACTAAAAGATAGATTAACATGCATATTCAAACAAAATTGGCACTCGAACATGGTAGGAAAAGGGAAGTGTGACTTGTCTCTGGAATTTAATAGTAACCTGCTGTCATGAAAGTATTTGTCAGTTGTAACACATAAATGGCATAGAGACATGCTTGGTAGATTACACCCAAGGTTTAAAAGCAAGCAGAGTTTGTTCTGTACCTGCATCAAAAACTAAAAAGATAGGCAAAGTCTGCATGTTAAATGCAGCTGAAAACGAACATTGTCTTCTTTTCAAATGTAATGCTTACGACGTTGTTCGCAAAAACATGTCAGTTATTTCAAGTGTATGTTATACGTTGTCAAAGAAATCCAAGATTTTGTCACTCAATGATCTTGTTAAGTGTATTGCTGAATCAAATAAAATCAGACAGTCTTAAATAAAAATAAAAAAAAAACCAGCTTAAAAGTAACGATGATGTGTCTTAGGTTATTTTGGTGGATTCCTGATGGATGTTGAGTGACAATTGTATGATCTTTCTGCTCAAGAATGTTCTGGTATCATACTGAGGACATTTAGCATGCCCACGTGTTTTATTTCATTTGTTTGCATGTTGTTGTTGTTTTTTTTTGGTAGATGAATTTTTGCAGATGAATCAAAGTTCATGTTTATTTGCTGTGTCATGACCATTAATTTAATCAGTTTCTTTATATTTTTAATGAGACAATGTGTCGTCATATAAGCAACTAATCTGTTGTCATTGCAGGTTGTTCTGTCTGTCTGTCTGTCTGTCTGTCTGTCTGTCTGATCCACCTTTAAATGACGACAGTTCCAGAACATTATGTTTGTCCTCTCGGCCTAACAAGTTGCACAAGCGGCGCTAAGAAGCGGTGAAAGAAAGCCTGAGAGGGGAATCCCCCCCCCCCCCCCTCCCAGCTGCCCTCTGTGGAAGGGAAGCCCGTTGTGCCAGAGTGAATGGTGTCGGTGCAGAGCTTCAGAGTCAACACGGCTGTGGGTTCTGCGGGAATGAACGTGTCACCCCTCACCCCCTTCTTTTCTCCATCCCCCCATCCACCACTCCCATTCTTCTCACTTCCTCCTTTTGCAGACTCTCCCCTCCCCTCCCCCCCCCCCCCCCCCCCCCCCCCCCCCAGGTCCTCCTGTACCATCGCCCGCCTTTCCACTGATGGGAACTGAAGCCATATCAAGGAGGACAACGACTGGGATGCAACAAGTCGGCACATGGAAAGGACGTTCTTCTGTGTAGGAATGGAAAAGACAAGACGTGAGGAGGTAACAGAAAAAAAAACAACAAGCCACTTCAGATCTCCCTGTAAAGCACATATCTGGTGCGTCTTTTTCCAGAGAAAACCCACCATTTCTTTTCCAAATCACTTGTGGATTGTTTTCTATTCCAACATCGAAAGCAAAACAATGTTTTCTCGAAAACCCACCATTTCTTTTCCAAATCACTTGTGGATTGTTTTCTATTCCCACATCGAAAGCAAAACAATGTTTTCTCGTTTTAAGCCTTTTTTCTACTTTTTTTCTTTTTTTTGAAGTTTCAAGAAAACAGTTTTTTTCTATTCTAAAGGGAAGAAACCATAGGCAGAGCTTGATATGACAAGCTTTTCAAAGAAGCCTGTCACTGCACCCCACCTTCGTGCAGATACTTTGGTCCTTACCTCATTGCATTCCAGGAGGCTTGGCTATATCCAGGCCACAACTAGAGTTAACTGTTACTTTTGTCTTTTATTTATGTATTTATTTATTCATTTACTTACTTATTTATTTGTTTATTCATTTATTCATTTACAGCTTTCTTACAATCGAAAGCTGCTTCTGAATCTTATTTTTGTTAAAACCGCCGAATTTTCTTATATCATTGCAGAACAAATGTCTTTGTTCCAGATCCTCCGTAAAATTAAGAACTTCCCAAGTTTCCCTGGAGCGCGTACTGTTTAATTCGAACCGTCTGTAAAAAAGGGAAAAAAAAAGAAAAAAAAAGAAACACGAGGAAGCATACTTCTTATTCCAGATCATTCACATAATACTAACAGGTCATAGTCATAATTTTGCCGGAAAACGTACTTCTTATTCAAAACATTCTGTCTGAAAAATCATTGCTGTTCCTAATTTGCTTCAATATATTATACTTTTTGTTCCAAATCATCAACAACATTTGCATAAATCATGTGCATAATTCATTTGAAAAAAAAATCTTTCGAACATTTGTATTGCGAAATCCCTATTCCCTGAAAGAAGATACTTTTTGATCCAGTTTATCTGTGAAATTCCTGTAACTCTGGTTCCGAATTCTCTTGAAAACATACATTTTGTCCAAAACTCCGTCTGCGAAATCTTTGATATTCCTAATTTTCCTTAAAAAATATGTGTAAAGACCTAATTAAGTTGCAAAATGTCCCACGCTAGTAACTTCTGTGGGAGAATGTACTTCTTGTTCAAAGCCATTGTCAAACACTCCGTTCTTCTGTAACTTCCGTAAAAAAAGCATACTTACTTATTCAAACCATCTACGAAATAATTCAAATTTCTTGTTTGAAAAGAAAACTTGCAAGTTGTTCCAGATCAGCTGAAAAAAAAACTTTATGTTCCTAACTACGATAGAGGATACACCTCTTCTTTCAAACCCTCTGCAATAGCCAATGTTCCTGATTTCTTTGAAAAGATAAACACAACAACAAAAATTGTTCCAGAAAGTGGTAAGAAAAAAGTTAGAAGTGAATCCCTACAATTCTTGTTGGAGGACGAGAAACTTACTGTGACAGTATGGAGTTTCGATTTAACACCGCTGAGGTTTCTACTGGAACACGCGTGTCACCATCTACACTCCACCCCTGCTCCTCCTCCTCCCTACCCATCCTATCCTTGGACTCTCTGTCCCGCATTTCCCAGCTTCCCCCCACCACCACCACCACCACCACCACCGCCACTCCTGCTACCTGCCTGTCTAAGTATAGAAGTAGAAGCCACAGCAAACTGGATAATGCCTGCGGTACTGAAATTGGGCATTGATCAATATTACTTCTTTTTGTTTGTTTGTTTGAGCACGAATATAAAAGAAGAGAGTTGAAGTGAAGGACCAGACAAAGCCATAGGGTGACAAACGTATTTCAAATCTCTCTGTATAATGCAGGAAAGCGAACAGAGTTATTCTTCTTGTAAAATATTTGATGTTCTATATTTTAGGGTTGATTCCTTCAAAATCTTGCTGTAAACCATAGTACTGTTCTA
>CM065745.1:29022453-29034953 GCA_033310375.1 Conus canariensis | reverse complement strand
TGAGGGCACTTGGACTGGGGCTAGCTACAGACAAAGATTGTGAAGAGAATTGAAAAGAAAAAGGAATTACATCATCTTCAGTGTATTCATCCCCTGCAGAACACGACTTACCGACAGCAATGAAAAACTGTGACTGGGATTATAAATAAAAGCTTTACTTGCAGCACATGGAGACCAATCGTAGCCTATCTTTAAAACTGAGCTATTCATATCGCCTCCTCAGAGACCTTTCGTTCGCTGATTCGGACTCATCAGTGAGACACGAGTGAACCCAGAAGCACCCCCAAAGCAGCTACTGAAGGATGTGATTCTAAAACGAGAAGAAAACGCTGGAAGAGTCACCCAGAGATCATCAGCAAGAGTGGCATGAGACCAGACATAGTAGTCCACTCTAAGTCAACCAAGCAGCTGATCATGATCGAGCTCACGGTGCCATATGAGAACAGAATGGAGGCAGCTCAAATCTACAAGACTGAAAAGTATGCTGATCTGGCAAACAGCCTGAGGAGAGAAGGCTATCAGGTCAAAGTCCTCACTGCAGAAATTGGAGCTAGGGGGTTTGTAGGAACGTCTGCATACAGCCTCATGAAACAGCTCTCAGTTGCAGGGAAGGAAAAAACCAGAGCCCTGAAAGCAATGGCAGAAGCGGCAGAGAGGTGTTCAAGCTGGATCTGGTCAAGGAGGAACAAAAGTGAACTTCATAAGGCTTAATTTCCCTACAAATATCAGGTGTCCCTGTGGCTCAGTGGTTAAAGCGCGAGTCATTAAGTGGAAAATGAGCATGTCCAGAGGGTCATGGGTTCGAATCCCAGCCATGGCTCGTCCCAAGATGGGGGAAAAAAAAAAAGGGGCAGCAGAGGGACATCCGGAGTCATGAACCGGGTGTGGCCCAACCCCCCTAGAGTGTCAGGAGATAAGGGCCGAAACACTTGCTTGAAGGGGGCTTCTCTTCTGAGGACTCTCTGCTGCCACGCTCTCCACGAGTTTCTTTCTACTGTAACGGAATAAGTTCGTGAAAAACTAAAATCATTATGTAAAAGAGTGTAAATGCAGGCAGAAATTTATGGACCTATGCTTGAGGATCTATTTAAAGATACAAGGGAGGTTAAAGGATGTCAAGAAGAAAGCACTATTAGGAAATAAGTTGCTGAAAAATTAAAATCATTATAGATAGAGTAGTATATTTAGAGGGAAATCTCAGAGGGGGGAGGGGGGAGGGATGGCCGCTTCGCACAACAAATGCCTCTCACAGCCTGTGTGTTATCAGTCAGTTGCCGTAGCCATGAGATTGTCATGTACATTTAACTAAACACAAAGTATATGCAGGCCTTTTGAAAACTATCAGCACATTATGCTTTTCTAATATTTATATGTTAACTTATTTCAATATGTTTAGTCAGGTAAAAAAAACAACAAACAAACAAAAACTAAACACAAATCTTCTCTTCTTATGGCCCTCTTCCAACAATCGGAAACTGGCTCTAACCGTTAACCTGTAGAATCCTTGTCGATCACAGGCCGTTGTGTTGCCTCTCATGTTCCAGTTCACATAGGTGGAGATAGGACATCCTGACTCCCACAGATGACAACATCAAGTGGAGGAAGAACACCTGCAAGTCTAACCGTCAGAGACAAGTGAATTGAACTCAGATAGGGCCAATAGACCCTGGCCCTTTTGAATGGCTGAGAAACATGGCACATGAAAGCTGCCTGATTGAAGAAGCTCGGTGCATTTGATTAAAGAGGCGGTAAAAAGATCCAAGGCATAGTGTGAAGTAACGTATCACCAACGCGGAAGTCAGAAAGTGCGCAAACCAAACTCCATTATTCCCCATCATACGTGAAAAGGGCCTGGGATAGCTGGCTGGGCTTTTTAGCCGTTCTTTCCCTTTCAAGTCTGTCTATCCCAGTCCTTTGGTGGACGTCTTCAGGAAGAAGACGAAGAGGACGGGCAAAGCTGGACGCCCAACATACAGCGTGGCCACCTGAGCGTGCACAGGAACTGCAGCAACGTCAAAAAGCTGACCGCTGACCAGTTCCGCTGGACAGGGATGACCGCCTGCATCCAACGAATCATGACCTTCTATGTCTAAAGCCTGTGTTGCACAAGGCGTTGCTCTCGCTCAATTCACTTATCTACACTCGACAAGTGTTACCACGTAGATAAACAAGCGTAACAGCCAAAACTCACCCAGTTTAGGACAGATGAACATGTTCAACTTTCCGTGCTCTGTAACCCACCGTCCCCTATGGACATGATTTTTGCCGTTCTTCATCACTAATAATATAATGTCCTTGTTTTCAGATCTGTATCAATAGAATTCTTCTTGTGATTTTGTTCTCTTCCACTGAAATAACGAATTCAAAAAGCCTTAACATGCACTGATTAATATAATAACATGGAGTGAACCATCGAAGTGAGGAATGACTTCAGCACCCGAGTTACGTGACTGGCGATTTGGGAAATTACCTGAGGTGATACTAAATTGGTGACGAGGCAAGGGGAAGAATCTGATTGTGTGTGTGGTGTGGTGTGTGTGTGTGTTGTGTGTGTGTGTGTGTGTGTGTGTGTGTTTCAATCTTCAGAATTTATTCCACATCTCCTGGTTGTGTAAGTGCAACTAAAACAGCGAGCATAACAAAAAAAAAAATCTCGCTCATACACTCGAGCAAGAGACTCGTCTAGTGTGACAAGTGTTTTAATAAGTACAGTGTGTCTACACGTCCTTTCAACCTTTGGAGTTCAGTCAGTTCGTCTCATCTTGATCTAACCAGTGGTCACGTCCATCGCAGACTGTGTGACACTAAGGTGTCTCATTTTTACCAACAGAGGCCAAGGGGAAAATACACCAAACACCAAAACCCTGTGGTCACTCCTGGCTCTGGCATTTCGGGTTGGTATTTCTGGCATTTCTGTTTGGTACAGGGTTGGTAATTTTTAATTCAGGTGGTACATTTTGCAAATTTCGGAGTTCAGTATTCGTCTCATTTATCTGTTGGTATCCTCGGCATCTGTTTGGTTTCTTATTTACAGGATGGTATTCTCGCACCAGGTTGGTTTTCTGGCATTTCGGTTGGTATTTCTGGCATTTCGGTTGGTATTTCTGGCATTTCTGGTTGGTATTTCTGGTATTTCGTTTGGTATTTCTGGCATTTCAGGTTGGTATTTCTGGCATTTCAGTTTGGTATTTATAAAGGCCGTTGCAAACGACGCGTCTGGTTCAGAATCATATCAGCGGCATGTGGCCACATGCATGAAGTTCTTGATGATCGCTGCACGCGCCACGCACAAATAAGCAGGCAACAGTCTCTTTGCACCCTGGTCGCGTGAATTCTTGCCTAGAACGGTAATACTGAACGTTAGCTTTGTGTATGTCATTGCGAACAGACAGGATGTGGTTGTTGCTTTGTGTATGTCATTGCGAACAGACAGGATGTGGTTGTTGCTTTGTGTATGTCATTGCGAACAGACAGGGTGTGGTTGTTGCTTTGTGTATGTCATTGTGAACAGACAGGATGTGGTTGTAGCTTTGTGTATGTCATTGTGAACAGACAGGATGTGGTTGTAGCTTTGTGTATGTGTAAGCCAACTTCACGACGGCATGCTGGCCAGAGTCCAAGACAACAGCGAGACATCTAAACCGTTCCCAGTCTCAAACGGAGTAAAGCAGGGTTGTGTTCTTGCTCCTACTCTGTTCAGCCTCATGTTCTCAGCTATGTTGACTGATGCATTCAATGACGCGGAGATAGGCATCATGATCAAGTACCGTACAGATGGATCAGTTTTCAATCTCAGGAGACTTCAAGTGAAAACCAAGGTCTCGACAGACACTGTCAATGACTTCCTTTTCGCGGACGACTGTGCCCTCAATGCTGTCTCAGAAGCCACAATGCAACACAGTGTTGACAAGTTCTCTGCTGCTTGCAACAACTTCGGATTGACAATCAATACGAAAAGACTGAAGTGATGCACCAGCCAGCCCCGGGGAAGCCATACGTTGAGCCAGTCATCACCATCACTGGACAGCAACTGAACGCGGTGGATAAGTTCACCTACCTAGGCAGTACTCTGTCCAGAAACGTTGTCATCGACGATGAGGTGAATGCCCGGCTCGCCAAAGCTAGTGCCGCTTTTGGCAGACTCCACAAGAACGTATGGAACAGGAGAGGCATCACCCTAGAGACCAAGATCAAGGTGTATCGGGCCATAGTTCTCACCACACTGCTCTATGGCTGTGAAACATGGACGGTTTACCAGCGTCACGCCAGGAAACTGAACCATTTCCACACCACCTGCCTCAGAAGACTCATGGCCATTAAGTCGCAAGATAAGATTCCGGACACTGAAGTCCTCACTTGTGCTGGACTGCCTAGCATCTTCACCATCCTGATGCAGTCACAGCTTCGCTGGGCAGGTCATGTAGTTCACATGCCAGACCGTCGGCTGCCAAAGAAACTATTGTTTGGCGAACTACAACAAGGAAAACGCTCTCATGGAGGCCAGAAGAAACGTTTCAAAGACAACCTCAAATCTTCCCTGAAGGCATTCAACATCAACCACACAACATGGGAGCAGACCGCCCAGGACAGAGACGGGTGGCGATCAGCTGTCCGCAAAGGTGCAGAAACCTGTGAAGTAACAGAATTGCTGCAGCTGAGCAGCGCAGGATGATCAGGAAGACCAGTGTCAACAGATCTCCAACCGCTGCCATCATCCCCTGTCCGTACTGTGATAGGTCTTTCCGGGCGCAGATCGGCCTGACCAGCCATCTATGCACTCACCCCCGATCCCAGGATGACTAGATGGTCTTCGTCGTTTCGACGGACAAACAACACAAAAAAAAACAAATGTCATTGTGAACCGATAGGATGTGGTTGTAGCTTTGTGTATGTCATTAAGATCAGACAGGATGTGGTTGTAGCTTTGTGTATGTCATTGCGAACAGACAGGATGCGGTTGTACAAGTTTTCGCGGCTTTGGTACAATTCTGTTTCTCTGCAGGCTGCTTTGAAGTTTGGGTTATCTTTTCTCGCTCTATTACTAAGTTTTGAGCTTAGAACTTCTTGTATGTCTATGTTCTTTTCTGACTGGTAGATAATCGAGCATTAGATGTGCATCAACAATGCTAAAATGAGAGCAGTTTTAAGCCGTGATGTACAAAGTAAATAGAGCAGGGAGTCCCATGCCGCAGCTGTGACTCAAGTGTCTTTGAGCTCGCGCCTGTGGTAACACCTCACAATGCTGCTCATCCTAATGCTGTGTTCTGAATTCGTGATTTTCACACGTGTCTATGAGGACTGTGATTATTCCTCTCCTCGCCTGTGCATCATCTCTCTCTCTCTCTCTCTCTCTCTCTCTCTCTCTCTCTCTCTCTCTCTCTCTCTCTCTCTCTCTCTCTCTCGCTAAGTTCTCTGAAGCAGGAAGTGACGGAGCTGCGACAGGAAAATGATTGTCTCCGCACCAGCAATGACAGCCTACAGAAGAAAATGGATTTCTTGGAGCGAAAGGTTGATGATCTGGAAGGCCGCTCAAAACGAAACAACCTGATCTTTCATGGACTTTTCCGGAGAGAAAATGAAACCCAGCAAGACTGTGAAAACCTTGTCCATGACTTGCTTGTGGACAAGCTGGATATGACTGGAGACATCCATTTCGACCGACTCCACCGCCTGAATTCAAAGGACAGCTCACCGGTCATCGCTTGCTGTACGTTTTTCAAGGACAAAGCTAAGATCTTGAAAGCAAGACATAAGCTTAAGGGAACACAGGTGTTTATAGGTGAGGACTTTTCACTTAGAGTCAGAGAAGTAAGGAAGAAACTAACCCCTCACTTAAAGAAACTAAAGAGTGAGGGAAAACGTGTGGCCATGATCTTCGACCATCTTCTTATCGAGGGGAAGAAGTATGGCCTTGACGACAGTGATGGACAAAACCTAAAAGAAATAATATAGGGGGGAGGCCGCCCCACAGTGACACCGGTATCTCCAGTGTGGTGTGTGCAAAAATCCCGTGCCGAGAAGGAAGTGTGCGATGGGGACAACGACGCTGCCACAGTGAGTGAACATTCTGCCTCTGACAATGTAAACATGGGTTCTGTGGTGGCGCCGGGGTATGATTGTCTTGTAAATAGTGATGGTAACCAGCTTTTAGATTTTGTTTCTTCTGATTATAGTGAAAAGTATTGTTATGAAAGTGAAAGTGATAAATTGGCATGTTTTCCGTCTGATGACAATTACAATGACACAGCTGACCAGAGAACTAGGGATGATTATAATGCAGAGCAGAGACATATTTCAGAGAAAGCACGTGGTGTCACAGCGGAAAACAATAGGGGGTGGTCACAAAAGAAAAAGTATAGCAGAGATGACAGTGTTTTTATTCCTGCTTATGCCAGTGAAGGAGCAAGTGGTGTCACAGCGGAAAACAATAGGGGTGGTCACAAAAGAAAAAGTATAGCAGAGATGACAGTGTTTTTATTCCTGCTTATGCCAGTGAAGGAGCACGTGGTGTCACAGCGGATAAGAATAGGGGGTGGTCACAAAAGAAAAAATGTAGCAGTGATGACTGTTTTTATTCCCGTTTATGCCAATGAGAGAGAGCTGTCAGTGTCGGATCATGAAAGACGTAACGAGAATTGTAACAAAAGTAAACATATTCTGCATGATAACGGAGATAAAACGAATAATACACATTCAAAATATTTTACGTTCCTGCACTGGAATATTAATGGAATTCTTTCTAAGATTCACAATAAAGATTTTCTTTCTTATTTGTCCAAATTTGACTTTATCTGTCTTGTAGAGACTTTTGTGGAAAATCTTGAATTTAATGTGTTTACTGGCTATACTGTGTTTAGCAAACCTGCTGTTAAGTTTACTCGACAAGGCAGACGTTCAGGGGGGGTAATATGTCTGATTAAGAATGATTTTGTGCACTATGTCAGAGAACTCCAGGTAGATTGCTCAAATGCTCTTTTCTTTTTGATTGACGGGATATTGTTTGATCTTGCAGAAGATGTGTTATATGTTTGTGCATATGTGCCTCCTGAGGGTTCACCGTATTATGCTTATTTTGATATAGACAATGGTATATGTTCTCTGGAAGAATGCCTTACTGAGTGTATGCTTGATTTGAACAATATACATGTGATTCTATCTGGAGATTTGAACAGTAGAACTGCAAATGTCTCTCAAGATATTTTTTATGAGCATGATAAGTATGGTGTTGATTTAACCAGTTGTTCCAATTTTTCGGAAAGAAAATCTTCCGACAGTATAATCAATGGCTATGGAAAATGTTTGTTGGATATGTGTACTTCACTTGGACTGTGCATATTAAATGGAATATGTCATGGGGACCTCGATGGGCACTACACTTATATATCAGAGTCAGGATGTAGTGTAAATGACTATTTTTTGATGTCTCGAGAATTATTTTCACTTGTTCTATCGTCTTGCAGTTTATATGTATCAGAACGATTGGAATCTGACCATTTACCCGTGGAGCTTCATTATGAATTGCCGAATTTAAACCCTGTGTTTTTGACCGCTGGAAAGGAACGTGAAGTTATTAAAAAGTTTGTGTGGAAGCCTTCTTTTGAACATACTTATGTCACTGCAATGCATTCAGATGAAGCATTGTCATCTCTTGACAGTGCTATTGATATGATTGATCGTGACTGCAATGAAGCCTTGAATATGTTTCTTACATGTGTTAAAACTTGCTCTTCTTGCATGGAAAAACAACTCTGTTTGAACAATGCTGATGAACAAAATGACTGGTATGACAAAGAATGTAAACTAAGTAAATCGAAAGCAAAAGGATTGCTACACACATTTCGGCAAACGAAGGATAGTTCTGATCGTGATTCCTACTGCATAGCTAGGAGAGAGTATAAGAATTTGTTAAAATTTAAAGAAAATCAGCACAATGAGCAATTGTTAGGGGCGTTAGTTGATTCCATAAGTGATCAAAGGGAGTTTTGGGAAAATGTCCATAAAATTTCTTCAAAACGAAAGCAGCCACGTAACAATATAACAATTGATGATTGGTATAAACATTTTAAACAGTTGCTTGAAACAAATTCAGAAAACGAATTTACGTTAGTATCTAACGACAACATTGATGATAGTTTTGATGAATATGAAGATGGTGGTTCCATGAACCGCCCAATATCTAGAGAAGAAGTGTTATTGGCTATAAGAAAGTTAAAGAACGGTAAATCCGCTGGTCCGGATGAAATTATCGGCGAGTTGCTGAAAAATGCTGGTGATCGAGTAATTGACTTCTTTGTTAAACTGTTTAACACTCTGTTTGATAAGGGAGTATTCCCAGATAACTGGTCAGAAACTATTATCTTACCTTTATTTAAAAAAGGTAATGTAGACGATCCCGGTAATTATAGAGGGATATCATTATGTAATACAAGCAGTAAAGTTTATAGTTCTATAGTAAACAATAGGATTCAAGAATGGATTGAGCTGCATAATATCACAGGGGAATATCAAGCGGGGTTTAAAAGGGGATACTCCACCATTGATCACATGTACACATTATTAGCTTTAATCCAAAAACAGTTTTGCTTTAACCGTAAACTCTATGTCGCCTTTATTGACTTTGAGAAAGCTTTTGACTCTATAGAAAGGAATCTACTGTGGCCTATTCTGGTAAAAAATGGTATCAAAGGAAAACTCCTTCGGTGTATTCATAGCATGTATACTACAGTCAGAGCTAGAATTCGCTCGGGTGCAAAATTGACAGACTACATAAACTGTACCCGGGGGGTAAAACAAGGGGATGTTACAAGTCCGGTGCTGTTCTCTTTATTTATAAATGAATTAGCAATAGAAGTGATTAGAAATGGGAGGCATGGTGCAACATTTATGAATGATTACTTTGAACTATTTATATTACTTTTGGCAGATGACATAGCTCTTCTGTCGGAAACAATAGTTGGGCTACAGACGCAACTAAATAGTCTACATAGGGCAGCAACAGCACTCCATCTGAATGTGAATATGAATAAAAGTAATATAGTTGTATTTAGAAAAGGTGGGTACTTAGCAGCTAGTGAGCATTGGACTTATAATGGAATCCTTATGCCTGTTGTTAATGTTTATAAATATTTAGGCATCTATTTTTCAACACGGTTGAGATTTACTGTTTCTTGTAAGAACCTTGCCTGCAGAGCAAAGCATGCGTTGTTATGCATATTGCAAAAATTACGTAAGTTAAAATGCAATTCTCTTGCTGTATATTTAAAACTATTTGACGCGCAGATACAACCCATTGTTCAGTATGGTGCTGAATTGTGGGGGCTAAGTAATGCTGCACACTTTTGTGAAAAAGTACATCTCTTTGCTCTGAAAAAGTTTTTAGGAGTTCAGTTACAAGCACCGAATGACCTTGTGTATGGTGAGACAAATAGATACCCTGTTTACATAAATTCTGCCGTTAGGTGCATGCACTACTGGTTAAAGTTGACAAGAATGGATGAGTCAAGATTACCGCGAAAAGCATATAGAACATTATTTGAGTTAGACTCTCGTGATAAGACAAACTGGGCATCTGACATTCGCTGTAAGTTATACATGTTTGGTTTTGGTTATGTGTGGTTAAACCAAGGTGTTGAGGGAGTGGAACAGTTTCTCGCTGACTTTAAAGAAAGACTTGTACTTTGCAGATGGCAAGAATGGGATTTTCATGTCAAGAATAGTGACAGATTTAGTGTATATAAGACTTTTTGCACAATAGCAATAGATAAAATGCATTTAACGTTAAATCTAGACAGACATATCAAGATTATTACAACAAGATTCAGACTGGGTATTTCAGATATTGCTGTACATAGATGTCGATACAAACAACATACCCCTGTTGATTTGATTTGTCCATTGTGTAAAGAAGAGAAAGAAGATGAAGTGCATTTTGTTCTGTGCTGTCCTTCACTAAACGAAATAAGAGAACGTTATATACATTTGAAATACTACAGATTTCCAAGTCTTTTCAGATTAAGCTTACTTCTAGCTTCCAATAATGAACGAACAACTAGAAATCTGTCCATTTACCTATACAAAGCATTTAAGTTAAGATCTGTTCTTGTTTCTTAATGTAAAGCATTGAATCAGTTTTTGAACGTGTAAAATATCGAATGATTTTCAGATGCACCCCTTCACGAGGGGCAATGGCCTATTTGTGAATAAAATATCCGTATCCGTATCCGTATCCGTTCTCTCTCTCTCTCTCCTCTCTCTCTCTCTCTCTCTCTCTACATATTTTTTTCTCCCCGCTCTCTCTTCCTTTTTCTCCCCATTTATTCTCTCTCTCTCTCTCTCTCTCTCTCTCTCTCTCTCTCTCTCTTCTCTCTCTCTCTCTCTCTCTCTAACATTTCAGGAAAACGTTCAATCTGATTGGCTGGGCGGCTGACAGGAGAGGTACAGAAAATCCCCGCACAAACGTACCACAATCACCGCCTCTCCCTTTTCCAAATCGCAGCCTCCACCTTCATCGCCTACGTACAGTCTGCTGTCACTAACCGTCCGTTTGGCCTTAAAGGAAAGAACACGCTTTGATTATAAGGAAAAGCGCGACTTGGTCGTTGAGCAGAGCAGACCAAGACATGCTCATCCCAGTTAGGACCGGCCACCCACATAGGACAGGACCTTGATTCTTTTCCACATGAAAGAGGGCGACACGGGAGGAAGGGGAGATGACTGGCAGCGGGCGATGTCATCTGTTTTATGGCGGGCGAGGCGCCGGCTGCTTTACTGGAAGTTAAATGAAGGGAGCACTGATAGCCAATGCCACAGAAAAAGGCACGGCAAGTGAAAGCCTGTGATTTACTCTGGAACTAAAGGTTCAGAGAAGGCTATAAAAGACTTTCGGTAAACAATCAAAGAGGTGGAGAGAACTGTGTGTATACAGTGGCTCAAAGGCATTCTGGAAGATGAGAAAAAAAGCGGGCCGAATGGGAGACAGGGAACGCAATCAGTGGCAGAAATAGACTGAAAACACAGCATATCAAATGATTGGAAAGAAAGAGAAATTAGATCGATCCCCATGGAAAGGAAGCTGCGTTGTATGTGAATGGAAATATTAAACGTTAACACAGAAAAGCACGCTCCGGAGAGAGAAGAGTTTAGCGAGATTCGAATGAACCCTAAGAGTGTCTTGTAAACCTGACCACCACCAAATTCAAGGCGAAAAAAAATGTGTATTCACCTTAAAATGGGAATAGAAGATGCGTAGATTTTCTGATTGTTTTGTTAGGATTCTTAATGCGACCAAAAGAAGTGAGTTCACTGTAACACGGGAATGAAAGTAGGGTAGTTTTCTATTTGTTTGTTAAGGTTCTTTCTGTAACATAAAATGTGTGTTCATTCTAACCTGGGGATAAAAATGGGGTGTGTTTTCTATTTCTTTTGTTTGTGTTCTTTCTGTAACATAAGAAGCTGTATGTTCACTCTTCCTGGGGAATAGAAATAAGGTATGTTTTCTATTTCTTTTGTTTGGGTTCTCTCTGTAAATATAAAATGTGTATTCACTCTGACCTGGAAATACAAATAGGGTAGATTTTCTGTTTGTTTTCTTTGGGTTCTTTCAGTTACAAAAAGTCAGTTTTCATTCTAATCTGGGAATGAAAATAGGGTACGTTTTCTATTTCTTTTGTTTGGGTTCTTTCTGCTTTCTGTAACATAAGAAATTGTATGTTCACTCTTCCTGGGGAATAGAAATAGGGTATGTTTTCTATTTCTTTTGTTTGGGTTCTTTCTGTAACATAAGAAATTCTATGCTCACTCTTCCTAAGGAATAGAAATAGTGTAGATTTTCTGTTTGCTTTGTTTTGGGTTCTTTCTGTGACGAAAACGTGTGTTTATTCTAACCTGGAAATGAAAAAGGGGTAGGTTTTCTATTTGTTTTGTTTGGGTTGTTTCTGTAACCAAAACAGTTTGTGTTTACTCTTACCTGTGAATAAAAATAGGATAGATTTTGCAGTTGTTTTGTTTGGCTTCTTTCTGCAACCGAAACTGTGTGTTCACTCTTACCTGTGGACAAAAATAGGGTAGATTTTATGTTTGTTTTGTCTGGGTTCCTTCTGCGACAAAAAAAAAATTTGTTCATTCCATCCTGGAAAGGAAAATGGGGTAGGTTTTTTATTTGTAATATTTGGATTCTTTCTGTGACCCAAAACTGTGTGTTCACTCTTACCTGGAAATAAAAGTAGGATAGATTTTCTATTTGTTTTGTTCAGGGTTTTTCCTGTGACCAAGTCAGTTCATGAGTGAAAACATTTTTTGTTGTTGTTGTTGCTGGCGGATCAATAGTAAACGCGGTAACTTTCTGAGAAAGTAGCTGTCAGTTCCTATAAATTTTTGCTTAAAATTTCGAATGAAAAATACGAAGTGCCAACGTTTTCACCACCACACGGACTTAGTATTTCCACGAAAATATATTACTTCAAATGCAGATTTCCGTTTGTAAACAGCACTTTGAATGTATT
>CM065745.1:29014953-29017453 GCA_033310375.1 Conus canariensis | reverse complement strand
AGACGCAAACTTAGTGACGCTGAGAGAGGGATGGCTGTGGCCTGGCTACAAGAAGGCGTGGCGGTCCGAGAAGTTGGCAGACGACTAGAGTAACACATTCTGTCATTCAAAGACTGAGAGACCGGTACAACAACTATGGGAGAGTTCAAGAAGCACGCAGACCTGGACGCCCCAGAGCGACCAACAGACGACAGGATCGCTTCATCACCCTGGCGGCACTACGCAATAGAACCGCCACCGCCAACGTGCTCACGGGGCAGCTGAGAGCAGCCAGCAACGTCCTCGTCAGCGACCAGACGGTTTGCAACCGCCTGCATGAGGCCAACATGCGGTCAAGGCGTCGAGCATTGCGACCTCCACTGACCAGAGCTCACCGTGCGCTCGTCTGGCTTGGGCTCAACGACACCTGGCCTGGACAAGGCAGCAGTGGTCCAGGGTGCTCTTTTCTGATGAATCCCGCTACACCCTGTCGTTCAACGACGGCAGGGATTCGCGCCTGGAGGCGTGTTGGAGAGCACTTCATTGACGCCACTGTTGCGGAGCACGACCGCTATGGTGGTGGGTCCCTGATGGTGTGGGGTGGCTTCAGTCTTCATCACAGAACACCCCTGCACAGTGTCCAAGGCTACCTGACCGGCGTAGCCTACAGGGACGACATTCTGGAGCCAATCGCTGTACCAGCTTTGCAGGCCATGGGACCAGGAGCCATACTACAGGACAATAACGCCAGGCCGCACAGACCTTGGGTCGTACAGAACTTTCTCCAGCAGCAGCAAGTCACCAGGATGGACTGGCCTGCCCGCGCACCCGATCTGAATCCCATCGAACATCTTTGAGATGTTCTGGGCCGTCGTATACGCAACAACCACCCTCCTGCACACCATCTCGACGTCCTGTTCAGGAATCTGGAGCAGGAGTGGCAGGCGATCCCCCAGAACACCCTCCAGACTTTGGTCAGATCCATGAGACAGCGCTGCCTTGACTGCATCAACGCCAATGGCGGTCACACACGATATTGACTCTTGACATTCTGACTGTCGGTTGTTCTGAATTTGCAAAATGGGGGTGTGTCCATGTCAATGCAATTTTCGCGATAATTGATTTGCACTTCTTGATGAAATTGTGTCCAATCGATGATCAAATGATTGAATTAAATGTTTGTTGGTTGATTTCAGCTGTCGGACTTACGAGTTATTATTGGGGAGTGATGAACTGTGTGGCCTTAAATTATTTTGAGTAGTATATATATATATATATTATTGTTGTGTGTGTGTGTGTGTTGTGTGTGTGTGTGTGTGTGTGTGTGTGTGTGTGTTCATTTTGTAACTGCCGCGCATTTAAGTTTACCAGATGGGGTGTCGCGTGTATGGACTAGCCCGCACACAATGACGGGTTCTTGATGAACCTGACACGGAAGGTCAGTATTGAAAGCTGTGATCCCTAACAACAGAAGAGCACAGACAAAGCACAGCCTGTCATGGTCTGCTCGTAAGCTTCGTAAAATGAATGGCATATGTGCACGAGACTGATGCCGTCACATGAATGCAGTATTACTGTATCTTTCGTTCAACGCGTGAACATTAAAAAAAAATGTGCCATTGAAGATTTCTTTGACACAGTATCAATTAGGAAAGCGCGTTATGTGAGTTCAGTTAGACTCAGAACCATCTGTATGATACCTGGGCAGCTCTATCGGTGAGATGCAGTATCAACCAAAAGCATACCCTAACACACACTTCGATACATGTTTAAAGAATTACTGCTTAGCGTCAGATGCTCTAAGTTAAAATGAAGTACCGATCAGGAACACCCGTTATGTGTGTTTAGGTAAAAAGCATAAACCATTAGCCCACAGGGTGAGCGGTTCCATTAGAGATCTTTGGCATGGGCACGACAGTGACACGCTGGGAGGTCGATTTTTTTTTTTTTTTTAAAGTATACACCCACACACATAATAGGAATACACACAACATACACATGCAAATGCATACACACGCGCGCGTGCGTACACGCGCACTAACACAACACACCACACACACACACACACACACACACACACACACACACACACATACACACCACACACACACGACCACACACACACCACACACACACACACACACACACAACACACACACACACACACACACACACACACTACGCACGCACACACACACCCACACACACACACACACACACACACACACACACACAACACACACACACACACACACACAGGGGGGGGGGGGGGGGGGGCAGGTGCGCACGCGTGTTTACGGACGGTGGAACATCTTGGGATTTGCTGACTTTGTTTCAGTTAACATTTTTCTTATTTTCAATTTTCATTGCTTCTGCTAAGAATCTAGCCCGGGATTTCGTTTCATGTTCATTATCATTTGAAAGAACACATGCTGCCAGTCTTTGATCAGGGTTTCCTGGAAAGGAATTTAGAATATCACAACTTTTGCGTGTTTCATCATAAGCAGGGCAATTGAAAAGC
>CM065745.1:28984953-29007453 GCA_033310375.1 Conus canariensis | reverse complement strand
GGAACCACACTTCGCTATGTCAATGCGAGTGGTCAGGGAAGGGAGATAGCCTATGACTGGAACCACATCGCGCTATGTCAATGTGAGTAGTCCAGGAAGGGAGAGAACCCATGATTGGAACAACACAGCGCCATGTCAATGTGAGTAGTCCAGGGAAGGGAGAGAACCCATGATTGGAACCACACCGCGCTATGTCAATGTGAGTGGTACAGGGAAGGGAGAGAACCCATGATTGGAACCACACCGTGCTATGTCAATGCGAGTAGTCCAGGGAAGGGAGACAACCCATGATTGGAACCACACTTCGCTATGTCAATGTGAGTGGTACAGGGAAGGGAGAGAACCCATGAATGGAACCACACCGTGCTATGTCAATGCGAGTAGTCCAGGGAAGGGAGACAACCCATGATTGGAACCACACTTCGCTATGTCAATGTGATTGGAACCACACTTTGCTATGTCAATGTGAGTGGTCCAGGGAAGGAAGACAACCCATGATTGGAACCACACTGTGCTATGTCAATGCGAGTAGTCCAGGGAAGGGAGACAACCCATGATTGGAACCACACTTCGCTATGTCAATGTGAGTGGTCCAGGAAGGGAGACAACCCATGATTGGAACCACACTTCGTTATGTCAATGTGAGTGGTCCAGGGAAGGGAGACAACCCATGGTTGGAACCACACCGCGCTATGTCAATGTAGGAAGGGAGACAACCCATGATTGGAACCACACCGCGCTATGTCAATGTGAGTTGTCCAGGAAGGGAGATAACCTATGATTGGAACCAGACCGCGCTATGTCAATGTGAGTGGTCCAGGGAAGGGAGATAACCTATGTTTGGGACCACACCGCGCTATGTCAATGTGAGTGCTCCAGGAAGGGAGACAACCCATGATTGGAACCAGACCACGCTAAGTCAATGTGAGTGGTCCAGGGAAGGGAGATAACCTATGATTGGCACCACACCGCGCTATGTCAATGTGAACGGTCCAGGGAAGGGAGAAAACCCATTATTGGAACCACACCGCGCTATGTCAATGTGAGTGGTCCAGGGAAGAGAGACTGCCTATGATTGGAACCACACCGCGCTATGTCTATGTCAGTAGTCCAGGAAGGGAGACAACCCATGATTGGAACCACACAGCGCTATGTCAATGTGAGTAGTCCTGGGAAGGGAGACTACCCATGATTGGAACCACACCACGTTGTGTCAATGTGAGTGGTCCAGGGAAGGGAGAGAACCCATGATTGGAACCACACCGCGCTATGTCAATGTGAGTGGTCAGGGAAGGGAGAGAATCCATGATTGGAACCACTCTCAGTGCATCCTATCGGCTGCTGCAAAAGGTGTCCATGAAATGGAGGGAGAGAGAGGTAGGGAGGGAGGGGGTAGACAGAGAGAAGAGAGAGAGAGAGAGAGAGAGAGACAGAGACAGAGACAGAGAGAGCGTGAGGGGGAGGTAAAGAGAGAGAGGGGGAGAGAAAGAGGCAGAGAGAGGGGGGAGGGAGGGAGGGAAAGAGCGACAAAGAGAGAGAGAGGAGAGAGAGAGAGACAGACAGACAGACAGACAGACAGACAGACAGACAGACAGAGAGGAGTCTGATTATTATAAGACAGCAAAAAGCTGGCGGTGGGGAAGATTGAGGAGAGGTAGGGGATTTCGAGGTGGGGTAGGGGGGAGGGAAGGAGAGGAGGAAGAGTGGGTGGGGGCAATGAAATAGTTCAAACAGATGAGCAGTAATCATATTTAAGATGCTGTCAATACACTGAACATGACACGTGCAACATATGGTATGCATAGTAATGGTTTAAAAATGACGAATGATGGGAAATACGCACTCTGAAAACTTCAGGCCAACGATCTTTCTCTTACCTGGCACCTGCTCTGTGGAATGGTCTGCCTTCTTTCTCTATGCGTAACATGAACTCTTTAAAGACTTTTAAAACCTCCCTAAAGACACATATTTCCCCCCGGGCTGATTAACCATATCCACTTATCTCTGTACGCGAGTCTGCTTGTTTTGACGCGCTCGTGTGTCTGTCTGCTTATGTGTGTGTTTTGTTTTTCGTGTGGTGTGTGTGTGTGTGTGTGTGTGTGTGTGTGTGTGTGTGTGTGTGTGCGCGCGCGCGCGCGCGCGCGCCGTTCTGTCTGTCTGTCTGTCTCTCTCTCTCTCTCTCTCTCTTTTCTCTCTCTCTCTCTCTCTCTCTTTGTGAGTAAGAGAGAGAGAGAGAAAAGAGAGAGAGAGAGATAGACAGGCAGACAGACAGACTGACAGACAGAGAAAGAGAGAGAAGCGGGGAGAGGTAGAAGGAGAGAGGAGAGAGACAAGACATGATGAACACAAAAGTATGATTGAACAAAATGTCAACATAACATAAAATACGTGCATAACATGGATATAATGCCCTATGAAAGAGCAGTGTATATAATGAATAGCCAGAGAGAGAAGAGAGAGAGAGAGAGAGAGAGAGAGAGAGAGAGAGAGAGAAGACAGACAGGCAGACAGACAAAGAAAGAAAGAGATAGAGTGGAGAGAGAAAGAGAGAGCCAGACAGACAGACAAAGAAAGAAAGAGAAAGGGGATGAGAGAATCATATGATCAAGAGAGAAAGACAGACAGACAGACGGACAGACAGACAGACTGACTGACAGACAGACAGACAGACAGACAGACAGACAGACAGACAGACAGACAGACAGAAGAAACAGGAAAGCAATGACAAAGACAGAGAGAGTACAATGTAATATTTCATTGCTGAAGCCTACGGGGTCTTTCATGTCGCTGAGTGATTTCAACTGTTTTTTCTCCTGACCGTTCTTCTACATACTAACAGCGTCCACACACGCATCTTGTGTTTTAAACGAGGTTAACGTTCATAGTATAGATAGACAGGTTGTAAACTATGAACAGAGAGACAGATCGCCAACTATATCAGCTGACACGAAGACAAAGAGTAGACAAAGACAGATGGACAGACACAATGTCAAGTGATAGAAATCAGGCTGGATCTTGGAAACATCTCGCTGGTTGCCTGAAACATCTTATTCATCAGTTTAAAAAAAAGAAAAGCATAATAATGCTATCAGACTAACTGTCAACTCCTTTTTTTTTTTTTCTTCTATATATCCACCTATGTTGCCATTCTGCTTCGTTCTTTGTACTGGCTTCCGGTTCAAAGACGTATTCATGTTAAGCTATGTCTGCTCCTCTTCAAATTTCTTGAGTGGTTCATCTGCTTCAGGTCTTTCTACGTTTCTGTTCCGCCCTGAAGTTCTTCAGCTGAACAAGCATTTCATTGGGATCCCCCCTCGGACTCTCAGGGAGAGTTCTGTCTTTAGTCAAGCGCCCTTTGTACTGAGCATCACTCTCAGTGGCTCCAATTCTTGTTCTTTCTCTGAGTCATCTCTCAAGACAAAACTTTTTTTTTTCCTGCTGAGGTATACCCTGATTCCGTTTTGCTTTACTATAGTGATGTGTGTGTGTGTGTGTGTGTGTGTGTGTGTGTGTGTGTGTGTGTGTGTGTGTGGTGTGTGTGTGGTGTGGTGTCGTGCGTGCGTGCGTGTGTGTGTGTGTGTGTGGTGTGTGTGTGTGTGTGTGTGTGTGTGTGTTGTGCGTGCGCGCGCGTGCGTGCTGCGTGTGTGTGTGTGGTGTGTGTGTGTGTGTGTGTGTGTGTGTACGAAGACATTTGTAAATGATAAGGGCTTATACATTGATTAATTAAACGCAATAGTCTCACACCATTCTTATTATTGCCATTGTTGTTGTTGTTGTTCTTCTTCTTCTTCTCATTATTATTAATATTATAATTATCTTTGATGTTATCGTTATTATTATTATTATATTGTTACTATCATTATTATTATTATCATCATTACTGTTAATATTATGAGACTTTAACATTGTCATTATTACTATTGCTTATTTTTGTTATCATTATTATTGTTATTATTTATCATAATATTATTATTATCATCATCATCATCGTCATCATCATTGTTGTTGTTGTTGCTGATGTTGTTGTTATCATCATTGTTGTTATTATCGTTGTTGTTTGTTCAAACGGACTGACAAGGCAAAATACAAATCTGTTCACCAAACAAAGCGCAGCGTAGCATTGGTTTAACGCACAATACCAAGTAGACCAGTGAATTGTCCACAACTAGTTCCTGCTTCAGACGTTGTGTACAACAGCCATAGAAAAGAAAACGCCAAACAATACTCCCGCTGACGGCCACCAACACGAGACGGCCAGACAGACCGGCGAACGGACAGATGGATGGACAGACGGACAGACAGACGGACACACTGACAGACACAGGGGGCGGGAAAAAAAAAAAGAGAGAGAGAAAAGTGTGAAGAAAGACGTGAGACTGGCAGGAGATAGCGTCTTGCCCAGGCCTGCCGTCACCAGCGCCATCACTGGAAGAGAATGCAGACAGGGCTGATAAGTCACTGGCAGAAAGAGGTCGTTGAAGAGCTTACCCCCCTTGGCTCAGCGGTAAGGGGGGGGGGGGGGGGGGTCAAAATGCCCACGTTTCTTCTTCCGGCCAATCAGAAGATGTTACTGTATTTGTGCATGAGGTTGGAAAAATGCTGAATAGAATTTAAAAAAAAAAAAAGAAAAAAACCTATTTCCTTGAAAAAAAAAACCTATTTCCTTTATATATATATATATATATATATATATATATATATATATATATATATATATGTGTGTGTTGTGGTGAGTGTAAATCTTTGAGAGAAGATTTGTCTTCTTCATACTGAAAGTGAAGAGGTTGGTAAACTGAAAGAAGTGAGATTAGCGACTGGATTGTTCAAACTCCCCTTTTTCCTTTCTGACACTTGTGTTCATCAATGTTAACACACATACACACACACGCACACACACACGTGTGTGTGTGCGCGTGTGTGCGTGTGTGTGTTTGTGCGTGCGTGCGTGTGGGTGTGTGTGTGTGTGTGTGTGTGTGTGTGTGTGTGTGGTTTAATTGTAAGGGAGCTGTTTGATTGTACAGGGTTCCTGAAGAAGCCTTTTTACAGGCGAAAGCTTGAACAAAAAAAAAAAAAAAGAAAATTGAATTCCGTGGGCGGTGTGACGGCTTATTCTTTATCACTATATATTTCTCTCTCCCTCTCTCTCTCTCTACACACACACACACACACACAACACACACACACACACACACACACACACACACACACACACAACAACATATAATATATATATATATATATTATAATGCTGAACAATTAAGTATATTATTATATATATATGATGGAAGAATTGTTAACCTACACTTGTTTTTCCCCCACTACTTAATTGTTCAGCATTATATTGTTTGGTCAATCAATGGGTGATTGCATCTCTTAGGAGATCCAATTAAAGGTTGTTCTACACAATTCTTAGCCGCTGACAATGCTTGGGTTATTGAACAGCAGAGCTGACCACGCAGACTGTTTCATTTTTTTTTTTTATCTCCCTTGCATCCTTAAATGGATCCTCGCGCATAGGCTCAAAGATTGTCCCCTACATTTTGTACTGTTTGCATAATGTTTTTAGTTTTTCAGAAACTTTTTACCTCTCCACACTTTCATTTTATTTTATTCTACTACCTTTCACTGGCTGCTTTGGGGGTGCTGCTGGATTCTTCTTTGAACCCTTGGTGGTGAGAACACCACAGAATTACGGACTGTGGTGTATCTCTATTTGACGCCAAGAGCACACACACAATCAGCCGTGTCTCCCTGATGAGTTCCGATCCAGCGGTCGAAAGGCCTAGGAGCAGGCGATACATATAGATTTGCTTTCGAGAGGAATTATAATGGTTTCTTCGTGCAGCTACAGAAGGGTTTTCATTTTTATAATGTACATTTTCTTCATTTAAGAAAAAGAAGCTCAAATCTTTGCCAAGTCATTACTATAATGATGGAAGAATTGTTAATCTACACTTGTTTTTTTCCCCACCACTTAATTGTTCAGCATTTTATATATATATATATATATGGGGAAAGCAGTAGGACACTGCCTGTCCAGCGAGCTCAACGGTGAAGCATCATTCACAGACCCTGATGGACAATCTGAAGCTCGTGAAGGGAAGAGGAGGTGGAGAGGCAGGGTGCGTGGTAGGGGTGGAGGTGAGATTCACGTCAGTGTAAGTTAACTGAGAGGTTCTGGCCTTCATATATAAAGCGGCAGTCGTCAACCTATGTCTGTGTGTATCTGTCTCTCTGTCGTGTGCATTTGTTTTCAATGATCATTGAAATGTGCCTAGTAATAATCTCTTTAGACCTCGTCTCGTATTTTCTGATGAATTCTTATTGGAACACAGTTCCTAGCAAAGTTTAATGTTGAAACTAGCCTGAATGTTGAAACTACCCTGAACGCCTTATGCGTAAATTCTTGCTAACAACCTAAAGACAAGACTTGTCAACTCGGTGTTATTCCATTTCATATCTTTTCCTTATTTCATGCCAGGTCCCCCATTCCCCACACTACCACGACCATCCCCCCGCGCCCCCTCCCCCCCCCCCCCCCCCCCCGTCCCCCAACCCTTCCCATCTTCTCTTGACACCCCACGCTTTGTTCAGTGTTACTTTTTCAGCCATGATTTATGTATTGACGTTTACTGTGTCAACGTATTTGACTTTTGATCTATGTTTTGTGTAATTACTTGACTACTTTTGGGTGGTTTTCAATTCCCTCTACCTTTTGTGGGTTTGTTTCATTATTTTCTTTCTCTTTTTTTAAAATTTGCTTTTAACCGTTCCCTTCACCCAACTGAATACCTCTGCCACATCCACCACTCCACCCCATCATATTTTACGTGTGTGAGTGTGTGTGTGTGCGCGCGCGCGCGCGTGTGCGTGCGCGCGCGTGTGTGCGTGGTAGTTGTTGTTGTTGTTGTTGTTGTTGTGTGTGTGTGTGTGTGTGTGTGTGTGTATTGAACGAAAAAGGGCGTAGATTTTTTTTTAAGGTTGTAAATATTGGTTATGCTTTGCTCGTTCACTTCTCATTGTTTTGATTTTTGTACCTAAACTATAGTCATCTATTCAATTCCTTTTCGTTCAGTCCAAGATGTATACAAGCCTTTTTGCTTGCTTTTTTCTCTGAACAGAAAAAAGATTCATTCGGTCGAACAGTCAGTTAGTCGACTCTCCTCTCTCTCTCTCTCTCTCTCTCTCTCTCTCCTCCTCTCTCTCTCCCCTCTCTCTCTCTCCCCTTCTCTCTCTCCCCTTCTCTCTCTCCTCCTCTCCCCCCTCTCTCTCTCTTCCCTCTCTCTCTCTCTCCCTCTCTGTCTGTCTCTCTCTCTCCCCCTCTCTCTCCTTCTCCCTCTCTCTCCTTCTCTTTCTCCCTCTCCCTCCCCCACCCCCTCTCTCTCTCTTGAATAGCAGTAGACAGTGATGACATGTAGCGAATGACTTCTGGTGGATGAATTCTCCGGATATGGCAATGTCAACACAGCCCTGATCCCTGCAATATTTCCTCTGGCACCGGCGTGTGACCATGAAACGTCTGACGTCATTTACATCACGTGCACGGCCGATCACCAGGCCTCTATAAATGACCCGATTTACCCATGAAGCTTCAGTGGTGGAGCGGGAGACGCAATTTCCGGTCAAATCCTCCATGGATATGGCCGGGCGTCGAGGGAGTGTTTACTCAAAATGCCACGGTGGTGGCAAAAGAGAATATGGAATTGTACGAACTGTACTGGATCCGTGGAACACTCAAGTCCAACAATCTAACTTATACACACACTTTGGTAAGAAATGGTAAAGACCAAACTTTCAGAATCCATTCAGACCTCGTGTAAGAAATTTGATGCGTGGAGGAACAAAATCATTTGTGGACAAATTTGTTGGTGCGGTGGTGGCAATAATTTTTATGATTGTTAGTCACTATATGTACAGGTGATCTGTGTGTAACAAACAATAACATAGAACAGACTAGACTATACAGTTAAAAGAACACATGCACAAGCACATGTGCATACAGGCGGCACACACACAGGCATCCACACGCTGTGCGCGCGTGCACAAACACACACACACACACACACACACGCGCGCGCGCGCGCGCGCGCGCACGCATGTACAGTAAGAGGGCGAGGAAGTTCAGGGAAGAAGGATTCAACTTCTGATACAGGTATTTTCATGTGGAAGGTATCAGTCTCTCAACAGGAGGGATAAACATTTAGAAGTTGTAGTTACACACTTGCATTTTTCTTTTGCATCAAATAACTTCTTCCTGACGAATTAATTTTCGATAATATAACTAATAAGCATGGAACTAATCTAACCAACCAAAAAGACATTTTTAAGGAAGTCCATGGATTTTATAAACACCTGTACAGGAAGTCAAACATTGAGGAATGTGATTTTTTTTTTTAATCATGTAAACATGTACCTCATTGTAATACCGACGAAGCAAACTATTTGAAGGGTGAAATTACGCTGGAAGAGGCAAGCCTTGTATCACAGAATGTGAGGAACATAAAAGTCTTGGTTCTTTTTGCCGGTCTTTTGAGGTAAATGAATAGCTGGTATTGAGTTTTAACTTTGCATCTTAATTCTCTTAATTTTTTAAATAATGTTTCATCCCTGATACGGCTTTTGTTGTAGACAGGACTTAAAACAACATGATTTGATTTGAAAAGTCTTGGTACAGACGAAATCACGGCAAAATCATGGAAGAGCTTTCGGAGTAAACAGGCAGCTTCGTAATCAGAGCATGTAACACTGGATTTAGATGAGAGGAAATTTCAGGTGTTGGAGGACAGGAAATCATCACATATGTGCTGAAACGAGATACATCTCGAGATTGCACACACACACACACACACACACACACACACACACACACACACACACACACACACACACACACACACACAAAAGGAACTGGAGATTTTATATCATTGTTAAGTGTTGCATACAAAATAGGGTCTTTATGAATATTCAGTCGTCAAAACCCCGTTTTGTCCAGTCCTCTCTGTGAAGACCAAAGTAACTTTATCTGGAACACACATTTAGGATACACAACAAGACTCATTTATAATACAATTGGCTATGTTGAAGAACACAATCTACGCGGGCTTTTGTTGAATACTGATATAGAAAAAAAACCTGCTTAGGAGGGATTTTCTATTCAGACTATCAAAAGGGTGTGGTTTCCAAGAAAGAATAGATGAATGGGGAGAACCGTTTACTTAAGTCATGTGTTCACATTAATGGTCAGGTATCCAACAGGATCAGCGGGGAACAAGATTACAGACGAGGTGATCCACTCTTATCTTATCTATTTCTTTCATATGCAGAAATTCATGCAAAAATAATTCGCGAGCATGAAGATATTCATGGTAAAACTATCAATAATGCGGACAAAAATGGTCTCAATAAGCTGATAATACCGAATTTCTCTTGGCTGACGAGTGAATTCATTTGAGAATTGTTTAAACACTGAGCATATATTTAGCTGTAAGTCGGATTTACGTATGATTTATGGGAAAATGTGTGCATTATGGTCAGGAAGCAGAAAAATACTTTTAAGTACATTGTATTAACTACCCCGAATGAAATGAAATACAAAATTCTTGGAATTTGGTTTACTAATTTAGTAAACAACTGTAAAACTATGAACTACTCAGAAACATCATAGCTGATGGGAAACATGTGTTCAAGATTGGATTCAAGGACAACTAATTCCTTTAGATAGGGTAGTAACAATTAGCAGAGAATTGGCTTCAAAGACAGCAATTCCTGAAGATAGGGTAGTAATAATTAGCAGAGAATTGGGTTCAAAGACAACTAACTCCTGAAGATAAGGTAGCAATTCTAAACATTAGCAGGTGTGAAACGTTTGTTCAAGACTGGGTTCAAAGACAACTAACTCCTATAGGATGGGTAGCGATTCTAATGTCACTTATTCTATCAAAATTGATTTGCTTGTGGATCCTGCTACCTAATCCACTAGACATTTTATTCTCTAAACGTCGCAACGTCACTGTCGTAATCTATATGCAACATGAGCAAAGACATGATACATGGGAAAAAAACGTATACAAATACTACAAACAGTGGTATTGGACCACCACAACTGAAAATATTCACTTCTCCATTAGAATTAACTTAATTATGCATATTTGTTTTTACCACGAACAAACCATAAGTGGAAGACTATCACATATTATTTCCCTCTATTGAATAAATTTTAAAGTACGGGCCAGATATTACGTCAACTGGCTTTAAATCAAATATATTTTGGAAAGAGGCACATAATGTATATAGACACTTTGACTACAAAATTTGATTGTAGAAATCCTGTTGAAGCACTTGCAGGGCTGACGTTTTGTAATCAAAGACTACTTATAAACAATATAATCACTGCGGGTAATAGATGTATAATAACAAAATGTATACTGCGTTGCACGCTTTTTAGACAAAATGATTTTTTTTCCATGTGAACAGTCTAAACAAATATATAGCATAAATGTAAATTTTGTTACGTTTACCGGATAAAGAAAAGTAAAAGCTGAGTACGTAAGAAAAACAAAGACATTAATGAAAACTTGAAGTTGCATGAATGCTAAAAATATTGTCAATATTCAAAGGTTCGAAGATGTTCTATGACATATTCAAATAAACAAACTCGTCTGGAATGTTACCCAAAATAGTTTGAAAAATTAAACTTTGATATTGACAAGAAAAACTGTGATACACACAATTATATTGACATAATTCCTGATGTGAAAATGAAATAGTTTCAGGTTTCGTTAAGACTTACACATACATGTCTTGGGACAAATGTTGTACTGATAGAGATGGGTGTACTTTGATGCAGTGATTGCCACACATCGAAGATTTTATAAGACATACTTCTTACCTCAGTACAATTCTTCAACGTTTTTGGTAGACACTGACAGATGCAGTGAATGAAAGTTTCTTAATGTAGCGAATTTGCACTTGACTGAATCATTTAGTTATAACTGGATATGACAATGTTACACACATTGATCTCATTTTTATTTCACAATTTTACTGGCGAAGCAGTATTCACATCAGTGCAGTTTTAACGGAAGTATGCCCTGTTTGCACGTCTCGTCAATAAGTTGAGGCATCTATATAAGATTACGAGTACATTACCCGCAAAAAAAAATGATGTAAGATGATTTTGTAATTAAAAGGTTTCAAAAAAAAAAAAAAAAGAAGAAGAAGAAAACTGGTCAGTAAGTTAATACGAATGTAGGTCACAGTTCTGACCATGAATACATCATACAACTTCTGTCACAATGAAGGTCTAACTGAAGATACTGTAGTCTTTGTACATTGTTTCGTGTAACCTTTCACAAATGTGATGTTTAAGTTTTTGCGACCCACATTTCAACTGACATCAATCAATGATTACTAAAGCTGATATTGCTGTATCGCTGTCTCTATGTTTGTCTGTCTTTCTGTTTCTCTGTCTGTGAGTCTGTGTGTCTCTGTGTCTGTCTGTCTGTCTGTCTTCTGTCTCTCTCTCTCTCTCTCTCTCTCTCTCTCTCTCTCTCTCTCTCTCTCTCTCTCTCTCTCTCTCTCTCTCTCTCTCTCTCTCTCTCTCTCTCTGTTCTCAAACAAACACCTCTTCCCCTCTGTCTTCTTTCAACCTTTTTTCACGACGCCTCTGATATTTGTTGTTACCCCTCTTCCCATCATCTGTGTTTTCGCTTGTTTTTCTTCATTGTCAATTACCTATTAGCATTACCAGCATCAACATGTCAGCTTCTGGGTTTTGTTGTTTGTTGTTGTTGTTGTTTTGTTGTCTTTTTCTATGTGTGTGTGTGTGTGTGTGTGTGTGTGTGTGTGTGTGTGTGTGTGTGGTGTGTGTGTGTGTGTGTGTGTGTGCGTGCGTGCGTGCGTGCGTGCGTGCGTGCGAGTGGTGGTGTGTGTGTGTGTGTGTGTGTGTGTGTGTGTGTGTGTGTGTGTGTGTGTGTGTGTAAAATGAAAAAGAAATTCAAAATGTGTGATTTTCTTATGTTTACGTATTCACAACTTGATGTTATTGTCTATAGCGAAAACTAGTGACTGACGCTTTCCCTATTCAAAGTGAATTAGTAATATTGTCGACTTGAATAATATATTTAACTGAAAACATCTTAATCATTTCGGTGTAATACGCTGTGAATTAAAACATAACATAATAACACATAACACCAAAATTAAATCTCAGTCCATTTTGCACCCGATTTTTGGAGGTAAGTGATTGCTCCTTCTTCTTTTTCAACGTCGTTTTCAGGTCGAAACGCGTCGTGTTTTTTTGTCTGGCCTGAAGAAGACCAAAGACATCGAAACGCGTCGTGATTGGTCCAGTAATTTGTTTGTCCCTTTCGTTCGGCGGAACAGTGTTTTTTTTCGTTTAAATTCGTTTCAAATTCCGACTTCAGTCACCTCATCCTGAGTCTAAAACCCTCAGTGTAAAGGGGGAGGAGAGGAGGGGGAGGGCGTGGGTAAATAGGGTGGGATTGATGTCACGGTCAGTCCAAGGTGCTTGCGTGTGAGATGATGGTCAGCCTAAGGGGACATGGCCTTCTCTCTGAATGAATTCTCTCTCTCTCTCTCTCTCTCTCTCTCTCTCTCTCTCTCTCTCTCTCTCTCTCTCTCTCTCTCTCTCTCTCTAGGTGCTTGAGTGTGAGATGATGGTCAACCTAAGGGGACATGGCCTTCTCTCTGAATGAATTCTCTCTCTCTCTCTCTCTCTCTCTCTCTCTCTCTCTCTCTCTCTCTCTGTCTGTCTGTCTGTCTCTCTCCTCTCTCTCTCTCTCTCTCTCTCTCTCTCTCTCTCTCTCTCTCTCCTATTTTTTTTCTTCCCCTGTTGTCTTTTCTCATCCCCGTCGTTTTCGTTTTACACCTGTCTCTGTCTGTCTCTGTCTGTCTCTGTCTGTCTCTGTCTCTGTCTGTCTCTGTCTGTCTCTGTCTGTCGCTCTTTCTCGATGTCTCTCTCTCTCTCTCTCTCTCCGTCTCAGAATATATCTGTCTGTCTGTTTGTCTGCCCGTCTGTCTGTCTGCCCATCTGTCTGTCTCTGTCTCTGTCTGTCTGTCTGTCTGTCTCTCTCTCTCTCTCTCTCTCTCTCTCTCTCTCTCTCTCTCTCTCTCTCTCTCTTACAGTGATTGTAGTGAATGGTCCTCCAGAGAATGAACACTCCAGGCCATGGCAATGTCAACACAGCCCTGATCCCTGCAATATGTCCTCTGGCACCGGCGTGTGACCATGAAACGTCTGACGTCATTTACATCACATGCACGGTCGGCCAATGAGGCCCTCATAAATAGATTGATTTACCCATGAAGCTTCAATGGTGGAGCAGGAGACGCAATTTCCGGTCCAATCCTCCATGAAAATAGCTGGGGCGTCAATGGACCGTTTGTTCAAGACGCCATGAATTACGCCGGAGGCAGAAGAGAAAATGGCGTTGCAATTGTGTGCTTGATTGAGGGGATGTTCACGTTCAACAACCTGAACAGTGGAATCACTGTGGTTAGAGCTTGTGAACCAACAGATTCCGTTGGTTCCTCTTGTTGCCTGACTAATAACGTGTATCACGTGTTCAAATGGACATCTCCTCTTTGGCATTACGATGTCGTTTGGTTCCTCAAATGTGTTGACAACGACAATGTCATTAATGATTAAAGTGGGTAACCTTGCAGGACCATCAAAGTGATCTTTGTTTACATACAGAAAAATCTGACTCCAATTCAAATATGCAACTCACAGAAAGAAAAAAATAATAATAATCTTAATTTTTATAGCGCCTATTCTCTAAAGATTAGGCCTCTAAGCGCTTTACATATAATATAATAAACACTCTCGTTCACGCAACGGGCTGCCTACCTAGGTAGTGCCGACTGAAGAGCTGCCTGCCGGCGCATCATTCAGTCGTTTCCCGTATCATCCGGTCAACATCGTGCACTCAATTTCCCTATTTCCTTCGTTCTTTCCATTTCTCACGCAGGGTGCATGCTATGTGTAACGTGTCATCCATACCAACGGCCAAACTGGCCTTCTTTCCGAAAGTTGGTGATGGGATTTTACGTGTGTGCAAGATGTTATGCGTGCATTCACACACGGACCTCGGTTTGTAGTCTCATTCGAAGGACTGTATGGGAAATGGAGTCAGAACCAATGTTAACTCCGAGGGAAAAATCCCCCTGCACCGAAACGGCCCGGCAGAGATTCGAACCCGCAACCCCAGGATCACCAAGATTACGAGTCCGGCGCTCTACCAACTGATGTGCAGATTATGAACACACACACACATATAATATTATATATATATATATATATATTCAATTATAAACAAAGCTTGCTCTTATGTCTTAGATTGAAGAAATAGGGGGAGATAAGCATTCATATCTGCAGTGGTAGATAATTCTGCTAACAGTATGTGCTTGAGTAGGTGAATGGGGAATAATAAATGCTTCTCAAAATGAGCCTTCAGCAAGCTTATAGTCTCCAGGGGGGAGACAATCCCCAATGGGGAGGAAACTCACTAACATATAACTCCTGGTCAGATACCAGTATTTCGAAACCTGATTGTTTCTCCTCAGTGACCGCGGAAAGTGGTAACTTGTTTCCACTGCCTTTTCGGTTTTAAGAAGAATGCTATCCCAGAAAAAGGCTGGTGTGCAATACCGTAGTATGTTTGTTGAGTTTTCAAAACAAAACAAAAAACAACCAAAGGTGCCACCTAAGAAGCAAAAGAAAATCATAAAAGAGCAAAACAAGCTACATTTTCTTGTAAAAAGTAGAAAATATAAAAAGATAACCTCTTAAGACACAAGTGCTGAGCACAATCCTGAAATCAGACACCTATTATAAACTTATGAGGATGATTAAACAAAACTCTCTACCTGTCTCTCAGTCTCTGTCTCTGTCTCTGTCTCTGAAGGGAGGGGGTGGGGTGAACATACAGAGAAGAAGGAAAGATGGAGAGGAGTGGGGGTAGGGGGGAGGGGGGGTTAAAGCGCATCCAGTACTGGACGTATGGACATACATTGCATCTGCCTATTTTACATTGTCCCTGTAACAACTTTTTTCTCCAACCAGCCACCGTGGCGAAGTGGTTAGTGTCGCGGACTCCTGGCTGGGAGGTCGTGGGTTCGAATCCCATCAGAGTCATGTGGGTTTTTCTGCCCCGACCGGCTCCTACCCAGAGTTGAATTTGCTGCGGACTCAGCTGGGAAGAGTGGGACCACACAGTCGAGTTTCATTCACTTAATGGATGCGTTTCTGAGAGTGTTGCTCAAATATCCTGACCAACACTGCAGGTGCCTGTATTTCTCGGGCCTGGTTGACGCCGGGATATATTATGAAAGGAAGCGTAGAGTACAGCCCTGTCATGTAGTCTCAGACCGGCATAAAAATCCGTAGCATCATCTTATCATCTTAATCATCTTCATTCTCATCGATCAGCATTAAAAAAAAAAGTCAAATTCTGTGGCCCTTCATGCCCTGCTCTCATGGTGACCTCAATTTCGATGTCCTCTCCACGTCTGTGGTGTTGGTTTGGTTCCGTCGGGGATACTGGTATCGGCGAGTCCATGGGGGCTGTCGTTGGACGGACGTGGTGGCGCCCTCCGGAGGGAGAGCTCACTCACGCCGGCTCCGCGACTAAGCAATTATTGTCGTCAGTAGGGGGCTTAGTAGGTAATGTCCTGCGTATGTTAGATCAGAACAGGCGCCTCTGAACACCACCGAAGTGACTCGGCAGCAGTGCAGTGTCTCCTCCGGTGGGTTGCCTCTTGACGACTTGACATTGACTGCTCCCTGTGGATTGTCGGTGCCGGGGCTGCGGCGGGGCCGACTGGGCTGTGGCCGTGGACGGGGTGTCGGAATGAGCGGCGTGGGTGCACTGCCTCTGAGGTGGTGCAGAGGTTGGGACAGCAATTAAAAAAAAAAAATTTTTTAAACCTTTGTTCTCCAGCAACATCCATTAGTCATACAATTGGGTATCGGTGCACGTGATATGAGGCACAGTAAGGCGACAAAAGGAATCAATGGATTCTACTGGTAGACACCACTGAAGCTTCATGGGTAAATCAGGTTATTTATAGAGGCCTGGGTGGCCGACCGTGCACGAGCTGGAAATGACGTCAGACGTTTCATGGTCATACGCCGGTGCCAGAGGAAATATTGCATGGATCAGGGCTGTGTTGACATTGTCATGGCTAGGAGTGTTCATCCACCAGAGGGTCATTTAAAAGTCATCAGAATCCACTGCTATGCAGAGAAAACAGGGGGGAGAGAGAGAGAGGGATAATCCAGGGATTGAGTGAGAAAGAAGTGGAGAATCGGAGGGGGGAGAAAGAGAAAATGTAAGATGGATGAAGAGAGAGAGAGAGAGAGAGAGAGAGAGAGAGAGAGAGAGAGAGACAAAGACAGAGAGACAGAGAGACAGAGACAGACAGACAGACAGAGACAGAGAGACAGAGAGAGGGTAACTAAAGCAAGTTCTTGTCAAATTAATCATACCTATCGTGCCAATTCAAACAACAAACATAAAAGCATGCACACATGCACCAGCATGCACACACACACACACACACACACACACACACACCACACACACACACACACACACACACACACCAGCAGAGAGAGAGAGAGAGAGGGGGGGGGTGGATTGCAAGTTTGACAAACATGTTCTATTGAGGAAGTTTGCAGGCGACAAAAGGAATCAATGGATTCTATTGGTTCTGATCTCTCTAAAGAGATGAGTTATACACTGGCATCTTAATCTCTCCATCATTTTACCTGTTGACTGAACCTTTTTTTCCTATAAAAAAAAACCTTCCTTAGAACATCTATTCATTAAATGTATGAATAGTTGATAAATGAGGCATGCGCCGTTCTAATTGATTTGGCTTGAATAATGTCATATTGAGGGTTGAGTTTTGTGTAATTGTATGCACTGCATTCATGTTGGTGCAATATGGTTGTAATGGAAGACAGAAGGTAAAATATTACTTCTAAGAAGGAAATCCCTGAAGGGGCTCTTGTCTTTCTGAATAATTTTCCTTGACTGATTCTGTCTGTCTGTCCGTCTGTCTGTCTGTCCGTCTGTCTGTCTGTCTGTGTCTGTGTCTGTTTCTGTCTCCCTCATGTGTGTGTGTGTGTGTGTGTGTGTGTGTGTGTGTATGTGTGTGTGTGTGTGTGTGTGTGTGTGTGTGTGTGTGTGTGTGTGTGTGTGTGCGTGTGCGTGCGTGCATACGGGCGCGCACGTGTGTGTGTGTGTGTGTGTGTGTGTGTGTGTGTGTGTGTGTGTGTGTGTGTGTGCCTGCGTGTGCCTGCGTGCATGTGTTCACGCATATGCTTGTATGTGTGTATGCGTCTGTTGTTTGCATTGATACAATATCAATGATTCATTTGACCAGAAACTAGGTTTTAATCTCTCTCTCTCTCTCTCTCTCTCTCTCTCTCTCTCTCTTTCTCTTCTCTCTCTCTCTCTCCCTCTCTCTCTCTCTCTCCTCTCTCTCTCTCTCTCTCTCTCTCTCTCTCTCACTGTGTTCCCTTGACTATGTATCTTAATCTGCCCTTAGAAATTTTCCTTCACACTTACATAGCATGCAATTAATTAATTAGTGTTACATTTGTAAATATGTAAATATTTCGGCGATTAAACTATATTTTTTACTGACGTTTACATTGTTCCAAATCATATTCCGTACTGTCCAACAGCTGGATATCTCTGCAGGTAATCATCATTAGTGAGGTGAGAAGGAGCATGAATGGATTCTGTTGGTTCACAGTTCCTGTCCACAATGGTTTATTGTTCAGATACCTGGACTCGAATGTCCCCCCCTGTTAAAACACACTCTCTACAATGCCATTTTCTCTCCTGCACTGACATAATCTTGAACAAACGCTCCCTTCAAGCCTCCTATTTTCACAGAGGATTTGACCGGAAATTGCGTCTCCCGCTCCACCACTGAAGCTTCATGGGTAAATCAGGTTATTTAAAGAGGCCTGGGTGGCCGGCCGTGCACATGGTGAAAATGACGTCAGACGTTTCATGGTCACACGCCGGTGCCAGAGGAAATATTGCAGGGATCAGGGCTGTGTTGACATTGCCATGGCCAGGAGTGTTCATCCACCAGAGGGTCATTCGCCGTAAGTCATCAACGTCTATTGATTTTCAATGAGAGGGGCAGGGGTGAAGGGGGGGGGGGGATGGGGGTGTAGAAGTGAAGAAGGCGACTGAGGGTCACTGGAGAGAGAGAGAGAGGGGGGGGGGGAGAGGCAGACAGAGAGACAGACAGACAAGAGAGAGACACACACACAGACGGAAGAGAGACAGAGACAGAGAGACAGAGACAGAGAGACACAGAGAGACAGACAGACAGACAGACAGACAGATGGGGAAAGGGTGGCAGGGAATAGCTACTAAAAATTGATCAGAGAGAGATGAGACAGACAGACAGACCGACAGTCAGAGACAGATACAGAGACTGAGAGGCAGAGAAACAGTTTATTCATGAAGACCAGAACCTCGCTGAGTAATTGCTACTATTTGAACGTAATATTTCAACTCCCTCCTTATGTATAGTGAGATTTGATTATCAATGAAGACATGTTACACCAGCATAAGTACAGTACGTACGTACCGTTATTCACAGTTAACATATGATGTTGTTAAGCCAGATGAGTGACACTTGGAGCATGCATCATGTTGTTGTTGTTGTTGTTGTTGTTGTTGTTGTTGTTGTTGTTGTTGATATTGTTGTTTGTTGTTGTTGAGTTAATACCATATAAAAGACTCGAAGTTGTAAGGAAGATTAAATTTGAACATAGAATGTTTCCTAAACACAGAAAATGATGTGAAGAAAACTACATCTGCGAATGTAAGATCCCAGCGTATATTTCTATTGCAAAAGGACTGGTACCTTAATCAATGAAACATCTGTATCAGAGTTGAAATTTCCCATGCCCTGTTTGTGTGTGTGTGTGTGTGTGTGTGTGTGTGTGTGTGTGTGTGTGTGTGTGTGTGTGTGTGTGTGTGTGTAAAAGTGTGTGTTCGTATGTGCATGCACGCGCGAATGCGCGTGTTCTGTAAATTACATATATTAGTTTGCCCGTGGGTGTTTTACCTCACCACAAGTTTTGACTTTGCTACTGTGAACAACTTTGATCAAAAACAAGATCTCTTAGTCAAGCAATAACTGCCTGCATTTGCACGTAATACGAATTATTAGTCGTCAGGCAACATTAAAAATGATATAAGAATTTTTAATCAGTTTCAGATTCACAATAGATCGAGTTGTTGGACCTCGCTGATGGAGTGCACTTTTTACAACGACAGTTTCTCTTCCTACACAGACATGCTCCATGGCGTCATGATCAAACGCTCCCTTCACGCCCCGCTGTAGTCATGGAGGATTTGACCGGAAATTGCGTCTCCTGCTCCACCACTGAAGCTTCATGAGTAAATCAATCTATTTATGATGGCCTTTAGTGGCCGACCGTGCACGTGGTGGAAATGACGTCAGACGTTTCATGGTCACACGCCGGTGCCAGAGGAAATATTGCAGGGATCAGGGCTGTGCTGACATTGCCATGGCCAGGAGTGTTCATCCACCAGAGGGTCATTCGCCCTAAGTCATCAACGTCTACTGCTTTCAGCAAGAGGGGCAGGGATGGAGGGTGAGGATGGAGGTGGACAAATGGACGAAGCGAGTAAGGGGTATTTGGTGAAAAAGATGAAGAAACACACACACACACACACACACACACACACACACACACACACACACACACACACACACACACAGAGAGAGAGAGAGAGAGAGAGAGAGAGAGAGAGAGAGAGAGAGAGAGAGAGAGAGATCGTTTGTTGCTGAAGGTCCTTTGCTTGTCAGAACGGGAAATTAGACACACAAAAATGCGAGGATCATACACTCATTTTAACATTACTCATTGTACATGTAAATGCCTTACCTTTCAAATGCCTTGTGCGGGTTAAGAAAACTTCAATTTAAGTGCGTTGTTTTTTCTTTTTACTGTTTCATTGGTTGATGATGTTAGCCCAGTAACAGTAAACTGACAATATTGTTTCTGAAGCTTACAGGGATACCGGTTTTTATGGGCTGGTGGTATCGCCAAAATAAGATTGAACTGACAACGTTGTCTGTAAAGCTTACCGGGGATGCTTGTTTCTCCGGATATATTTCAACCCTAGGCAAAGATGAACGACATATGTTTTATCCTCAATCAAGCCCTGACATAGTTGACTTACCATGTTGTAAATGTTGGACTGTCTGTAGCCTAAATGAATGACAAATATATCGAAGACACCAAATCTAAACTGTCATGAAAAGTCTTATATGACGAAAAATATGCACCAGCATGTACGTCGGCAGGTGAAGATTTGTGTGAGTATTGAACATTCTGTGAAAGTCAAGGTTAAAACCATTTGGAATGTGGGAATGCAATTCTTGCTATCTTTAGCCTATTAGTTTTCAGAACCAGAATCCCGAGCCAATTGGGCTGGCCACATCGTCAGAATGCCAGATAGTCGACTGCCGAAACAACTGCTGTACGGAGAACTGAGTCAGGCCAAGCGCAAAGTTGGGGGGGGGGGGGGGGGGGGGGGGGGGGGGCAGAAGAAATTTTCAAGGACTGCCTCAAAGTGTCCCTCAAAGGCCTGAACATCAACCTCAACACCTGGGAGTCGCTTGCCATGGACCGCCCAGCCTGGCGAAGCAGCATCACAAAGGGTGAATGTACATCAGAGAAGAGACGCACAGCAGAAGCTGAGAGAAAGCGAGCCGCGCGCAAGGCCAGAGATACCTCCACCTCCACTGTAGCACCCACCAACATGTGTTCCTTCCGGGCCCAGATCGGTCTCACCAGCCACCTGCGGACCCACATTCAGCGATCTTCCATCTGAGATTGAAGTCATGGTCATCTTCGAAATCGAAGGCGAACAACAAAGTTTTCACACACACACACACACACACACACACACACACACACACACACACACACACACACACACACACAAAGGGCATCGGAAGTTCCGCTCTGACTCAGATGTTTTATTGATTAAAGTACCAGCCCTTTAGCAACAGAACACACACTAGGATCTTACAGTTGCAGATTCATATTTCACCGCATCATTTTCTCTTTGTATAAAACATTCTATTTTTCAATTCAAATTTCTTTACAACTTCCTGTCTTTCATGTAGCAGCAACTAATAACTAGTGTAAGATCCAGCTTTAACAATATCAGATGTAAGTTGTGTATAATGGTATTATTGTACTTAAGCTGCTGTACTATGTTTGAATGATAATAAAAATTTCACTGCACATGAAGAGGAAGTTAAAATATTACTTTCAAAGTAGCGATTTCTCAAGGCAGTTCTAGTCTTTCTGGATAATTCTCTGTTTCTCTGCCTCTTTGTCTCTGTCTGTTTGTCTGATGTCTATCTGTCTGACTGTTTGTCTGTCTGTCTGTCAGTCTGTCTGTCTGACTGTCTGTCTGTCTGTCTCTCTGTCTCTGTCTGTCTGTCTGTCTGTCTGTCTCTCTCTCTCTCTCTCTCTCTCTCTCTCTCTCTCTCTCTCTCTCTCTCTCTCTCTCTCTCTCTCTCAGCAGATTCCATGAAAACCTGGTTCAGAGATGTTCCGCCTGATGTTGTCTTGTTATTTCTGAAGGAGATTAACATGTTTCACCTGATCTGAGATTTTACTCAAGAAAGATTTCTAATAACAGTTCGGGTGTGTTTTTAGAAAGTGTACTTAAAAGGGTTGTGTGAATCAGTTTGTTTTTTCTTAATGACTTGTGAGTTGACTTCAGCGCGGTGACAGCCCTGATATGGCCCTCTGCGGTCGACTGGCTCTGTCTCTCCCTCTTCCTCTCTCATTCTCTCTGTCTCTCTGTCTCTCTGTCTATCTTCTGTCTGTCTGTCTGTCTGTCTGCCTGCCTGCCTGCCTGTCTGTCTGTGTGTCTGTCTGTCTGTCTGTCTGTCTGTCTGTCTGTCTCTCCCTCTCCCCCCCCCCCTCTCTCTCTCTCTATTTCTGTGTATGTTCACGTCGTTGGCTTTCGTTCCAAAGCAGTTTTGTCTGAATCGTAAATTATATGTTGCTGTCATCGATTCTGAGTAAGCAGTGTATTAACAAAACTATACTTTTGGCCTATTGTATTAAAAAAGGGGATTCATGGAAAGATGTATAACTGCATTATGAGTATGTATGACTGTGTAAAGGCAAGGGAGCGATGTGGCGCTGCTTTGATGGCTTCTATTAATTGTACATCTGGCGTTAAGCAGGGTGATGTTTGCAGCCCAGTTTTGTTTTCTTTATTCATTAATGAGCTGACTTTGGAAGTGGTAAACTCTGGAAGACACGGTGCTCATTTTACAAGTGATATGGAAATATTTATTCTACGTCTTGCTGATGACGTTGCATTAATAGCAGAGACAGTAATAGGCTTCCAAACTCAGTTAAATAGTTTGCAAAGGGCAGCT
>CM065745.1:28959953-28974953 GCA_033310375.1 Conus canariensis | reverse complement strand
TCACCTTCAGAAATGGGATAACAATGCCAGAACCTGAATTTTCATCTAATACAGATAAATCAGTAAAAAATCTTCAAATGATTAGGATAATTATCGGCAATGTGTGACTTGGTCAAAGTGGCTACAATGTTGTGTTGATATTCTTTTGCTTATCAGTATATAATCAAAGTTTGCTCTTTTGAGTTCTCAGATAGGTATGGGGCTTGATGGGAAACGCTTAGCAACACTTTTATATAATCGATATTTGCTGATTTAAACAATGTTGATGAATATGTAAAAACAGTCTTATTTGATCTTATAGATCTAGCGCGTTTGGGAAAATGAGAATCAGACTGCATACCAGGTTCATTTTCATTTGAATTATTAACTGTTAAACTTCACACAACATATCTGGCACAAGCAAGCTGCTTGATATATCCCTAAAACGGATGCGTTTAGCGGAACCCCAAGAGCTTTTCTGAATGCGTTGCAATCTATGGATTGCATTTTCTTCAGTAAGTATTTAGGAGCACTGAAAAATATTTCTTGTGTATACGACAACTTAGATCTGACTAAGGAGGTAGCTAAATGAATCACAGTTTGACTATCTTGACCCCCACTTTGTTTGCAGACAACTTCTATTAGGTTAAGAAACTTTCTCGCTTGAGTTATAGTATACTCAACATGTTTATTCTATGATAATTTTGAGGTGATATATACAATTAAAAATGTTATCTCAGTCATGAAATTAAGCGCAATGTCATCCAGTTTGAAGGTGGGAAGATTACAAAAACTACCACCTGCATCAAATAACATCATGTGCGACTTTTTCAGCAGACAAACATAAACCATTCTAAAACATGAAGTTAGTGATACTATCTAAATCACTTTGATACAATCTCATAATGTAGTTTACCGCTCTTACTGGTGTTTCTTTTTGAGAGTACCATTCAACCACATACAAATATCGTCAGCATATTGAACTAAAGTGCAATTTTTAGATATATGTTTCGGGAGACCATGAGTTAGAATATTGAAAATGGGAGGAGCAATTACAGAACCTTGAGGGATTCCCATTTCCAGTTACCTTTTGCTGGAATATGTATTTCCTATTTTTATTTATATGGTACTGTTGGCTAGGAAAGCTTTAAAATGATTATACATGCGCCCAGAGAGACCAACAGTTTTCAATTTATATAACAGTCACTCATGCCAAACTTGATCATACGCCTTTTGGACATCAAAAAATGTTGCCAGTAAATTTTGTGTCCGAGCAAACTGCAGTTTTACCTGAGTTGTCAGTTTTACTGGAAGATCAATGGTTGATCTACCTTTCCTGAATCCAGCCTGGGCAACAGGAATAACTGCACACTTCTCACAATTATACATCAATCGATTCAAAATAATTCTTTCCATTAATTTCCGTGTGTGCAAACTGAGAGAAATATCTCAGAACTGGACTCACCGTGTTTCAGTATTGGTACAACTATAGAATCTCTCCACACAGAAGGAATATTTCCTTCATGAAAGCATCTATTAATAACATTATGCAGAATTATAACAAAAATTTCCGGCAAATGGTTAAGCATTTCATTGGAAATCATATCCAGACCGACTGACGTTTTATTTTGTTTTGTTTTGTTTTCTTTGTTAGGCAGAGAAGAAATTGACAATTTTCGTTCTTGCAATGTGATTTCAGCGTTTAGATAATGATCATTGTCTAAGCTACGCTGGACTGGGCACGTCATCAGAATGGACGACAGCCGCATCCCCAGACAACTGATGTATGGTGAGCTCACGGAATGCTCACGCAGACAGGGAAGGCCCAAACTGAGATACAAAGACACCCTTAAGAGCAATCTCAGATGGTGCGGCATCCAGCCTCGCGAGCTGGAAACCCTTGCTGCTGACAGATTATCCTGGAGGTCCCTCACCTTCAAAGCAACAGCTGCCTTCGAAGAGGACAGAAGACTGCGTCTCGCCGCTGCAAGGGGCAGACGACACAGGGCCTCGTCCTCCTCAGTCCCAAACTCAGACCATCGATGTGTCATCTGTGGGCGCCTGTGTGCTTCCAGCTTCGGGCTGCGGAGTCACATGCGCTGTCATCGTCATCGCTGATTACACAGACCATCGTCTTCGTCGGCTCCCGACGGACTGCTACAACATTGTTTTCCTGTGGGTGACAATAGACAGCACTGTTACCCTCCTTTCCTCTGAATGTTCTACATTTGTCTGAAAGGCTGCTCATGGAACTGTTTTTGGAGAATGCATCAGCAAAAGATTCCGCTTTTTAATTTGATGTTGGAAACCTTTAATTCTCCAATGTTTTCGGATGAGACGGTAAATGAACCCCATGTTTCGTTCCATAGATCTTCTTCCAGACCGTTTAAGATCTTTATAATTGTGGACTTCATTTACACGAAAAGATGACCAGTAATCACTTGTAGCTTTTTTCTATCATCCTGGTACTTTCATGTTTGGTTTGTTTCATTGGTATTATGTGTTCACTTTTTTTTTTTTACCTTTGGCGGGAATTTTGAAATTTTGTTTCTTTTTCTCAACAGCTTGTTAGCAGGATTCCGTCCACCAAACGTTACCAGTATGTTTTGAGGATTCCATTTGGCTGAAGTCGGGGATAGCTTCATTTGCAGCATACACAATTGATTTGACCACATTATTATACACTATGTCAACATCTGGGTTCTCGAGAATACTGATGTCATACGACTCCAAAACTGATTTAAATTTGTCCCAAATTGCTCTTTTGTAATTAAGCTTGGCGACTTTATCTTTTGTATCATCTCCTATGACAGCAACCCTCTCAAAGAAATTATGATCGGCCAGTGATCACTCCCTAAAATGTTATCAGAAACCTGCCATGCACGGCTTGGGACTATGGCTGGGGAAATTAAAGATAAGTCAAGTGCAGATGATAGTAAGTATGATGATCCGTGACTGGGAACACCGAGTTTCGTGTCACACTTCCGTCATTCAGCAGGTAAAGAGCCGAGTCCCAAATGTTCTCAACCAAACTATTGGAGCTGACGTTAGTGCAGCCACTGTCCTAAAGAGGACCATGCTGATTAAAGTCACCTGCAACAAGCTACTTTTCATTTTGTGAACCCAAGGTACGTAGCCAGCCAATATTACTGTCATCAACACCTTTTGGTAGACGTTATGTTTAATACTAACGACTTATCAAGCTTGACACAGCCTGTACAGAAGTGTATGTTTGGCGCCGTAGATCGAATAGGAGTTGATACATGATGATAAGATAAGATCATTTTTCGTTGATGTAAATGGCAGCAGACATTTTTTTCGGCACTGTTACTTTCTTGACACACCGGTGGGTAGAAAAAATTAGCTAGTCATGGAAGAAAATTTTTATGTAATGGCTACCAGACTAAACAGGTCACTCAGTTAAAGAAAGCTACTCACTGTGTGCGCAGCTTTCGTCGGCAATCCGGCCGACTTCTTCAGCAGCAACTGCTGGGTTGAGAACTGGATTCAGTGCGCACCGCCGTGAGCGAACTCACGACAATGCGACTGAATGAGTGAGGAGTACACCGATGGCAGGCCGTGTCGGCCCCGGTCGTGGTTAAGGGTGGGGTACCTGGCGGCGATGTGGACTGCCTCCTTTACTCCCCTCTGGAACCATCTTGCTTCTCTGTCGAGTGCTTGCACGTTGTTCTTTTCAAAGTGATGTTGGGTGTGGGTCAGATGGAGAGGACTCACGTCTGTGTTCCTTTTACGCACATTTAGTGATTGAAGAATGAGAAGCATGTAGGAATTGTTTTCAAGATGTTCTCTTAGAGATATGGTTTTAGAAGACACAGAACAGCAGTTCCATTGCAAAATATCTATCTTACACATTTTTGCCATTTCTAATGAGCAAAATGAAAAAAAAAATGGAGAAAAAAAAATTTAGAAAGAAAAAAAAAACTCACTAAAATGACAATGAAAGTGTTAATGATTTAAGCCACCCACAGAATGGGTAAAAATTTAAAAAAAAAAAAAAAAAAAAAAAACACACACACACACACTATAAATCTCAATCTTAAAACACATTCATATACATCGAAAAAAGGAATTTGAACTAGACGTGGTAGAAAAAGCAGATCAAGATACGGCTAGTCATCGATAAGCCTATGCAGCATTCAGCTGACAGAAGACAGTCACGGACAGAAGTCAAAGGAGTCCTGGGTATCGAAATGGTGGCATGTCGAAGTGCGGGAACTGTGCCCAGTTCTGTTGCCATGGTCGGAATCGGACAGCCTCATTTCTGTTGAAAGATCTTGATGCAGGAATTCGCCGACCTTGTCGTTGTTTGGTCCAGAACATGTTGTGTTTGTGTTTGTTTGTCCGTCGAGACGACGAAGACCTAGTCACCCTGAGATCGGGGTTGAGTGCGTTGATGGCTGGTCATGCCGATTTGCGCCCGTAAAGACCTGTCACAGTACGGTCAGGGGATGGTGGCAGCAGTTGGAGATCTGTTGACACTGGTCTTCCTGATCATCCTGCGCTGCTCAGCTGCAGCAATTCTGTTGCCTTCACAGGTCTATGCACCTTTGCGGACAACTGATCGCCACCCATCTCTGTCCTGGGCAGTCTGCTCCCATGTTGTGTGGCTGATGTTGAAGGTCTTCAGGGAAGATTTGAGGCACCAACAAGAACCCTCAAGCCTCTTTAAGAGGGGTGTATACTGTCCCGCATGTATTGTGAATTTTTGCTCATGTTTTCATGGGAAACGAAAGATACATTTGTTCATTCAACAGACTAGCCATGTTTTCAGCATTGAATATTTCCCGTTTGATGTTGAGTTCTGCACATCTAACTGGGGCAGCTCTGCTCATAATAACTTGTGTGCTCGGGCATTTCTTTTTCAGATTATGAACGAGTTGAATCATGCTCCTGGAAGTATTCCTGGCATTTTCTGATTCCTTTAGAACGTTCACGCCCACGTGTAAAACAATAGCATCAGTGTTGTAATCTGTGTCAGCAAAGAGAACACCCCAACAATCCCCAATCGTATTGGCTTTTTTAGATCTAACATGAAGACAATAACCAAGACCTAATCTTTCTTCTGAGATCCCATTGAAGATAGAATCATGGAGTATAAGGGCTTTGGGCAAGTCTGAACAGCTGGTATGGAGTTTGTCTGGTTTGTGTACATCAGATGATGCACTGTAAGAAAGGGACAGTTTTGCATTCTGTAGGTTTTTTTTCATTTTGTGCAGAAACAGTTTTCTTTACTTTTTCATTCTTCTCAAGTGCCTGAGTGCCTGCGCTATGGTACAAAACATTTTTTCCTTCACGTTTTGCGTCACTGCTTTTTACGTCAGAATGGTTGCCTGGATCTGATGCCATTCGTTGTTTTTACAGCATCTGAGTAAGAAAACCCCACTGTGTTATTTTTAAGGCCATAAATTTCTGTTGGTGGTGCTTTCAAAGGAATGTTGACCTGTTCTTGTTTTGTCGGGTGGAGTTGACCATATTTTTGTACATGTTCGTCCTTGAAACTGTAACTAAATGTTCAGAATTTTTTGTTAGCATGATTGTATGCAAGTCGCGCGCGTGTTGTGTGTGTGTGTGTGTGTGTGTGTGTGTGTGGTTGTGTACAGAAAGAAAGAGAGACAAACACCATATGCATATACACAGATACTTGGAGGAATACTCTTACACGCATATATTTTTATTTGTGTATGCGTGCATGAAGAAATGTATGCATATGGTATATACACACCTAATATTTATCCATAACCATATGCATATCGATAGATAGATATGCAACACACACGCGCGCGCGCGCGCACACACACACACACACACACACACACACACACACACACACCCGCGCGCCGCGCGCACAACACACACACACACACACACACAGAGGTGTGCACGTATATGAACGTGTATGCATTACGTATGTTTTTCATATACTTGATCCATGCATATGTATACACAAACATATACACGCAGACATACATACATGCATCTCTCTCTCTCTCTCTCTCTCTCTCTCTCTCTCTCTCTCTCTCTCTCTCTCTCTCTTGTGTGGTGTGCGTGTGTGCACGCGCGTACGCGCGTGCATTTTTGAGTGCACTCGTTTGTGTGCCCACCCTTATATGTGTGCTTGTCTGTCTGTCTGTCTGTGTGCGCGCGCGCCTGCGAACTGCTCGTGTGTTTCGCCCCGTGGCGTTTACAGCGAAATCATCTGCTGACCGGCCTCTTCAAAGACAGAGCGCATGGTGTGAAGCCTCCTTCACGATGAGCTGCAGGATTTCCATCCCCGGCGTCTGCTGACGGAGGAGGTTTTAAAGAGGCTGTTGGATGTGATTGCAAGACCTGCCACAGCCGTAATGTGCGTTCTGAGAGGGTCCACGAGCAGTTTATAACAGTTGGTCTGGCATCGCAGCATGCGAAGCCAAAGCCTGCCGCCAGCGTTTTGTTGAGGCCACATGCGGGCATTTACTGGAGGTATCAAAGTACCATTGAAGGAAGGTTTAAAGCCAGCTGTGTATATTCCCCTGGATAGTTTGTTCATCTGATGAGCAGGGGATATCTGCATTTGAGAAATCTGTAATACAGATAGCTTATGAATCTTAAAGAGAAATCATAATTATTTGGCCAGTCATCGTCGATTTTGCGCCAAGTTTGAGAAAAGAAGTGATTGCTGGTTCTTCGTTTTCATTGTCCTGAGTGTTGTTTATCTTGCCTGAAGACCAGAGAGGTCGACACGTGTCGTGTTTTGTCTAGTAATTTGTTCGTCCCTTCTGTCGGGCGGAATAATTATAATTTCTGTTTCTATTTGTTTCAGTTTCCGCCTGCAGTCACCTCACTTTCAAACTGTATGGCTTATGGTGTAAGGGTCTGTAGTGTCTTGATTATTCGATCTAGAAAGCCTATGGTCATTGTTCCAAGGTTTAACACTTTCACCCCGCACAAAACAAAACGCTACAGAAAGACAAGGAGTTAAGCTGCATTTCTTTTAGCAACAAAACAAGCATTAACGCAATAAGACTGTTGTCAGAAGAAAAAAAATTATAGATTTTCAACTGCCATCACTTTGGCTTTATTTTCACACAGATGATAAAGAAGCTGAAAACGGTGAAGTGGCAAGTGTTAAAAAGGGAGGTGAGTGTCACATCATGCTGGTACTAAAATGGCTGGGATGCATAACTGCGGGCGTCGAAAGAGTTAAAACGTCGCGATGTCTAGTTTATGAATGGATGGAATCTGTAATGAGTTTTTGGCTCATCTGGAATGACAGAAACATCACAATCAGTTTCAAGATCAGACTATTGCGCTCCCTGGTCATTGCCATATTTCTCTATGCCTGTGAGATGTGGACTCTTGACAACCGAACTTGAGAGAAGGATTCGGGCATTAGATATGAGGTGCTTCCGAAAGATCCTTGGCATCTCATACACAGGCTACATTACCAACATGGGGTCCAGACCAGAGTAACGCAAGCCACTGGACCATACGATAGACCTGTTGTCCATAGTGAAAAGAAATGAAATAAGATGGTATGGTCATATATGAAGATCAACAGGACTTGCCTGAACCATTCCATGTGGGACAGTGCGAGGGGGCAGCAGGAGAGGAAGACAAAGAAAGAGATTGGAGGACAACATCAGTGCATGGACTGGCCTCACACTCAGCAACTTCCTAAGGCTTCTGAGAACCAGGAGGAGTGGAGGAAGCTGGTTGTGAAGTCCTCTGTGGTGCCCCAACAGTCTTCAACACTCCAGGATAGGTGAGGTTTGTAATGTGATGGATGCATGAAATTTGTTTTGTCTGGTCTATGGATGTATGAAATCTGTAATGAATGGTTTATGAGCGTTTATGGAAATTTTGGATTGTATCTCTTGGTCTTACATACATGGACAAGAGTTATACACGCATGAATATGATTTCTCCTCTCTCTCTCTCTCTCTCTCTCTCTCTCTCTCTCTCTCTCCACACACACACACACACACACACACACACACACACACACACACAACACACACACCTCCTGCTTGCATGGTCTCTGAAACTCCACACTGAACTCACTATTGATTGATATCTGTATCAAATTCCAAATATGTTTCAACAACCCTAGGATTTTTTAAGAGATTTAAGATCGTTAAAAAAAAGTCTGTTAAATCCCTGAGATGTGCAAATGAAACATTATTGCATTGTGGACACACAGAATGCAGCATAATTAAGTTATGTCTCTAAAAGCCACACCACATTAATGACGTTTTTTTTTTTTTTTCTTCTTCACAGCTGTAACGGACGTCAGCAATTGAATGACATCACTTTCAGAACACAGTTCTGTTCTTTTCTCCTCCTCGTTCCACGAGCGGCGTGGAGAAGCGGTGAAAGAAAGCCTCAGAGGGGAATCCCCACAGCTCCCTTCTGTGGAAGGGAAGCCCGCTGTGCCAGAGTGAATGGTGTCAGTGCAGAGCTTCAGAGTCAACACGGCTGTGGGTTCGGCTGGAATGAACGTGTCACCCCTGTGGGCCCCCTTACCCGACACACCCATTTCTCTTGTCCACCCCCTTACCCCCAACTCCCGCCCTCTGCTTCTTCTCTTTGCACGCTTTCCCTTTTCCACTGCAGCCTGCCTTTCCACGGATAGAAATGGAAGCCACATCAAGGGGGATAATGCCTGTCAATGCGGCAAGTCAGCCAATGGAAAGTGTTCAATCAGGAACGTTCTCTGGCATAGGAGTGAAGAAGACAAGAGGCAAACAGTGGGAGACAACAGAACAGATAGGTGACAGGGCGTTCATACGTGCTTTATTTAATCTCCACGTGGAGTGCATTTGTTGGTTTTAGTTTTGCGCGAAAAACGTGAGATCACAAGTTCCAGATCATTTGTGAAATATTCGATGTTCCTCTGGAAAACATATTTTACATTCACTTCAGACAATTTTTAACCGTAAAATAATGTTACAATATGCAAAGTGTTCTGTGAATTATTGCATGTTCCTAATTTCAGAGGAAAACACATTTCTTTTTCTATTTTGAAAAACGAAGAAACTTAAGAAGAAACCCTGTTATGCAACAGTTTGGCTTTTGTACCTGGATGCCTTTGGCTTTTGTACCTGGATGCCTTTGGCTTTTGTACCTGGATGCCTTTGGCTTTTGTACCTGGATGCCCCTCTATCAAGAAAAGAAAAAGGTACACCCGCAGGTGCGGGTGGGACCCAGAGAAGTACTGCCCTCAACTGCCGAACAAACCAGCTGGGAGCAATCCTGCACCAGCCTTGGAAGCCTGCGCTGTGTTCACATAGGGTGTAGGCACGTGCAGGGCATTCGGTTAGGACGTCAAGGGACGTAACTGCTCCCTGGCAGATGCCATTGTGTAATGGCCACTGGATGTGACACGACAGAACCTCCACGGACCGTTCCCACTGATGCATCAGCCCATATTTCATGACTGCACAGCCCACCGGCGAAAAACGCCACCGTCAAGCAACTGCTGTGTGCATCCCGCAGCCCCACTCGCTGCTTTTACACTGATAGTCGAAGACAGTACAACTCCAGACAGAGCCAAGCTTTCGCCATGAGGTCTTACGTGCCCTTTGAAGAGAAGACCGGGCCACAGTCCCTATCGACTTTGGTTACCGTTGCTTGGATTCAAACCTGCACCTGTAGAATTATTATTGTTAACCCCCTCAAGGCTGAGTCACCCTGTAATGGATGTTTTTACCGACTTAGCTACTGAACACTTTTGGTAAGTTCAGAAATCTACTCATTGTAAATTCCATTCCGCTCCGCAACTCCAGGATCACCAAGATTACGAGTCCGGTGCTCCACCACTGAGCTATTCTGGCCCCCACTTATTTCTTTGCTTTAGATCATCCGTAAAATACATGTTTTCTGCTTCCCCTGAAAAAAAACATAGTTTGTTTAAAGTAACAGACAAAATACTAATATTCTTATTTTTGAATGGAAACGTACTTCTTGGTCCAAATCATTTATCTTATGTTCCTACATTCCCCTAGAAAATGTACTGCTTACTCCAAATTAACTTAATAACATTTTTTTTGAAAGAGTGTTTCTCATTTCAGGTAAATTTTAAGATACCTCAAATCATAAACTCACTTAACAAATATGATTCTAGACCATGAGAAAAAATGCATTGATTCCTGGTTTTCTTTACACACACACACACACACACACACACACACACACACACACAACACACACACACACACACACCACGCACGCACGCACGCACGCACGCAGCACGCACGCGCGCGCACCACACACACACACACACACACACACACACACACACACACACACACACACACACACACACACACATTGTGGTTGAAACTGTTTGATTTGATAAGTCTTTGTCCTAAATTCACTGAGGAAAAGTTTCTTTATTCTAATCAAATCTTAAATAAATGTTAGCGAACCGCCAAGAGAAACGTGGACGAACGAGTCACACGACTCGTGACTTGTCTTGTGACATTTTGTCCACGTTTCTCTTGGCGGTTCGCTAACATTTATTTAAGATTTGTTTAGATTTCCGCCTGCAGTCGTCTCACTTTGCAACTAGATCTTCTTTATTCTAATTATGTTTGCAGCATCTCATATTTCTGTTTTCCTTGAAACTATGTAACTTATTTCTTTGGAAATCGTTTTTTTTTTTTCTTTTAAATTTCAAAACGAAGTGTGAAAAAAAACAACAGTAATTGAAGAATTCTCATGATTCGTATCTAAGTGGGAAAAGCCTCCTGTGCTAAAGTGACTGATGTCAGTATAGGACTTAGACGTCAACACCGCAATGTGGTCAACTGGACTAATTGTCTTACCTCCTCATGATCACGATTTCCTTGAAAATCACACTGCTTTATATAAATCCAGTGTTAAACACACTTCTCCAAATTTCCTTAGAAAATTCAAGTATGATTTGTAAAGTACTTCATGTTCCATGGGAAAAAATACTTCATGTTCCATGTGGGAAAATACTTCATGTTCCATGGGAAAAAGTATTTCTTGTTCCCAGCCAGATCCTCTTCCCTCCCCGTCCCTCCAAGTCTGTAACTGTCATGAAAGACGTACTTCATGATCCAAACAATCTTTGACATACCTCACTTTTCTAAGTTCCCAGGAAAACATACCTCTTGCCCCAAATTATTAGGGGGAAAAAACCACGTTTTTTTTTTATCAACTTGGAAGACATACCTGTTCTTTCAAATCCACTGTGAATAAGCGCATGTTCCTAACTTCCTAACAGGAGTAAAAGAAAGAAAGAAAAAAAGAAGAAAAAAAAAAGAAAGAAAGAACTTGTTCCAAGAAGTGGTGAAAGAAGCCCTCAGAGGGGAATCCCCACAGCTCCCCTCTGTGGGAGGGAAGCCCGCTGTGCCAGAGTGAATCGTGTCAGTGCAGAGCTTCAGAGTCAACACGGCTGTGGGTTCTGGCGGGAATACAGGTATCACCATCCTCACCCCACCCTTCCTCCTTCCCATCCAATCCTGTTCAACAACGGCCCCCCCCCCCCCCCCCACACACACACACACACACACACACTGCCACGCTCCCCACTGCTGCCTGCTTTCCACTAGACAGAAACCAGAGGCTACGGCAAGTGGGTAGAAGTAGCAGTGATGGAAGCTGGCTCATGATTTATGTAACTGAAAACGTTTTCGCTCGCACGGAACTGAAGAAGAGGAGAGTCAAGATAAAGACAAGCCATTGGCTGACAAGTCACTTAGACATACACAATGCATGGTTCTTTTAATCAGGGAAAACACAATTTTTCGCTGTGTAAAGTATGCATACTTCTTATTCATCACTGAAAACACAATTCTTTGCTACAGAATGTATGTTTAGTTCTCATTTATCAGATAAAACACAATCATTCTCTGTGATCCTGTGTACAATATTTCATGGGTTTTTTTTTTCTATAACCATATTCCATTTTCTCTGTAAAACACAAATCCTGGTCAATCTACCCTGACATCTCCACTTCTCGTACATTGCTTTACATATTCCTGTTAAAATATTTCTTGTTCCAACCCTTCCCGTCAAACAGACATTTTTGCAAAATTTTCCTGTCTTGCAGACTTCTTGTTCGAACCTTATTTCCTGTCAAACCACATATAGTTCTAAGCCTTTCTATCAAACCTTATTTCCTGTCAAACCACATATAGTTCTAAGCCTTTCTATCAAACCTTATATCCTGTCAAACCACATATAGTTCTAAGCCTTTCTATCAAACCTTATTTCCTGTCAAACCACATATAGTTCTAAGCCTTTTTTTATCAAACCTTATTTCCTGTCAAACCACATATAGTTCTAAGCCTTTTTATCAAACCTTATTTCCTGTCAAACCACATATTGTTCTAAGCCTTTTATCAAACCTTATTTCCTGTCAAACCACGTATAGTTCTAAGCCTTTTTATCAAACCTTATTTCCTGTCAAACCACATATTGTTCTGAGCCTTTCTGTCAAGCCGTATATCCTGTTAAACCACATATAGTTCTAAGCCTTTTTATCAAACCTTATATCCTGTCAAACCACATATAGTTCTAAGCCTTTTTATCAAACAAACACCTTCCAAAATCTGCTTCTCAAGCACATGAAACAAACATCTTCCAACATTTGCTTATCAAGCATACTTGTTCACACTTCCTTTCCCGAATTTTGCAACCAGTGTACGTCTTTTCATATCTTCATCTTTTTTTAAACATACGTTTTGTTTGAAACAAAATAATAACTTCTTGTGAATCAGACCTCTTGTTTTAAGCCTTTCTGGACATGCTCCGTGTGGTTTTTCTCCCTCTTTTGCGAGTAACTATTACTTTTTTGCCCTCACTTTTTGCAATTAGCACAGCTTCAGGTCGAGATGAAAAAAATGTCTATTGACAAGTGAATCATCATACTTTATAGACGCTACATGGAATGGAAGAAAAGTCACATTTCTTGCAAGTGGAATGCTGAATGTAATGGTCAAGCTGGACGTAATGTGGCCAGTGGAGTCGGTTGGGGATATCAACAAAAAATGGAATGGTATTGAACCCAAGAGGTCAGGATCTAGTCCTATGTTACGCTCTGTTACGTGGCTTCACACCTCTATTGGGGGACAGTGGAAACCTCTGCAAGTGCCACTGGTTATCCTGTAGCTGTTTTCTTTGTGATGTTTTCTGTTTTTCTTTCTTTCGTTCGTTCGTTCGTTCTTTTTCTTTCTTTCTTTCTCTTTATTTTCGATCTTTCTTTTTTTTTCTGTCTTGTGTTTTCTCTCTCTCTGTTTGCTTAGTTTCGTGTGTTTTCTACTTTTTTCTATTTCTTTTCCATGGTCAGTGTTGTTCATTCATTCATTGCATTCATTCATTCGCTCACTCATTCATTCATTTAATTTTTTTTCATTCATCTTTCATTTATGAATAAATTATCTCTTTCTTGCTTTTTTTCCTCATCTCCCGTGTTTTCATGTTTGGTTTTTGTTCTTTTTTTTCGATTTGCTTGTTAGTTTTTCTTTCTAACAATATTTTCGTTCTCTTTTCTCCAATTGTTTTTCCATTCTTTCCTTTTTCTTTTCTTTTCAATCTTCGTATTTTCAGACCATGCTCTTTCTTCTGTACTTTAAAACTTTCTTCCTTCTGTCTTTCTTTCCCTTTTTGGATGTTTGTTGTCTTGATGACTTTTCTTCTTTATTTATTTCCTTAAAATTCTTCCCTTTCTGCTTGAGCTGCCTTTCTTTCTTTTGGGCTGTCTTCTTCTGTCTTTGTTTTTCATTCTTTATTTTCTGTCTCGTGTCGTTTTTCCTTCTTTCTTTTGTTCCTTGTTTTTCTCTCTCTGTTTTCTTCTCCAAGTCTCGTCTTTTTACTCTCTCTCTCTTCTTCTTCTTTAAGTCTCGTCTTTTTCCTTTTTTTTTTTTTTCCATTCATTCACGCTTTCTGTGTTAGCGTCTTTGATGTTTTCTTCCGGTCACGTAGGCTTCTGCTGCATGCATGCATACACACACACACACACACACACATATATATATATATATATATATATATATAATTATAAACAAAGCTTACTCTTATGTCTTAGATTGGAAAAGTATAGAGAGGCAAGCTTTCATATCTGATGTGGTAGATAATTCTGCCTAACTAACAGTATGTGCTTGAGTGGGTGAATGGGGGAATAGTAAATGCTTCTGAAAAATGAGCCTTCAGCGAGCTTAAAGTCATCAAGGGGAAAACAATCTCCAAAGGGGAGAAAACTCACTTACATATCATAACATCTGATCAGACACCAAAATTTCGAAATCTGAATGTTTCTTCTCGATAACCTCTGAAAGTTCTAATTTCACCCCCCTGCCTTTTAGCTTTTAAGAAGAATGCTATCCCAGAAACAGGCTGGTGTGCAATACCGTAGTATGTTTGTTGAATTTTTAAAAAAAAACCACCAAAGGTCCCAATAGAAAATTATGAAACAACAAAATAAGCTACATTTTCTTGTGACAAGTAGAATATATAAAAAATAATATCTTAGACACAACAGCTGAGGGCCAGTTCTTGGAATGAATCCGCAAGGGGCTGAAATATAATAAACTACAAGACAATGACCAATTATCCATTATTATTCAAGACAATGACCAATTATCCATTATTCTTCATCCCTTTTTTTTTTTTTTTTTTTTTTTTTTCCAACTGGCATTACTACATCAATGCCATGACATATATTTCACTTATAACGACTGCCACCCCCCTACAGTACTGTAGATCTTATCACAGCTATCAACATCCATCAGTCTTTATAATCATTTCCTTTACTCCCCCACTGGCATTATCACACTTACTAATGCACTCTCCTACTCCTTTTACAAAAATGACCATCATCCTACACCACTATGACCATACCTACACCTTTACCATCATCATCATCCACCCATCTTTAAACACCTGCCCCATTCCCCCACCGGCACTTTACACCATGCCACAACATCATCCCACTTATACCAACAATTATCATCATCCTACAGTATCTCCAATGAAACATGACCATCACCTACC
>CM065745.1:28934953-28949953 GCA_033310375.1 Conus canariensis | reverse complement strand
ATGCTGAACTTCCCTTTCCAAACAGCTGAATAATGCTGATCTTCGCTTTCCAAACAGTTGAATGATGCTGAGCTTCGCTTTCCAAACAGCTGAATAATGCTGAGCTTCCCTTTCCAAACAGCTGAAGACGGTGCAGGTGAGAGAACCACAACAGCAAAGTCTATCTCTGTGAGACAGTGAGACGGATGATGCTAAACCATTCACCATACATGCTCAGAGCAAATGAGTTTTCTGAGATTTACGAAACGTTTTTTAATGTTGGCCGTTATTCTAATCAGCCCCGTTATCCACCTCAAATCTGTTCTGTCATGTATGGCTGTCTGTTAGCAATCATACAGGATACATGGAAGTGCTTACTTTAAGATCATGTTGTCAGTTAGTGATTATGTGGAACACATGAATATTTAGTTGTTGTCAAGTCGTCAAGAGGCAACTCACCGAAGGAGACACTGCACTACTGCCGAGTTACTTCGGTAGTGTTCAGTGGTGCCTGTTCTGATCACTAATCACTAACTGTTGTCAGTTAGTGATTATGTGGAACGCATGACAGATTTGATATTTCACCTTCTGAATGGCAAGATACTGCATTATTTGTACAGATATATCTAAAATCCATGGATAATCTCTCCGTTTTGGTTCTCGTCTCAAAAACAGACCCTTGATTAATCTAATGGTAGATGTTTTGCTGGTGGACTGTTCTGTGTCGTGCACCACAAGGCTCTGTACTGAAGCTTGTCTTCTGCATCTTTACAAACGATAGTAAAATTGATTTGTTCAAAAAGAAAGGCTGACCATTTTCCTTGATGACAGATGTCTTTACTATGGAAACATAAACATGCAGCATTTTTCTCATCGGTGTGAAAAGGCATTTTGAAAAATATTCATGTGTTCCACATAATCACTAGCTCACAACAGACGCTAATATGATCTTGAAATCAAAACAGAAGCACAAGCCTATCACCTCTTACCATTACAAACACCCTTCTCCCACAGTGCAACAGATTAGTGAAAAGTGTGTGCACGGCTCAACCACCTGCTATCAATTGTGACACAATTAAGCTGCGATTGTTTGCTGTCGGCAAAGTTAGATATGATAACGTCCTGTTCTAGAAATGTCAATGATGCCATTATTGTTCTTCTGACAATCATTAGTGATGCGTTTGCTCTCTGACGAAAGAGTACAACAATCATCATGATGTGACTGGCTATCAAGGTAAATCTGAAAATGTGCCAGGACAATTATTTCAACATGATTGACCGTTCACATACATCTCTAACGATGCCAGAAACAACTGGCGCGAAAAACTCCGCTCGTGACTTTTTACACAACTCTGAAAGCAAGTGATAATCCAATTGATGGGATTGACCATTTACATGATTCCAAAGAAACTCCTGTACCAATCATCTGGATTCATTACGTAAATTGACAGGAAGCTCTGCTGTGATATCGAACCACTCTCTAATCAGCCTGCACAGCTACATCCAATCAATGCTGAACTGGTTCCTGTGTTGACCTCCCTTGTAGCCCCACCATCTCCCCTCCCACCCTTCCTTACCTTCACACCTTTTCCGCCCGTCCCCCACCTTCAAGACTCCACCACTAAACGATTAGTTTTAAACGACATCACCACAATACAACAGATCGACTGATCATAGATACACACGTGTACACACTTACAAATACATCTATACATACCTAGAAAAGAAGAAGACAAGAGGGAAGCGCTCTGTGCGTCAAATCAATGATAAAACAAAGAGGATAAATGCAAATCAAGGGCAAAACAGTGAAAGAGAATATTCCGGAAGATCAGTCACCCGGGAAAATATTATTTCTATGGGACACGTTCTTGTCCATCCTAGCTACGTAAAGGAATAAAACATAAATGTTAAATGCTAAACAAACGCGAGACATTTCCTGACGGAGGATTAACCTAGGAAACCTTATTTCTATGAGACATGGTCTTCTACGCTATCAGACATTTGCAATCTGCGACCGCACGAGCATGAAATGGACAACGCCACCCAGCGGTCAAGGGGCGCCACTCTGAGATGAGGGGCGGGTGTGAGCGGAGCGATAGACGTGCAGTGTCGGGGCCCGGAGTGCCTGTGTGTCATTACGCTGGGGCAAGGAGTGCTGGGATTTATTTGTTTCCCGTTGTGGTCGGCACATCGTCTGTCCAACGAAGCACCACCAGTGTCACAGCCCAAACTGACACCTCCCCTCTCAGGCTGATCTGGAAGGTATTGATCAGTTTCCAGATGCCTGAACAACCCCCCACCCCCACCCCCCACCCGCCGCCCAACCTTTCCGTTCCCCTCTTTACCTCATTCCAGCACCTTCCACCACCATCAACCCCCCCCCCCCCTCCCCCCAGTCCATGTTCTCAGTATGTTTTACTTTTTACTACTAACATGAGTGCAACCATCCATATCTATTTTAAAATGTGCGAATTGTTATGTGTAAACTACACAAACCTGTAAACGAGGATTAAAACAGTAAAAAAAAAAGTTATTCAACATTGTTGTGTACGTGTAGTACATAAAATATTTTCTGTTCATTTTTGTTTTTAGAATTATTTGAAGAGCCCCAAAACGTTCAATCCGGAAGAATCAGAGTGACGAGATCTTCAAACTCTGCTGTGCAGTCAGTTCCGTTCCTGAGACTAGGCCTGAGACCCTCCTTTTACACAAATGCTCCATGTGTCATGTTCCTACAGAATAGGCGGGGGGAGGGAGGTGGAAGGAGGAATGGAGGAGTGATAGATGAATGGGGGAAGGAAGGAGAAGAGGGAGGGGGAGCACTGAGATTGGCAGCAGCTTAAACGGGGGTCAAGTCTGACTTGGAAGAAGGATGAAGGGATTAGCCTGTGCTAACCCACTGCCTAATATGACATCACAGATTGCCTGGAGAAGATACGGGGGGACAGGGACAGGACAGTCTTGGCAGGGGAACAATTCAGGCTGGGCACCAGATCGACCAGCAGAACAGAACCTGGCTAGGGATTCCACCGCCATGAGAATATGATGATTGTGGGAATACCACGTTGTGAAAATAGTAGTGAGAATACTGTAACAGTGCCAGGCGATAGAATAACAAAAAGGAATAAGGACTTGATAGCTTTAGGAATAAATAAATTGAGGAATGGGATGAGATGACTGTGGCAAGATGGAAGTGGGCATGCAAAAGCTGATGTCCCGAACTAGGACCGCGAGACCAAGAAGATAGCATACACTTGGGGAAATATGTTCAAATGTAGATGAGTGAAAGATGGGGCGGACACAATGATTTTGGACCTTCAGCAATATCTTGATAAGAGAACATGGGGAGCCTGACCAAAAAAACCCCCCCAAAAAAACAGAAATAAAAGACATGAAATGGAAAAAAGCACAAAATAAACTCAACAGATGGACACCTATCTTAGGAGTATTGTTTTGAACATGTGTTTTTCAAATTTTTTATTCCGATTTGCATCTGGGAGTCTTATTTTCTACATTTTTTTTTGTCTACTGTTTGTGGTGTTTGTAGAATTGTTGGTCAAAAGTCACTTGTCTGTGTGTAACTATTTATTGAAGAAGTATACCTTTGCACCTTGTTTCCATTTGGCACAGGGTTTTTTTTTTTTCAGTAGCACCAGAGTTTATTTGAATCTCTTCAAAAGAACTATCACACATCTTATACAGTCTTCTCAGTTTGACCCCAAATCAAAAACCAGTTCCCAAATTCACCTGTATGCTAGAGATATAACACGTGACTGGCATTATAAAACGGTTTCAGTAAAAAAGGAAATCCGAAAGGAAGAAAGGGAGAGAACAGAACAGTACTTTTAGAAAACCATGAGTGTGCCACAACGACTAAAAACAAAAAGCAAGTTAAATGCTATGAGTTACTGAGACAATGAGCAATGTTCCCTGACAGAGGATCGACACAATAATAATAATAATAATAACGTACATTTATAGAGCGCCCTTTCTCACTAGAGCTCACAGCGCTTTACAATATTTAACTATAAACATGTAAAAACAAAAATCACTATACAAAACCATAAACCCAGTCACCTCATCAATTATGACATGAAACATAGCAAGGAGGGGGGGGGGGGGAGGGCTGGCCAATCAACATTGACACCACACACACACACACACACACACACACACACACACATTGCCAGTTTTCAAGGGCAACACTCACAACATGTAACGCAATGACACACCCAATACCAGGACAAAAAAAGTTTTCTATAAAGAAAATTCCTTAAACAGATGGGTTTTGAGTGCAGAGCGGAAAGCAGAGTCAGTTTTGGCAGAGCGGATCGAAAGTGGGAGAGAGTTCCAAACAGAAGGAGCTGCAAAAAAGAAGGAACGTTCACCATAGGGTTTTGCTGAAACAAGCAAAATTTCAATGAGACACGCTCTTCCCCACCATCTGACATTCGCAATCTGCGACTGCACGTGCATGAAATGGACAACGCCACCCAGCGGTCAAGGGGTGTCACTCTGAGATGAGGGGCGGGAGTGAGCGGAGCAATAGACGTGCAGTGTCAGTGTGCGATGAGGCTTTGTGTCATTACGCTGGGGCAAAGAGTGCGTAGATTAATTCGTTGCTCGTTGCGGTCAGCACACTGTCGTTCATTTGGTCCAGTGCCTCTGTCGCCGGCAAAACTGAGCACCTGCCTTCTTTGGTCAGTGCTAGCCTGTTTCCACATGTCTGAACAGCATCTCGCCACCTCCTTCCGTGTCTCAGCCCAAATATTCATTTTTGTACATCCACCTGTGCCTGTTTGTAAATCTCTGACATCAGACGTTAAAAAAAAAATCAAGGGATTGGCAACAGTGTATCCCCACTGTCATTGCCATTCGTGCTCTCTCTCTCTCTCTCTCTCTCTCTCTCTCTCTCTCTCTCTCTCTCTCTCTCTCTCTCTCTCTCTAGCTATCTGTCTATCTGTCCGTTTCTCTCTGTCTCTGTCTCTGTCTCTCTCTCTCTCTCTCTCTCTCTCTCTCTCTCTCTCTCTCTCTTTCTCTCTCTCTCTCTCTCTGTCTCTAAGTTGTTTCAAAGCGTCGGGACTTCTGTGAGAGATGAAGCACTATTTGAATGCAGAACAACACTAGGAAGAATGGGAGAAATTAAATGAAAAGATAGTACTAAATCTGGATGAGCTGATAGTATAGAGCGCAATGGAGCTTTAAATGGCCACATCAGGATTAGGAGCCGTAGGGACGCATAGGTTGTAAACCAAGCTCATCAAAACTCCAGACACCAGCGAGAGATAGGTACCATTTGAAAGAGGAAGAGGAATCTCAAGAAACAAATGGATGCTGCCTCAGACGTTGAGAAGAAGGGCTTAAAAAGCTCTGGGAAGACCTGAAAAGACAAGACAGTGTCCAAAGCAAAGCAGAATAAGCAAGAAAAAGGAACAAATCGAAGAGAAAGTTAAAGGCTGCTTCTCAGAGACCCCTTCCAGTTCAGCAGTAAACTATTCGAGCAGACTGCCGTGGACAAAGAAACACATGAAAACATATTCCGACCCGAAGAGCGAAGCACCACTTCCTAATCCAGGGCTTGTTGCAGCGCGCAGCATCAGAGGGGAAAGTTCAGTGGCAGCCACCAACACTGAATCAGGTGAAGAAAATGGTTAAAGAAGCCAGAGACAAATCGTTCCCAAGACCAAACAAAATACCCTATCTGCTGTATTAGAAATGTCCTAGTGTCCTTGCCTGCCTCCACAAAAAGATTAGTACGGAGAAACCTTTAGATCAGTGAAATTTGGAAAGAGAGGGGGTTAGTTAACCGCCAAGGACACAGACAGAGTACAGGACTAGACACAATGATTTCGACCTCTTGGGTCTTCTTCAGGCGAAAACAAATAACATTTAAGACAGTGATAAGAAGAACATGTAGCCACTTAGCTTCGCTTCTCCTGTTCGTCTCCAAATCCGCCTTTGCTTTGTGGAAAGTTCCATTTTAGGATATGGAGACGAACAGGAGAAGCAAAGCTAAGTGGCTACATGTTCTTCTTATCACTGTCCTAAATGTTAATTGTTTTCGCCTGAAGAAGACCCAACGAAAATGAACGAGCAATCACTTATCTTCAATCACCTCAGCGCAAGAGAGGCGTTGAATGAAAACGAGGTACCATTATTACCATTACCTTCACTACACTTGTTAGCATTATCATCATTATTACGATTGTTAGTATTGATATTACCATCACTACCATTAACATCACCATCGCCACTAAGAGTGTTGCCACGGCAACCATGCTGTTTAAGAATCCTCTAACCTACACTCCTTTCTCCCATACTGCAACTGCTATTGCCATATTATCACCAAAAGTGGTAGTAATCCTGTCTTTATCTATTTTCTCAATATTTTGATCATCATCATCATTACCATTATTGGTATTCCTATCAGTATTTATATTTATCATCATTACTACCTTGACTCACACATTATCTCTCTTCTGACAGCCTCGTTTTCATTCAATGCCTGTCTTGCGACGTGATTGAAGATAAAGTGATTGCTCGTTCATTTTCGTTGTAATAATTGTTTTGCATCTTGCCTGAAGAATACCTAAGAGGTCGAAACGCGTCGTGTTTTGTCTTGTGATTCGTTTGGCCACGTTTTTTTTGTTGTTTTTTTTTTTTTTTTTTTTTTTTGGTGGTTTTTTGGGTTTTTTTTTTTTTTTTTTTGCGGTTCGCTAATATTAATTTTATTTAAGATCTGTTAAAACATAAAAGACAAACGAGAATTTGGAATCTTTCAGGTCTCTTACTAATTAACTATCTTACCTGATCTGTGGACCAGCTGACGAGGAACAGCTGTGAGGGAGTAGTAGGTCTTAAACCCCACACATCCGTCGGCGCCCCGCCTTACTTTATTTTCAATAGAGGTGTGTGCCCGTGAACACTTTTCACTTGGTTCCACATGCGAACAGCGCAACTGTGTAATCTTTTTTAAACAAAACCTACAACGAAAAAGTAGACAGGCTGAGAAGTATAGCTCAAAATACATCGTTCAATTTCCTAAGCCTGACAGAGTTCCCGCTGAATCTGGTCGAGGACGGACAACACTGGACGTCATCAGACTTCAATTTCCAACTTCAGCTTAGAACAGGTGTTCCCTGGAGACGTGGATATGACACCCGTCTGAAAAGGCAACGCCTTGTGACACCCACCCCGTCTAGAAGTTGCTGGTTCGAATCCAGGCAGTGCCAGAAAAAAACAAATTTGATGGCAGAAAGGCATTTAGGAGACATGAGAAGAACAAAGCCTGGCCCCTTTAGAACGTAGAGAGTTCAGGGCCGAAAAACTCGTAGGAGGAAGGTTTGTTCTCTGAAAACAATCTGCTGTCAAACTCTACTTCAAGTTTCTTCCTACTTAACTTTTTTTTTTCTAAATCCACCATGTCAACACCCACCAAAAATGTAATAGCAATAAAACTAGACGTAGAGCGGAACAGTTCCGTCACTATTGCTTGTCCTTCGTCGTGCCTTGTTTACGATGAGCAACAAACATCGTGTGAATAAAACTCCCACCTCCGAACATCTCTCAACAAACTTCCAACGAAGTTGGAAAACAACAATAAAAGACGATTCCAAGAGCTGTACTTTCTTACGTACGGGTGTTTTTTTATGTGATTTTTTGTTTCTTTGTTTGTTTGTTTGTTGTTTTGCATTTTTAAAAAAAATATTATTACTATTCCAATTTTACCAAGTCTAAAAGAAATAGGGTTATTTCGCTTTCTTTTCTCTCTCTCTCTCTCTCTCTCTCTCTCTCTCTCTCTCTCTCTCTCTCTCTCGTGTGTGTGTGTGTGTGTGTGTGTGTGTGTGTGTGTGTGTGTGTGTGTGTGTGTTGTGTTGGAGTCAGTCAAAATAAAACAGGGTGAAGGGAACGAAAGTTGATCTATCCTTGAGCTGGATTCCTTGTCTCTGTTCGTACTCTTCTCTGTGTCTGTCTATCTGTCCGTCTGTCTGTCTGTCTGTCTATCTGCCTACCTGTCTGTCAGTCTGTCTGTCTGTCTGTCTGTCTCTCTCTCTCTCTCTCTCTCTCTCTCTCTCTCTCTTCTTCTTCTTCTTCTTCTTCTTCTTCTTCTTCTTCTCCTCCTTCTCTGTCTATCTGTCTGTCTACCTGTCTGTCTCTCCGTCCATCTGTCTGTCTATCTGCCTGCCTTTTCTGTCTGTCTGTCTGTCTCTCTTTCTCTCTCTGTCTCTCTCTTCTCTCTCCTCTCTCTCTCTCTCTCTCTCTCTCTCTCTCTGTGCGCTCGTGTGCGTGCGTGCGTGCATGCCTGTGTGTGTGTGTGTGTGTGTGTGTGTGTGTGTGTGTGTGTGTGTGTGTGTGTGTGTGTGTGTGTGTGTGCGTGCGTGAGTGTGTGTGTGTGTGGTGTATGAATGTGTGTGTGCGTGTGTGTGTGTGTGTGTGTGTGTGTGTGTGTGTGTGTGTGTGTGTGTGTGTGTGTGTTCGTGCGTGCGTGCTTGCGTGTGTGTGTGTGTGTGTGTGTTGTGTGTGTGTGTGTGTGTGGTGTTGTGTGTGTGTGTGTGTGTGTGTGTGTGGTTTCTCTCTCTCTCTCTCTCTCTCTCTCTCTCTCTCTCTCTCCCTCCCTCTCCTCCCCCCTCTCCTCCTCTTTCTTCTCTCTCTCCCCCCCCCCCCATTGTTTTGTTTCCGTCATGGTGACTTTTACAGACTATTGATTTTCAAATTCCATGTTTCATGCATCGTTGAAGAAAATACCTCGTTTTGACAGGGACCCCAGAGAAGCTCATTTATCGTTAAAAGGATTTGGAGAAGAATAGTAAAGAATTCATTTGAGTTCCAGTAACATAATATCAGCAAGTGTTGACAAGAGTGTGTGTACTTTAGATTCAGATTTTCACTTTACTGACCTTTAAGAAAGTCCTTCATATTGAGATATGGACATAGTATTTTTTTTGTTTAGAAGTAAAAACAAAAAAAAAAACCTGACACCGAGTATTCATAAAGCAAATATTCTAATTTTGTAAGTTGGGGTCAGACTACTGTAAAAAGGAAGGAGCAGAATGAAATAGGAGTTAGGATTAATCATTTACCTGTTGGGGGGGTTTTTTTATGTGTAGGTAGCACATGAAACCATCAAAATGAGATACCAATAATTTTTTTCATATTGTCATACACACACACACACACACACACACACACCACACACACACACACACACACACACACAAGATACGTGCGGGTGAACACACACACACACACACACACACACACACACACACACACACACACACACAGAGGTAATGTGTATTTGTGTGTTGTATCCAGTTGTACATCTCTGCACCAAGCGTGGTAGCAGAAGAAGAAACGGCGGGGTATAGGCAAGGAAGGGTGGGGGTCGGGGGTGGGGAGGGGTTGAAAGCCAAATGAAACACTCTAAACACTGAGTAGGAGCATGTATTGGTAACTGCGTGTGGCACAGTATGATAAAGAAACAAACAACAAAATTCATACGTTAATATTGGCGACTTACAAATGTTTCTAGTTGCAAAGCGATTCAACGCCTTCTTCCTTGCGCTGAACCCTGTGAAGTGATCTGAAGCGATCAAGCTAAGTGAATTTTCGTTGTTTTATTCGTTTATGTCTCACCTGATGAAGACCTAAGAGGTCGAAACGCGTTGTGTTTCGTCTTGTGACTCGTTTGTCCACGTTCTCTGGGCGGTTCGCTAACATTTATTTAAGATTTGTTAAAATGTTTCGTTCGTGTACGTTAAGAGAAATGGAATAAATTCTTTTACTGCGTAACATGAGAGAATCCTCTGTTATCCACAAAACAGAATGTTTATGGGGGCTTATCACGCTTTAAAAGCTCCAATGTTACTAACATGAAATAAGGAACGTAGCCGTTTTATTACACAAAAATGGCTCGTTTGTGTTTCTTCCAAGTTCGTACGTTCATTAACAAATTTGCAGGTGCGAGTTTGAACCAGTTTACAAACATACACTTCATATTCCATATTGTGATGTCAGGATGGGTGGAGGAGAGAGGTGAATCTTCTACAAGGAGATATGGAACAGTGCGTTACCACTTGTGTAGATGCTCTACCTTTGTTGTCAATATACTTAAATTAACAGTGAGACAGTATTTAGCAAAAGGTTGTTTCTGTGCTTTTCAGAATTAGCGCGTGCATTATATGTGTGATTTCAGTCACCATTCCTGCCATCGTGTGTTTTCAATCTTGTGTGTGATTTCAATCTTGTGTGTGATTTCAATCTTGTGTGTGAATCTTGTGTGTGATTTCAATCTTGTGTGTGATTTCAATCTTGTGTGTGATTTCAATCTCAAAGCTTGAAGTACTACACTGAATCGACGCAGAAGAGAATTCGAAGTTTAATTCGTGGAAAGTATTTGAGATAATATAAAATCAATGAACTGATCCAAGTTCGCCGTAAAAATTATTTGGTTCCTTCCAAAATGAAGCGACTTTTCCATTTCTAAATTAGGTTTAAAAAACAAAAACGCAGAGCTTGACATTTTCTTCACTAATGGCCCGTCTGTACATACTTTCATGTGGTTTTGATATGGATCTCCGTTTAGAGATGTAGCATGGCATGCCAGATATATATTTCCGCATTTATTTTTTATTTTTTTTTTGTTTTTTTTGTTTTGTTTTGTTTTCAGGTCAGTATGATCCATAGTAGAAGAAGCTCTTTGAAGTCTCCATATCAGTATTAAGGAAAAAAAGAGGACTGACAGTGAATCTTTTTCAAGAGCAGTCCCAGGCCCTTTCATGGTTTCAGAAGTGTGTGTAGCAAAAGTGGTTTGAGAGGAGGTTGGCTTTGCTCTTTTTTTTTTTTTTTTTTTTTTTTTTTTTAAACCAATAACTGATTTTGAGTTTGATTTTTTTTTGTTTTTACATTAGACGCAACTGCAGTATTTCTTATTGCAGATACGAGTGGACAAAGCTTTTTTTTTTATGTTCCTTTTAGGATAAAAAATGGAGCCTCGTTCTATGTATGGGCAGATGGGCGTGCACTGCAACAACTTAGGCTACTTTCGTTGCCTTGCATTCTGCGCTTTGTACCTTTTCTTTTTTTCAGAGCTCTAGAAATAGTTCTTGTGCTTCTTCCGTTTTACATCCATTCAGAGATTTGCACGGTAGCGCTGTCGCGTGGATCGTCCCTGTTTTTGTTTGTTAAGCTTTGAGAATTTTTTTTTTTTCCTACTAATTTGTCAATAGACATTTTTGTGTAGTGAAATAAATTCCTGAAAACACAATTGAATGATGTTGAACAGTGGAGAGCAGTGCTGCCCTGTGCGAGCGTTGACATATTTTCTGGATGAGAACCATTGTAGAGATAACAAGAACAAGAACGAAAACAACGAGAGAACAAGAACAACAACAACAACAACAACAACAACAACGACGACGACGACGACGACAACAGCAACTGAACAATGTATATTTTTTTCTGAGCGTAATCGTAGATTGTTATATTTTATCAAGCTGTCCCTGATACGATATTTGAAAAAAAAAAAAACGAATCTATTCTTCCCAAAAGAGTTTTCTTTCTTTTAAAATGACTTTCGCCCACATGCAGATATCATAATGCATATTGTACATTGAAATAAAACAGAAAATTCCTGGACAAGTCATACGTCAGGATTGAAACAAGAAGGGGGGAGAGGATGGGATAAGGGGGGACTTGTAGAGGAACAAAATGTCACCCGTACGTGCGAGCGCGCGCTAGAGTGTGTGTGTGTGTGTGTGTGTGTGTGTGTGTGTGTGTGTGTGTGTGTGTGTGTGTGTGTGTTGCCTGTGTGTGTGTGTGTGTGTGTGTGTGTGTGTGTGTGTGTGTGTGTGTGTGCTTGTTTTTTGTTGGTTTTTTTGTTTTGTTTTGTTTATTTTTTGGTTGAAGTCTTCTATATGCCTGAGGGTAGGTGTTAGTCCGTGCGAATGCACACATTAGTAAGTACGCTACCTTTTCTTCTTGCATTTAGTTGCATGTGAGTTTTGTCTCTTTCTTGTAGGCTCTCTGAGCTGTTCAAGGAAAGAGCGCTCCAGATACACTCATCGTCAGAGATTAGAAGACTAAACATTGCCAAAAATATGTCTTGCTCGTTTCTAAAACAATAGTTACGAAGTTCATATGACAAACGGAAATGAATGATGTTAACATAAAAGTAAAACGTGCCTTTAAACACATGAACAAATGCTTAGCATGTCTCTCACTTTAATAATTTCAAAACAAAAATATATCCCTTGATTCAACTGCATACTGTAGATATGATTAGCACGCTGTTTGCATCGTAAAAGAAGAAGGAGGAAAGAACAGGAAAGAATATTAAGAAAATAATCAACACGCTGAATCAAGGATTAAAAACGGTCCAAGTGCTGGACGACAGCGAGACAGTGAGCACAGTTTCCTGATAGAGGACTGACCCCGGCAAACCTGATTTCTGTGAGACACGCTTTTCCCACCATCAGACATTTGCAATCTGCGACTGCACGTGCATGAAATGGACAACGCCACCCAGCGGTCAAGGGGCGTCACTCTGAGATGAAGGGCGTGAGTGAGCGGAGCAATAGACGTGCAGTGTCAGCGTGTGATGTGCCTGTGTCATTACACTGTGGCAAAGAGTGCTTGGATTAATTCGCTTTTCCCGTAGTGACCGGAACACCCAACAGGTGAACAACTGCTTTGTCAGCTACTAATCGCTTGGTAATTTGAGAGAATTCCGCGAATAAGGTAACCGGACATACACATGAAATATTTGAATGAAAGAAACGGATGGGGGAAACAAATATGAAGTTTTAACAGTTCAGTGTCTGATTTAGCTTTTGTCCATCTGAATTCCACTAAATCTTCAGCGCAGACTTCTTCTTCTCTTCTTCTTTGTTCACTGACAGGAACCCCAGAGGTATTGACGAAGGCTGCTTGTATGGCGGAGGCCCTCCAGTGATCCACAAAGCTTTTCCCTCATTGGTGTGTTAGCAGGCCAGGTCTCTGTCCTTAGCTTTTCATGTGTGGGACAGTCCTGCGGTAAGTGTTCCACTGCATTGGGACTGTACTAAATGTTCGGACCATATGTCCTCATTTTCACTTCCGATCCAAATGTTCGGACCATATGTTCTAATTTTGACTTCCGATCCAAATGTTCGGACCATATGTCCTAATTTTGACTTCCGATCCAAATGTTCTGACCGTATGTCCTAATTTTGACTTCCGATCCAAATGTTCGGACCATATGTCCTAATTTTGACTTCCCATCCAAATGTTCAGACCATATGTCCTAATTTTCACTTCCGATCCAAATGTTCGGACCATATGTCCTCATTTTCACTTCCGATCCAAATGTTTGGACCATATGTTCTAATTTTCACTTCCGATCCAAATGTTTGGACCATATGTCCTAATTTTCACTTCCGATCCAAATGTTCGGACCATATGTTCTAATTTTGACTTCCGATCCAAATGTTCGGACCATATGTTCTAATTTTCACTTCCGATCCAAATGTTCGGACCATATGTTCTAATTTTCACTTCCGATCCAAATGTTCGGACCATATGTTCTAATTTTCACTCCCGATCCAAATGTTCGGACCATATGTTCTAATTTTCACTCCCGATCTAAATGTTCGGACCATATGTTCTAATTTTCACTCCCGATCCAAATGTTCGGACCATATGTCCTAATTTTCACTCCCGATCCAAATGTTCGGACCATATGTTCTAATTTTCACTCCCGATCCAAATGTTCGGACCATATGTTCTAATTTTCACTCCCGATCCAAATGTTCGGACCATATGTTCTAATTTTCACTCCCGATCCAAATGTTCGGACCATATGTTCTAATTTTCACTCCCGATCCAAATGTTTGGACCATATGTTCTAATTTTCACTCCCGATCCAAATGTTCGGACCATATGTTCTAATTTTCACTCCCGATCCAAATGTTCGGACCATATGTCCTAATTTTCACTTCCGATCCAAATGTTCGGACCATATGTTCTAATTTTCACTCCCGATCCAAATGTTTGGACCATATGTCCTAATTTTCACTTCCGATCCAAATGTTTGGACCATATGTTCTAATTTTCACTTCCGATCCAAATGTTCGGACCATATGTTCTAATTTTCACTCCCGATCCAAATGTTCGGACCATATGTTCTAATTTTGACTTCCGATCCAAATGTTCGGACCATATGTTCTAATTTTGACTTCCGATCCAAATGTTCGGACCATATGTTCTAATTTTCACTTCCGATCCAAATGTTCGGACCATATGTTCTAATTTTCACTTCCGATCCAAATGTTCGGACCATATGTTCTAATTTTCACTTCCGATCCAAATGTTCGGACCATATGTTCTAATTTTCACTTCCGATCCAAATGTTCGGACCATATGTTCTAATTTTCACTTCCGATCCAAATGTTCGGACCATATGTCCTAATTTTCACTTCCGATCCAAATGTTCGGACCATATGTCCTAATTTTCACTTCCCATCCAAATGTTCGGACCATATGTTCTAATTTTCACTCCCGATCCAAATGTTCGGACCATATGTCCTAATTTTCACTTCCGATCCAAATGTTCGGACCATATGTCCTAATTTTCACTTCCGATCCAAATGTTCGGACCATATGTTCTAATTTTCACTCCCGATCCACTGATAGTATCCATAAGGGCAAGACGTAAAATTTTAAAAAGAAATGTTTTTTTTTAATCATATTAATTTTAGTCATTTTCCCACATGTACCAGAAATAGTACCATCCTCGATAGTAGATGAAGCGACGGAAATCCTCACTCTTCACTGTTTCTCCAACGGACCATTGCCAGGTCTGCGACTCTGCAGGCTGCACACCAAAAATAAATGCGCCAAGGCCTTGCTTAAGGAGTCGAGTATTTATAGACTAGCGCAATCAGATTGTTTGGGGACATTTATTGTGTCTGAAAGTTGATTCTTCTCATTTTCTTTCATACGACCATCAAGGTACAAGCCACGTGGTTCCAAGCAGGAACGGGA
>CM065745.1:28917453-28929953 GCA_033310375.1 Conus canariensis | reverse complement strand
CGCACGCACGCACGCACGCACGCACACACACACACACACACACACACACTGGTAAAATTAGGGGAAACGCAGTAATACTGATTTACGAAAGGTGATGTGTGACATACTGTTAAACTCAGGAGGAGTGTCGAGTTGTAAGTGCTGATAACGTCAGAGAAGTGTAGTGGTGTAAATAGTGATGACATCAGGAGAAGTGTAGTGGTGTAAATAGTGATGACATCAGGAGAAGTGTAGTGGTGTAAATAGTGATGACATCAGGAGAAGTGTAGTGGTGTAAATAGTGATGACATCAGGAGAAGTGTAGTGGTGTAAATAGTGATGACATCAGGGGAATTGTAGCGATGTAATACTGATGACATCAGGTGAAGTGTAGTAGTGTAAGCGCTGATGACGTAGGGGAAGTGTAGTGGTGTAAATAGTGATGACATCAGGAGAAGTGTAGTGGTGTAAATAGTGATGACATCAGGAGAAGTGTAGTGGAGTAAATAGTGATGACATCAGGAGAAGTGTAGTGGTGTAAATAGTGATGACATCAGGGGAAGTGTAGCGATGTAATACTGATGACATCAGGTGAAGTGTAGTAGTGTAAGCGCTGATGACGTAGGGGAAGTGTAGTGGTGTAGGTACTGATGACTTAGGGGAAGTGTAGTGGTGTAAGTACTGATGACATAGGGGAAGTGTAGTAGTGTAAATACTGATGACATAGGGGAAGTGTAGTGGTGTTAAGTACTGATGACGTAGCGGAAGTATAGTGGTGTAGGTACTGATGACTATGGGGAAGTGTAGTGGTGTAGGTACTGATGACTTAGGGGAAGTGTTGTGGTGTAAGTACTGATGACGCAGCGGAAGTGTAGTGGTGTAAGTACTGATGACGTAGGGAAAGTGTAGCGGTGTAATACTGAAGACATCAGGTGAAGTGTAGTAGTGTAAGTACTGATGACGTGGGGGAAGTGTAACGGTGTAATACTGATGACATCAGGTGAAGTGTAGTAGTGTAAGTACTGATGACGTAGGGGAAGTGTAGTGGTGTAAGTACTGATGCCATCAGGGGAAGTGTAGTGATGTAAATAGTGATGACTTAGGGGAAGTGTAGTGGTGTAAGTACTGATGACCTAGGGGAAGTGTAGTGGTGTAAGTACTGATGACCTAGGGGAAGTGTAGTGGTGTAAGTACTGATGACTTAGGGGAAGTGTAGTGGTGTAAGTACTGATGACGTAAGGGAAGTATAGTGGTGTAAGTATTGATGACTTAGGGGAAGTGTTGTGGTGTAAGTACTGATGACCTAGGGGAAGTATAGTGGTGTAAATACTGATGACTTAGGGGAAGTGTAGTGGTGTTAGTACTGATGACATCAGGGGAAGTATAGTGGTGTAAGTACTGATGACTTGGGGGAAGTGTAGTGGTGTTAGTACTGATAACTTTGTGAAGTGAAGCGGTGTAAATACTGATGACCTGAAAGAAAATGTAGTGTCTAGTAGTGTAAGTACTGATGACGTCAGGGAAGTGTTGTGGTGTAAGTACTGATGACATAGGGGAAGTGTAGTGGTGCAAGTACTGATGAATTAGGGGAAGTATAGTGGTGTAAGTACTGATGACTTAGGGGAAGTGTAGTGGTGTAAGTACTGATGACGTAGGGGAAGTATAGTGGTGTAAGTACTGATGGCTTATAGGAAGTGTAGTGGTGTTAGTAGTGATGACATCAGGGAACGTGTAGTGGTGTAACTACTGATGACATAGGGGAAGTGTAGTAGTGTAAGTACTGATGGCTTATAGGAACTGTAGTGGTGTTAGTAGTGATGACATCAGGGAAAGTGTAGTGGTGTAAGTACTGATGACATAGGGGAAGTATAGTAGTGTAAGTACTGATGACTTGGGGGAAGTGTAGTGGTGTAAGTACTGATAACTTACGGGAAGTGTAGTGGTGTAAGTACTTATGATTCAGGGAAAGTCAAGTGTTGTGTCGTAGAGGTGGCAGTTTCAATATTTGCTGACTGCGGTGTTTTTTGTTTGTTTGTTTGTTTGTTTTACATCTGTTGTGTGTGTGTGTGTGTGCGTGTGCGTGTGTGTGTGTGTGTGTGTGTGTGTGTGTGTGTGTGTGTGTGTGTGTGTGTGATTTCCTCCTCCTCAATGTTTATTTACAGCCAACCTCGTTCTCTCTCTTTTTCTGTAGGGTAGCAGAGCGTTCAGGAAGTTAAAGAGTCCGTGGACATGAAGTAATTATATATCTGAGTGAATGACCATTCTCGTCACAATGACCATTGGTCTATGATCACAGTGGCTAGTTAAGACAAGTGTGGTTTAGTCCTCCTGGGTTGACTTCTTAGCCAACATCGTAAAGGGAGGCAAACTGAAAGAGACAATAGGGCTAGAAACCGACAGAGAGAGAGAGAGAGAGAGAGAGAGAGAGAGAGAGAGAGAGAGAGAGAGAGAGAGAGAGAGAGTAAGTTATGTTTTGGGCGAGGTTTTAATTAACCGTGTATTTTTTGTTCGACGAAGGTTTCTCTATTCTATGTGTGTGTGTCTCTTCACACGATTTATGATCGGACGAGACGTCATAAAAACAGGGGCGTGTGGAGGAGTTATTTTCCTCTTCGTAAAAAAAAAAAAATCTTAATCATTTTTGTTGTTGTTGTTGTTGTAATATACCAAAATAAATTAATTCATCTGTGTGGTTGAGAGATTTAGTAGCACTGTTGATGATGTCCGTATAAAGTATGGTTGTTTACGCCTGGTGAGTTCGGGACAGATTTAGGTGGGGAAACATTATTGCTTCACACTTCCTCATACCCACCCCTCGCCACGAAACCGACGCCTGCGTGGAGAAGAGAAGGTATGTTCGGCGCTGTGCCGGCAGCCAAGCACACCCCGCCGCTCCCCGAAGCCACCCAGGCTGATTTGCATACACGAGTGGGTGTTGCCGACCAATGAGAACGCCGAACGGGCCGTGTGACGTGTGTAGGGCGCGAGAGTAAAGCAGACGACAGGCGCAGAAGCTCGTCCCTTCAAGTTCGGAGAGTCGGAGGGTGCAGACAGACTGCGACAAACGTCCCCAGTCTTGCCACGGCCAGGTTCCCTGCACTCCGCTGACCACTCCGCTCGCTGCCCAGCGTCCACCCCACTGGCTCTTCTTCTTCTCCGCTTCTCAGCCAGACGTCCACTTCCACCTCCGCAGGTGAGTTGTTGTTCTTCTTCTTCTTGTTGATGCCAGAGTCTCACTTGTGTGATTTTTTTTTTTTTTTTTTTTTTTTGCCGAACTTTGGCAGTCGGGGAAGACCTTTATTGGAAAGTTTGAGTTTGAACGAAAGAGTTGTGCTGTTTAAAATGATATCTTCCTCTCCTTGTCTGTTACAACAGACTTGGAGTTTTCGATTTAGTATCAGAAATGTTAGTTTGATCTCTCTCTCTCTCTCTCTCTCTCTCTCTCTCTCTCCTGCTGTTCTATCGTTTTAACGGACTATTTGAATGCCTACTCTACTTTTTTTTTTCCTTTTCCTTTTTTTTTTTTTTTTTTTTTGTTTATCTATGCTGTTTGTTTTAAATAAATGGCAACAATTTTCCACAATCCATTACTACGATCGACTTCGTCATTGAGTGAAATTTTGCCTTGTGTCATAAGTGGTAGTGTTTCCACCTGTTGCAAAGACAAATTTGTTCTTGTATGGAACTGCATCAGAACTAGATACGTACGACACCAAAGGTTGTGTAAGGCCACTTTGTCCATCATGGAATATTTCAGTTCTTCATGTTGTTGTTGTTGTTGTTGCTTTTCTTTGTTGTTTTTTTTTTTCAAGGAATGTATAAAGATACTAACGCAGAAATGAACAAAATACACTTTGAGCTTTCTCCCGACTTTTTCTCCTTCGCCGAAACCCCAGTTTGTCTGGAAAGCAATGGAAAGTCAGACAAAGTGAACAGGTATTCAGAGTAATATCTGTCTGATTTGGCTGATTTACGTGGTTGCTGACGAGGAGATGGGATGATCGACCGGTCATTTTCCATTCAAAGTCTTAGCGCGTGCCTACGATGTCGTTCACTTCATTGCTCCGCCGAGGTTCTTTCCTTATGGTTAGACTCGCGTTTGTTCCTGTATCACCTCAGATAGACGTGTTTACCCCTAAGCTTCTCGCTCCGAGTATGTCTCTTTCTCTGTCTCTTGTCTGGTTGTCTGTCTGTCTGGTTGTCTGTCTGTCTGTCTGTCTGCCTCTCTTTCTTTCTCTCTCTCTCTCTCTCTCTCTCTCTCTCTCTCTCTCCCCTCTTCAGCAGTTCTCTGTCTTTCTCAGTCTCTCGGACTGACTATCTTTCTGTCTGTCTGTCACTACCCCCACCCCTTTCTCTCCCCTTCTCTCTCTCTCTCTCTCTCTCTCTCTCTCTCTCTCTCTTCTCTCTCTCACTCTCTCTCTCTCTCTCTCTCTCTCTCTGACAAATAATAAAATGATGGTCTGTCTATAAATACCTTATAAAAGATATCTGAAAAAAAAAGTGTCAGTTTTGAGAGTAGTTTGCGTATAAATATTGACATAAATGACGTGCTGGAAGTTGTAAGAACGATATAAAGAAGACGTGCTTCAAAAGGAGACGAAAATGTTTAGGCTGAAAATGAACGTGTATTTAAGAGAATAGAGAACTGGTTCTGTATCTCTATGTTTACTCAGCTTTAAATGTTTATGAAATTTCAAAAGAAAGTGTGGAATGCGGTTCAAAAAGAATGCTGACGAAAGCATTAGAATCCAGGTGTCACGATGAGCAGATGGTTCAGACATTTTGGGCCATCTTTGGGGTCAGGTTTTGGTAGAGCGTGCGAACATGCAGCATAGAGTCAACAGTGGCAGTGTAACCAGTTTGGTTTCACACTAAGCGTCACAAATGTAGAAGGTAAACGTATAACACACAAAGTAACAGAGAGTTTAATTTACATTGGCATACTTGTAATCTTTTTTGAAAAAAAAAAAGTTTGACCTGGTGTGTGTCAAATAAAATCACTTGCAGATCGCGGTATATTTACTGGCGTCAGTGTTTTCCTTGAATTTGATTACACAATATAATGACCACACACATAATTTCAACACTCAAGGACAAATGTTCCTTACTAATATTCGTACTGCATCAGCTAGATAAAGAACACACCAACGTGCGACTGGAATGAAACAAAAACCATTCATATGATCATCAAACTGACTCTAAAACTTATTCCACTGATGACTACAGGTCACTTCGTTTTTGTTATATTCATAAAATATACCGTGGAGGCTTCAGAAGGACATGCTCGGTTCAGTACACCAACAATCTTGTACGTTCGAACATAGGTGTTACAAGTTAATTAAACCTGAGAAGAGGTCATAGGAGTTTAGCAGATGCTAGAGTTAAAAACAAGGCACCAGAGGCTGACCATACAGTTTTATGGCTTTGACAGATGTACAAGAAACATAGTTAAGGCAGGAAGACCAAGACTTTGTCGCGATTGATCATAGTAATCTTACAGGTATGCAGGCATAGATGAGGATTGTGTGATACAATCTTTCCAGGTGATGTACCTTTTCCACAGAGGCCAACACGATTTAGAGCAGCAAGTGAATCGAGACGAGTTAGTTGGCGATGTCGCTTCGAAACTGCTTCTTGCAAAAGTAAGCCAGACGGGAAACTCACGAAACGCCGTGTTGCACGCTTGTTTCAGCCCGAAATGCTGTATCGCTACTCTGGGGTCACATAGCCCCCAAGTGTACAAAGAGCTTAATTAATTGTACGTACTGAGGTAATTGTCAGAGGCAGTTCAGTATCGCTTTTACATGTCTGATCATTTGTTAGTTTGCGTTTGTCTAAGCAGTGATCGAAGACTTTAGGACTAGCAGCTACTGAACAATTTTTTTATGTATTGGCAGCGGTCTCATTTTGACAAAGACAATCTGCTAACATTTGGCTGCTCTGCAGTATATCGCTACTTTTTTCCGCCCAACTAAATCTGAACTGTGACAACTGTAGATTAGTTACGTCAATGAATAAGTCTGGATATATAACGTTATTCTGATGTGTGTTTTCAGACGTCTGTTAGTTCGATATGGAGTTTGTTTTCAGACATGAGTTTCGTAGGACCTAAAGCCATTGCTCTGGGCCACCAGAAATAGCCAGGATTTCCCGCTAAAGGTTTCGACTGCGACGTAAAACGAAATGTGTAACCTCCATATGTATAACACGTACATTGCATAAAACTGCCTTGCACGGTAAATCTCTTCATATTGTTGCATAAAGTATATTATTGGGTGTAAATAGACAATCGCCTAATAAACTTGTACATGTTAATGGAGTAGATTCGCCATTTTTTTTTCCAAAGTCGTTAGATGACAACACCCATGATCTTTATTGGACCTGAAACATCTACTTCAGACAAGACTTTCTTTAATTGCAGAAATAATTATTATAATTTTCAACCGCTGGTGTTAGATAAAGGGGAATGACTGTCACTCTCACTACGTCCTACGTTTATATGTTTTTTTGTGTGTTGTAATCCTTTCCATGAGTTGGCTTTTCCTGTAGGGTTGGTAACTCTGGAAGGGTCATGTGTTGTAGGGCGGGGTTAAATCAGACTCTTGAGACTTGGAACTTTATTTTGTTTTCCACCAAGCTAAACGCTTTGATATGCCTCCCTTCCCGATACTACAACTGTTATTGCTGCTGCTACACTGTTCCTGTTCATCTTCTTGTTCCTGCTACATACATACATACATACATACATGCATCATGCATGCATACAAATCGAAAATGCGTAATCCTGAAATAAAGAGAAATATAACAAATCTGTAAACGGATGTTAGTGGACATAATGAAGGAAATTTTTAATAGTGGACATAGGCTGTAAACTGGTTTGTATGACTCTGCGCAGTTTGTGTGTGTGCATTAGGATCTGAGCGGCAACATTTTTACTCCCATTTGAACATGATGTATTTTCATTCTACCAAAGCCATACTGCGACATTTTGAACGGTACATCCATTTCACTCATGCATATAAACAAAATTTTAAAATGCACTTTGTTCTGCATTCGATGCACGTCCATGTTCATGTTTGGCATAAGAATTTAAACATGGCCATACACGCCTGGCCCTGAAGACAAGCTCAGATAACGTTTTTCACACCCGTTTCTTCACCGCAAAATTCTGACCTCCTGTCCCCCCCCCCCCTCCCCCACCCCACCCCACTCCTCCCCCTCAGTTCCTCTTCCTTTCTAAGCTGATGTTTCAATGTCCCTTCAGTAGTTCTGAAACCTGAACGATCCTTGATAACTGAATGACTGTATGCGTAAGCGCTGACGGCTAACACAGTACAGCTGGTCAGACTAATCTGCCGGATATGAGGTTCATGGCCACAGATTTTTGGTTATCTTTATTCGTATGATTGGTCAAGTTTCCTTATACAAACAAGAGTCTTCAAAACGAGAGAGAGAGAGAGAGAGAGAGAGAGAGAGAGAGAGAGAGAGAGAAGGGGTAGGGAGAGAGAAATGGGGGTGGGATAGCGGTTAGTAGCACATCGTCCTGAATAACACTTGACTGTTACCTCCGGAAGTTACTCGGGTAATGGGACCTCCAAGGGATTAAAGAGATACGCGACATTCGGGTTGATACCCAAAGAATTAAAGGGATACGTGATGATGTTCCCAGTGGGGAATCGAACCTCCAAGGGATTAAAGGGCTACATGACAGTCGGGTTAATACCCAAAGAATTAAAGGGATACGTGATGATGCTCGGGGGGATACCACCCTGAGTTAAAGGAACGCGTGTCACTTCGGGGATACCAGGGAAATCAAAGATCCATTACACACTCGTTCAAGACGACAGCGACAGCACAGGTTTGTGGTGACAGTGGGAAAGCGCAGGTCCAAGTTAGTACAAACTCCAAATACCAAGAAATGGATCGGCATCAGGGAAACGCCAAACGTGAGTACCAATCGGCAGACAGTTTAGAGCGCCCAACCAATCGCACGGCCCTTCATATTTGAATAAATGAGTAGAGGGGAAAGTAGAGAGAGAAAGCGTAAATAAACCTGACTGATTCGTCTTCTTTCCGCAGTTTTTAATTCTCTGATCTCCTCATTCAACGCCTTCTTCCTTGCGCTGAACTCTGAAGCGATCAAAGCTAAGTGAATTTTCGTTGTTTTATTCGTTTGTTTCTCACCTGAGGAAGACCTAAGAGGTCGAAACGCGTTGTGATTTGTCTTGTGACTCGTTTGTCCACGTTTCTCTGGGCGGTTCGCTAACATTTATTTAAGATTTGTTTAGATTTCCGTCTGCAGTCGTCTCACTTTGCAACTAGATCTCTGATCTTGGATGAAAACGCGAGAAAAGCTCTTTAGCGGGGTGAGTAATCAGAAAGGACCCCCCCCCCCCCCCACACACACACCACACACACACGCACACACTTAATCTGGTACTGCTCTTATTATTCTTCCATGGTATATCCTGTCTAGAGTCGTCATTTGGTCACACGACATTTGTTGCAAAATTCGGACTTTTTTTTTTCTCCAAAAGTGACTGACCAGTATATAAGAAAAAGAAAGAGAAGAAGAAGAAGAAATGAAAGAAAAAAAAAACCTGAGGGAGGGATCTTAAACTCATGGTTATTTAACTACAAAGATTGTACCCATGGTAGATGTGTCAGCAGGTCATCTTTAAACTGGTCTGTATTATTCCGTGAGCTTGACCGGAAGTGGAAGTAAACGTGTGTCTGGAAGAGAGAGAGAGAGAGAGAGAGAGAGAGAGAGAGAGAGAGAGAGAGAGAGAGATTTTCTGTGTGTAATCAATAGGACGATGGTATTTTTTACCGTTTGTGTCGTGTCACAAATGTGCGAACACGCGTAAAGTAATAGATGAATTCATTTCAATGTCATTAAGATCAGATCTCTCTCTCTCCTCTCTCTCTCTCTCTCTCTCTCTCTCTCTCTCTCTCTCTCTTTCTCGCTCTCTGTCTCTCTCTCTCTCTTTCTCTGTCTCTGTCTCTCTCTCTCTCTCTCTCTCTCTCTCTCTCACACACACACACACACACACACACACACACACACACTCTCTCTCTCTCTCTCTCTCTCTCTCTCTCACGGACACACGTACGCATGCACGCACGCACGCACGTATGCATACGCACAGACACGCACATGCACACATACACACAGGCACGCACGCACACACACGCGTCTCGCTTGCTTGCTTGTAAATTTGTGTTGACTAACACTGTTATGCGTATTCCGTGGTGCAAAATACAAACAAGCAGTTCAAAACAAAGAGACCTAATGAAGAGATGCTGGAAGTGAATATCACATTGAAGTCAGTACTTGTACGATACTCACGTGCCATCTGCCGTGTAAAAAGAAATAGAGGGGGGAGGGGGCGGGACATGGGGAGTAATAGATGGACAAAGTTTGATCAAGATGAACCACAAATCAATGAGATGTAGTCATATCTAAATACAAACTGTAATGAATGCATGGCAACGGCGGAAACTAGGTATCCAGAAAATGAGTGTTGGTATTCTTCAACCCGTTTGTTGATTGGGTCGCACTTGTTGACGTCATAACACCCGTTTCGGAGAAGGTCAAGGAACTTTCACGATCGGTCGTTTCCTGTGTTGATGATGCGTTGCGAACAAAAAAAAAAAAAAAAAGGCAAACCTAGCGAGTGCCTAAATCTAGTAAAGAGTGACTTCTTCTGCTAGTCTAGCCGGTGTGACAGAGAACAGAGGGAAACAGTTGGATGGAATTGCCAGCAGACACCATATGATATTCAGTAGGAATCCGCAGCTGGTAAACAACAGAGCTACGAGTTGAGGTCAAGCGATATTCCATTTGAACCCGTAACTGGCAAAAGAAAAAAGAAAAGTTTCGTGGGCAAGAACTCTGCCGGCTTCTACTTCTATTTCCTCATTCTATTATTATTTGCTGCAACATACCATGCACGCTGTCTTTGAGATGCTCGGAAGATTTACAGTTAAAAAAGAAAAAAGAAAAAAAGTCCAGAAATTATCAACGTTTCGGTCATGGACCATCTTCAAGACTTATGAAATGCTGATTCAGTTCAATTCAATTCAGTTCAGTTCAGTTCAGTGGTCATTTTAACGTCTGTTCATCATCGAAGATATCAGACGAAAACAAAAAGCAACAGAGATAACTGAGAATATCAAACAATGAAATAAAACGTCGATGATTTCTGCTCTGTTGTCGTTGTTTTTCCTGTTGTAAATCTTCTGAGCATCCTCAAAGATAGTTTGCATTGTTGAAACAGAAGATCAGCAGATTTTGTTATTATACCATGCAAGATTTTTTGTTTCTGTGTACAGTGTTCATCTGCTTGACTGTGACGCCATCAAACTGCGTCAATGTGGTGTCACGTTATGGGGCAGTCTCGGTGTTTTGTGATGCTATCGAATTGCTTCATTTATATATTGTGACATTATCCAAATGTTCCTTTGTATTACGATAACACGCGACTGAGACGTAGTATTGTGACGACATCCAACACATTCATTCTATTGAGACGGCATGTGATTGCTTCGTTGTGACGATATCCAGCTGTGTCGTTGTATCGTTACAACTGACTGGCAGCTGACTGACATCGTCTAAAGGCTTGAGGACTGTGCAGACGGCTTCTAATCCTTTCTGTCAATGCTTTTGACATCCTTGTTTTTGATGCTCCTTTGAATGCTCGTAGACATTCCAGTAACTGCTGGGAGCAGAGTGATGAATGGTTATTGCAGACGTAGCTTGTTTTTTGTTTCAAGAAACGTAGATCCACGTTCTAGATGCGATACATACCCGGGCTCCCACTCCCACAGTTCCTATCCCCTTCCCTAGTACTTGTGTGTATGACATAATCGTTGTTATGACCCGAAATTCTGATGAGGTTGGGCGATATCCTGAAACGCGTGACAAGTGATTTCTGTGTGATTTTTTTTTAAACTGATGTGTGTGTGTGTGTGTGTGTGTGTGTGTGTGTGTGTGTGTGTGTGTTAGAGAGAGGAGAGAGAGAGAGAGATATGAAATTTATGATCCCTGACTCAATTTGCATATCTACGGATCGTGGATGTAATGGCGTTGTCTATTTAAATAATTAATTCTGTTTCATTCAACAAGCTTTAAAGCACACCAGGTCACGCAGTGCCATGGTTCAGCTTCATAAGGTCTCTGATAATGTTTTTCCTCTGCCCCCCCCCCCCTCTCTCTCTCTCCTCTCTCTGACTCACTCTATCTCTCTCTCTCTCTCTCTCTCTCTCTCTCTCTCTCTCTCTCTCTCTCTCTGTGGAGTGTGTGTGTGTGTGTGTGTGTGTGTGTGTGTGTGTGATTGCCTGCATGTTTGTCTCCCTGTTACACAAAAATGCGTGTGTGGTTGTTCGCGCGCGCGCACACACACACACACACACACACACACACACCACACACACACACACACGCACGCACACACACATGTACATAAACATACCCGCACTTTTCATGCACAACGTGTCATTCAAACGTTTGCCACCACATGTCTAACGCTCATGTACACACACAGGACTGTTTTGGAGACCACTATCCTGACATGATGCATATTCTTTTCTTCAGGTTTGGGAAAAACCCAGGGAGATTTCATGTTACTCTTTTACGTTATGAACAGATCATCATCTTTCATCTTGCTCCATGTGGTGATAAATAATCTTACCGTCACCCTGTTCGCTGTCTTCTCTGTACATCTCTAAATAATCTTCCTACTGTCATTATGCTTGCCATCTTCTTTGTATATGTTTGTTGCTCCTCTCTCTCTCTCTCTCTCTCTCTCTCTCTCTCTCTCTCTCTCTCCTCTCTCTCTCTGCATGGCTTTTTGTTTTCGTCTGATATCTTCGATGATGAACAGACGTTAAAATGACCTCTGAGCTGAATTGAATTGAACTGAATCGACATGTGCTCGTGGCTTAGACGGTATTGATGGCAAAATCCTAAAACTTGCAGCTCCAATTATATCTGATACACTGACCTACATCTTCAATTTATGTATATCTAAAAACCAATTTCCTAAATATTTCAAAATTGCTAGGGTAAGACCCATCTATAAATCAGGTGACACCTCGGATCCTTGTAATTACAGACCAATTTCTATCCTGTCTGTGGTATCAAAATCTTTAGAGGATCATCTAAGAAGATGTATTCTTAACCATTTTGACAAATATAACTTATTTCACCCTAATCAGTCTGGTTTCAGGAAACATCACTCCTGCCACACTGCACTGACCAACCTAGTAGACAAATGGCTCACAAATATCAATGAAAACAAGGTGACCGGTGTCCTTTTCATTGACTTTGCAAAAGCTTTTGATGTAATTGACCACACACTGCTTCTAAAAAAGTTAAAATTGTACCGTTTATCCAGTAATGCTCTAGAACTCATCTCTTCGTTTTTAAGCGACAAAAAACAAATTGTCTCAATTCATGAACGCCAGTCTTCTATCTTGCCTCTGAAACATGGTGTTCCTCAAGGCTCCGTCCTAGGACC
>CM065745.1:28887453-28907453 GCA_033310375.1 Conus canariensis | reverse complement strand
AGAGAGAGAGAGAGCATCCTCCAGTGTAAGAAACCCCGACACTGACCGCTTGGACACGTGGGTGGTGTTGGTATGGGGATACATCGTCATAATGGACACGCAATACGTTTATTAACATGACGTCAGAATAATAAGGGATTAATTTAGAATAGCTTGACGCATTTCTGTACGTCAAACTTGATATACATGCGACAAAACAGAACAAAATAGATACAAACTGGTCGATTACAAAAAAAAAAAAAAAAAAAATCAGATCGGGACATCGAACAAGAAAAACAAAAAGACCGGGAAAATCGACATCGTTTGGTCTAGATCTCGAGGCATCTTGCCGTTGAACTGAATCCAAATTTTGGCCGCGAGAGGGAGCTGAAGATGACTCGGACCTTGCTTCACGGCTTCCACCGTCAGGATCCTGGGAAACGTATGATGGGTGTTCCCGTTAGTCTCCTGTCTGCGACAGAAACAGTAGCGACACCACAGGCCCTGATGTGGAGAGGAAGTGGAAGGGGAGGTCACCACGAGAGCATGGTGTGGAGGACCACAGAGGATGAAATGAGGTCACCAAGAAAGCCTGGTCTTGAGAGCCACAGAAGATGAACTGAAGTCACCGAGAGAGAGAATGGTACAAAGGGCCACAGAATATGACGTTCTTATGATGATCGAGTATTCCGATGCTGCTGCTTTGAAACTCAATTCCGGTCTGAATCTACATGACAAAGCTGTAGCTGATGATTGCTTTCATAGTGTTTACCGGCGTCAATTTGGACCTAGAGATACGGAAACACGCAGTGTTGGTCAAGAGATTTAAACCAATCTGTCGGAGACACATCCATTAGGTGGACGAATCTCAACTGTGTTGATCCAGTGGTCAAGAGATTTAAACCAATCTGTCAGACACACATCCATTAGGTGGACGAATCTCAACTGTGTGGATCCAGTCTCCCCGTTTGATCCCATAGTACACCGAAATCAGGACAGGAGCCGGCCAAAGCTGGAAACCTCCCACAAATACTGGTCTCAGAGGGGACTTGAACCAGTGACCTCACAGTCTGACGGTACTACAGCTCCGTGGCAACTGCTTGAAACCTTCGTCTGTGAGGATGGATGAGGGCGAGGAAGATAAGGTTACAGAGCCCAATTCGGTGTTTGAGGGGCGGTGTACTTTAGACAATTACTATTTACTGCCCCATAACAGTATATCTTAGGGATGGTATTTAAGACTTGAGCACTCGGGCGTCTCTGCTTTCTCCTTTCATGACTCGTGGGCAACGGAGTAGATACACTGTTACCTATCGAGTCCTGCTGCAATGAATAATAATATATCCCAGTGTCAACCAGGCCCGACAGATACAGACGCTTGCAGGGTTGGGAAAAGAAAATTCATCAGCATTCTCAGAACCCTTTCTATGAGGTGGATAAAACTCAGTTGAGCGGTTCCAGTCTTGCTTCCTGACCTCATACAGTCTACGCTGTTGGAGTTCTCTCAGCCCAGCCAACCACACAGAGCCCTTCTGGGCTGTCACCGTGAAGAAGGAAACCCGTGATGAACACAAGACAAAAGCTAAGAACTAAGAAAAAAAAAGGAAACATCAACAAAAATGTGTACACCAGTTCCATGAATAATACTCGTACTGTTGACATCCTTTTAGGTCGATTAAAAATCGGGCGGAAACTGACAGCCGTTCCGTTTCATTTCTTGATTTATTACCCTTCTTGAGAAGAAAAAATAAGATGGTGGACAAAAGTCCTATAGGTGAAAGGAGAGTGCGGAGTGGACAGCTAGCGTCCACTTTTGACTAGGTTGACTATCTCGCTGCCCGGTCACCCGACTGCCGCCGAAAAGCTCGAATGTCGTGAACTGTTGAAAGAAAACAAAAACGTGTACAGAGTCATTACAACAAAGACAAGCGAAATATTAAAACGTTCGCTCACACACACACACACACACACACGAGCGCACGAGCGTACGCACACACACACACACACACACACACACACACACACACACACACACACACACACACATACACACACACACACACACACACACACACACACACACACACACACACACACATCTCTTCCACCACTTCCGAGAAGAACAACAACAACAAAGGAAGAAAAAATAAGTAACGGAAACTAGAAAGGCAGAGTTACAAATAGCGACAAGGCGAGCTACCGTAACAGAAGTTGGGGTTAGAACTCACACTGAATGAGGCTCCCCCCTCCCTCCCACCACTCTTATCGGCACTTTACACATAGGACAGTGTGTGGGGGCGGGAAGGGAGGTTGTGTGTGTGTGGGGGGTGTGTGGGGGGGGGGGGGGGGGGGGGGAGGCGCAGTGCCAATAAAGAAGTCCCGGTAAATACACGTAAACAGCTTCTTGCTAGTTTCTGCAATGTCTGTGGTGTGGACCTTCTGGTCCATGTCCTCCACTGACAATTTGTCAAAGCCTCCACCATCACAGCTTTGGCTGCGGACTTTGTTCGGGTTTTTGTTGGCCGTTTTGAAAGTTATGTTCTCCGTCTTTTTTTTTTTTTTCTTACTTCCTTTCTTTTTTTTTTTCTTTTTTTTTTTTTGTTAAAGGAGAAGAAGGCGGAGGAAGACAGGTGGAGGGGTTTCCTTGATACAAAATTCAAATTGATAGCTCGGATTTGTCGCCATAATTATTTGTGTTGTGCCAGTCTCCTCTCTCCACCTCTACCCCTAACACAGTGAATTTGTAAGCGCGCGGGTGCCTTTTTATATGATTAAGCGCGCGGGGTGCCTTTATATGGATTAAGCGCGCGGGTGCCTTTATATGGATTAAGCGCGCGGGTGCCTTTATATAGATTAAGCGCGCGGGTGCCTTTATATGGATTAAGCGCGCGGGTGCCTTTATATGGATTAAGCGCGCGGGTGCCTTTATATAGATTAAGCGCGCGGGGTGCCTTTATATAGATTAAGCGCGCGGGTGCCTTTATATAGATTAAGCGCGCGGGGATTGCCTTTATATAGATTAAGCGCGCGGATGCCTTTATATGGATTAAGCGCGCGGGTGCCTTTATATAGATTAAACCGCGGCTTTCATAGATAAGCGCGGTGCTTCCAGCCTTTGCCTTATATAGATTAAGCTTGTTGCGGTGCCTAATTAACTCACAGATAAGTAAGTCGCGCGTGCCTAGATTCCGCCTTTATATAAGCTACACACAAAAAGTTAAGGATCACTTTCACAAACATTCATAACTGTCAAAATAAGAAAGTCAATGCGTTGAAGTTTGGCCAACATTTAATTCCATTCTTTAGTGATAACAATACACAATTGCCTTCAATCTCGAGCAATCGTTTGGTGTGTACATTTGATTAAAGTGGGTACGTATCCAAATTTGATTTCCCAAGTCATTGAAATCACAAGACAGGGCATACTGATGCTCCCAAAAGCTCAGTAATGCGTGTAACCACCATGGCTGTTCTGGCACTCGCGTAGCGAGTCCTCATCAAGTTGACCAGGTTGGTGAAGATCCTCTGTGGAAGCCCTGCCACTCAGCCTGCAGCATCTGGTAGAGGTGTTGGGCATCCCTGGGAGGGGGGTGGCTCCTCACTTTGTGATCCAGCTCATCCCAGAGGTTCTCAATCGGTTGAGATCGGGACTGCATGCTGGCCACTCCATTCTGTTGACTCCAGACTGCTGCAGGAAGTCGTTGACCACCCTTGCCCTGTGGGGGCAAGCATTGTCATCCTGGTAGACAGCCCTCGGTCCCATCTGCTGCAGTGTTGGCACAGCCAGCGGTCGAAGGATCTCATCCCGGTATCGGATGCCAGTCAGGTTACCCTGTACATGATACAAGGGTGTTCTGTGGTGAAGGCTGAAGGCCCCCCAGACCATTATAGAACCTCCACCAAAGGCCACCTTTTCTTGGACAGTGGCGTCAGTAAAGCGTTGCCCTGGGCGCCTCCAGACCCTCAGTCGGCCGTCGTTGTGGTGAAGGGTGAAGCGTAATTCATCACTGAACAGGACCTGGGACCATTGCTGACGTGTCCACCTCACGTGGCGTGCGCAGAAGGCGCGGCGTGCTGCCCTATGGGCTGGAGTTAAGCGTGGCCGTACTGCTGGGCGACGAGAACGGAGATTAAACCCATGTAGGCGGTTCCGTATGGTCTGCTGGCTGATGTTGATGTTAGTAGCCACCCTGAACTGCCTTTGAATTATGCTGGAAGAGGCTGTTCTTGTCTGCAGGGCTTGTCGTTCAATGAGACGATCGTCACGTGGGGTTGTCTTCTTCGGTCGACCAGATCTGCGTCTTTCATGGACAATCCCAGTGGCTGTGAAGCATTGAATCAGTCGGACAATGACCGAGATGGACACATGAAGTCGCCTGGCCACTTCTCGCTTGGGAACACTATCTTGGAACCATGCAACAGCTCGTCCCCTGTCCAACCCGCTTAATTTTCGTCGTGGAGGCATTGTCAGATCAGGCCTACTACTGGTGGAATGTCTTCTTATATAGCCAAGCGAGCGACAGCATCTCACACATAAACAGCAGTGCTTGCACGTGCATAATGGTTTTTCCATCTGGCAAGTGCAATGTGTTCAGGCAGAACGGTCCAAAACAAGGTCATTTTTCGCAAGTTTCCGCTTTTCCGTTTGCGGCCCAGCTCAGTAGTAGAGAATCCCGTGCATTTTTCGCACTAACACAACATCGCCCACTTACAGCTGAACAAGAATTCATGACAATTTGGCTGGACTAAGAAATAAATAACAGTAGCAAACTGAGTTTATTACGCACCTGTTTTCACATACCGATCCTTAACTTTTTGTGCGTAGTATAGTTAAGCGCGCGGCTGCCTTTATACAGATTAAGCCCCCCCCCCCCCCCCCCCCCTAAAAAAAAATGTACAGGATGATGATGATAATGATTTTTTTTTTTCTGTAATTAAGACGGTGTGCTTAGATATGTTGATTAGTATAGTCGTGTACAAAGAGAGCTTCGTTAAAAAAAAAAAATAAAAAAAAAGTAAAAAAGAAAGAAAGAAAATAACCTCCCAGCTTTGAAGTAATATCGTATTGTGAACCTCAGTATAAGATGTCGCATCTATGGCGAGCATGCGAGAACCGGGGGAGACACATAAAAATGGAGGGGGGGGGGGGGGGGGGGGGGGCAAGTGGAGAGGAGAGAGAGAGAGAGAGAGGTGGGGGGGGGGGGTCTTTAAACAAACGGCGAAAACACGCCGTATGCGTCGCGGTATGAAATAACAGCCATTGGCTCCTGTGGACACCAGGCACTCCAAGGAGATGAGGAGGCCCGTTAGCGTGACGTGTGTCTTCTCCCTTCGTGCAGCGACAGGATATAGCACTCACCGAGTGGTGATCAAATCGGGGCCTGAAGTGATAAAGCCGTCGGGATGGACTATCGGAATTTCTTTCTTCTTATTTTTCTTTCTGCCAAGCCCTCATTGGAAAACTCTCTCTCTCTCTCTCTCTCTCTCGCTCTCTCTCTTATAACGTTATTGTGATGATGCGCATCTTTTGGCAGCGTGTCTGGATTGAAAAAAAGAAAGTTGATCCTTCTCTTCGTGCAGTTTTATATAACAAGCGTGACGTTCTGAGACTCCGATTGTTGTATAATTTGAAGGCTCTTCAGTACAAAATGCGTTTTACCTAGGATGATAGGTTGTGCCCATTACTAATGATCCTTTCGATTCATTCCATTTTCATGGTCGTGACGTCAGTGTATTTCTCATTCAGTGCATGTATTTCAGAGGACAAACTTCAAACAAACGGACAAAAAATAACAATAATAAAAAGAAAGAAAGAAAAAAAAGAAATTCACCGACAGATTTTCCTAGCAGTTCTGTATGAAAACAGCAATTAGCTACGCTGCATTTTCAATCGTTCCGTGGTTTCCATGGAAATGAAAATCATAGTCTTCAAGGCAAATTCGACTGAAGTGGAGAGTTTTTATAATTTGAAGTTAAACGCGATCGAAAACAAACACTACAACATTTTGTCACGCGGCCTTTGGCCCATTCGAAGGGGTTGGAGTATTTACCCCATATGCTTAAACCGTAAGTAAGTTGACATTGAAAGACGAACAAACAAAAAACCTGAGGATGGAACCGATGATATCTGAAGATCGACTGAGACGCTACAACAGACCGTCATGACTGCACAGACAGTTTTCATTCCTTGTGTTCACATTCTGGACGGTTCTTGATTCAAATGCAGATGGACAACGACGTGCAACAGAAGCGATTTCATTGTTTCCACGTAACGCCCGGAAAGTGTAAACAACACGGGCGTGCTTACTGTGCTATTGTCTTCTCATAGACATCGTTATGTACCACCGTTGTCTCCGAGACCTGCTTTCTCTTCATCCTTTGATCCGATCAAAAAACACACAAACAAACAAACAAAAAACACCAACAAAAACCCGAAAATCACTGGGTTCCCAGAAAAGGTTCTCCAACAGAACGATTAGAAGTCCACTAATGTATCATGCGTTAGTATATTGTATTGCATATTACTTTCTTTGCTGTGTAGGCTAGTTGTCTCTGCAGGCTGTCCCTCCCGATGTTTGTAAGAAAATGTGATTTTAACTTGAGTGTGACAGACTTTTTTGCTGGTCTTTTGGTGTAAAGAAATAACTCGTATCGAGTAAAACTTTGCGTTTTAATTCTCTCACTTTTTTTTCTTGGTATTAATAGTGTTTCAGCCCTGATATGGCTTTTGTGGTCGGCAGGGCCTAAAGCAACATGATTTGATTTGATTTGAAAAAAAGGAGGGGGTTAGTTACCGCCAAGGACACAGACAAAAGAGTACAGGACTAGTCCTGTACTCTGTCTGTGTCCTTGGTGGTATCTAACCCCCACTCTTTTCAAATTTTGCTTCATTTTCCGCCCTCAGTCACTCCGTTTTGAAACTTGATTTGATTTGTTTCCCTGAGGAGAGAGGGTAGAGAGAGTGCATGTCCATGGGACGATGTATGTCCCGAATGTGTGTGTGTGTGTGTGTGTGTGTGTGTGTGTGTGTGTGTGTGTGTGACTCTGTGTGTGTGTGTGTGAGTGTGTGTGTGTGTGTGTGGTGTGTGTGTGTGTGTGTGTGTGTGTGTGTGATCCTTTGTGTCGGCGTGACTACGTCAAAGACCTCTAGCAAGAGCAGTGGAATTCTCAGACGGATAACAAACTTCCAAATCCGCCCAAACACGAAAGAGGCTTTACCATGTTCCATGGGCGGCCGTAAAGAAGAAAAAGTCTTGTGCCGTTTGCATACAGGCCACTTCCTTTACACCCATTCTTATCTTTTAAAAGGTGAAGAAGCTCTGTGGTGCATTCCATGTCATGTACCACTCACAGCGAAACATGTTCTATTAGAAATGTTGGGACTTGCATGATATGAGACATAAACGCTTTACAGCAGACTCTCCATGAAAACCTTGTTCAGAAATGTCCCACCTGATGTGATTGTTGAATTTTTGAAAGAGATCGACATTCTTCAGCTGATCTAAGCTTTTACGACAGAAACGATTTTTAACGAAATCTCCTGTGTGTGTTTAGAAAGTGTATTTCAAAGGGTTGTGTGGATGAGTTCTCTCTCTTTTTTTTTTCTTTCTTTTTTTAATGACTTGAGTTGACGTCAAAGCAGTGACAGCCCTGATATGCCCTTTGCGGTCGGCTGGGCTAGAAGCAGCATGATCTCTCTGTTATCGGTGTAGCGGTTTTTTTTTTTTTCTCACTGAAATTTGCCATAAAAAAAAAAGTCGTTGGTCATGAGCTGTGTAATACGCACTAGGTGTTGTGTGGAGCGGCCCCTGGCGTGGAGAGCCTCGCAAAGCTGCCACCTGACAGCTGATTAGCAAAAGACAGGTGGGAAGGGGGGGGGGGGGGGGGAGAGGAGCCGAGGCTGAGGGGGAGGGGGGAAGAGGGATTGACAAGACCTGTCGCTGATCTGTCTTTGAATCTCACTCCATTACAGGAAATGACTTTCGAGAAAAGAAAGTTTTGAAATGCTTTATTTTCTGAACAGTAATACATTTTGTATTCACAACGGCCCAAAACAGACTTGTCCTTCTGAACTCCCATAACCCCCCTCCTCTCTCTCTCTCACTCTCTCTCTCCTCGCTCTCTCTCTCTCTCTCTCTCTCTCTCGTCTCTCTCTCCTCTCTCTCTCCTCTCTCTTCTCTCTCCGTTTTCTGTCGTCTGCCTGTCTTCTATCTGTCTTCTCTCTCTCTCTCTCTCTCTCTCTCTCTCTCTCTCTCTCTCAGTCTCCCTCTCCCCTCTCTCTCTTTCTGTGTGTGTGTGTGTGTGTGTGTGTGTGTGTGTGTGTGTGTGCACCACCAAAATCTCGATTGCTATTGCTGTTTATTAAATGTAACGTTCGAGAGCCATGGCTTAACAAAACCAAACGAAATGAACACCTTTGTAGGAAGAGCGAGGACCATGAAGCGATTTAACCGTTTAAGATAATGGAACATCCAGGAAATATTTTCTAAAACTCGCACGAAATTTCTCGGCTGTTTAAACATCAAGTCGATTGAACAGCGTTTAAAACACTTACATATTCGAGGTCAGCCAACCGGTAGTTGAAGGCAAAAATCGATCTTTGTGTGACAGAGGGATTCGAACCACTGATCTTCGATTTTGAGGGCTTCAGAATCTGGCGTGTTAACCAGTGAGCCACCAATCTGTCTACAGCTCTTCAACGGGCAAAATGATCAGAACAACAACAAAGCGCTGATGAGATAGGCGCCGTTTTTTGTTTTTGTTTTTTGTTTTTGTTTTGTTTTCCAGATCGCCCGCCTGCGTGTGGTAATTGTGCGTCGTTGGTCTTCCTGCTGCCCCCCTCTATTAGCCCCGTGTTGCCCACATCAGTCTGGACAGTTGGTGAGATGGGCTCTCCCTGCCCGGCTTTCTTCCCCTCGCCCCTCTAATTCGGTTAACGTGGGTTCAGGCACTTGCAAGGTTTAGGAACCCTTCAAGTAAGCGTCGAATTAAATCCGATTCTTGGTTGTGCCCCCCGCCCACCCAAACCTCCCCCCTTCCCCTGACCCCACACTACCACGTCTGTCGGCCACAGCACTGAAAGATGTGGGCCTCATTCAAGCTAAGGTCATACAGAATGGAAAACTCTTGAGTAATCACATACACTCGTGTGCCCGCGCGCGCGCGCACGCACACACACACACACACACACACACACACACACACGCACGCACGCACGCATGCACGCACGCACGCACATGCACAAAAACATGCGTGGATGCACGAACGCACACATAAAGCTATACAAACTTAACCCCCCCCCCCCCCCCCCCCCCCCCCCCCCATCTCTTGCGCCCTTGCGTCCTTTTCTGAGTTTCTTGCCTTTCATAACGACCAACAAAATGCCTGGTGTTGCTGGCGTCAGTCGGATTCACCCCTTTTCAATTCACCCCCTTTTTAATTCACCCCGCCAGAGCAAACTGACACGAATGGTGCAAAAATTAATTACTGCGTCATTTTGCCTTGTCAACTTGCTTTAGTTCGCCTTTGTTTTTTTCACTTTCTGCATGGCGTGAATTAAAATGTTTTTGTGATTAATTTTGATCATAGCAAGAGGTGAAAAAGAAAAAAAAAATTCATTGCGTGCCCTGCTAGGTTGTTGTGAAATTTCAAAGTAAACTCGGCTTTTGTTGCCCTGTCTGTTATTGCGTTAGCAATTTCCGATGCCCGACTCTGGGAAAGACGCCGCTTTAGACAAAGGTTTGGCTGAATGGCACGGAGCGAAATCGGGTGAAATGACGAAATGAAAAAGGTCGAATTGGGATGCTCCTTCACGCTCAAGCGGTCTGTCGCCAACACGACAGAACCCAAAACGCGCCTACAAACATAACAAATGATCCCCGCTGCGTGAAACCTGATGATCTGTAGTGCAAATCAACTCATTCGTTCAACTTTCGGCGTGCGATTCGGATCAGATTCTGCCCATTCACTCGCTGACGCTCGGAAGTGCACATGTTGTGTTCGAATCTTAAACTGATTTTCTTGGTTTTTTTTTTTTTTTAAATCACAGAAATTTGATCTGTTACGTTCATTGGATCTGTTACGTTCAGTTGATCTGTTACGTTCATTGGATCTGTTCATTTGATCTGTTACGTTTACATTGATTTTCATAAAAGAGACCAAAACCAAATAGATGAATAAATAAATAAATGAAAAACAAACAAATCAAAACAAAACAAAACAAAACAGATGTTGATCAGTTCTACATTCCTTCAAGATTAATTTGACGTCAGGTTTGTGCAAAGTACGATTTTAGACCAGTCTCATTTCCGTTGCCACAGACGGCTTGGGTATGGACGTAGCGTTTTGTGGGGTTTGCCCTGACTACCTGAAAATGGCAGCCGCTGTTTGACATTAGCGGCTGCACATAGGAAGGCCGATAGAAGCTCTGCTCGCAGTTAGTTCCCATTCGGATAAGTTAGGTAGATACTGTTCGTGTGCCTGACAGCCAAGCGTGGCAATCCGGCGCGACAAAATCCGGGTAAGTTTATCGCACCTCTCAAGGTCGAATAGGCCACTGTCCGCGAACAGCCTGTGTCTGCTGGCGCGGCAGTTGACGACGCGTAATGACGTCTGTTCAGCGCAAAGGTTTCGCAATACAAGACAACCGCTTGACTGTTTTGATCGTCACAGAGCAATTTCGGAAGTTTTGATTTGGGCGTCCACAGTGGTGTAGGTCATTCTCCAGCCAGTAGCAAACGGCCTTCACATTCGCTAGACTTTTATTTCCTCGAATGGGTTTGTGTTCTATGTCTGTTTCAGAAATGTCAGAGAACAGAACTAAGCCCTGATCGAAAGATGACGTCATGTTGTTTCTCTTTGCCTTAGCACGCAAGTCCTACGTAAAACAAAATGACGTCAAAATGAATTGGATGTACTTTGTAACTACAAAAAAATCATGATAATAATAATAATAAGCAAAATTATATTTGGATGCCTCTTCAAATGCACGAACGAAAGGAAAACCTGTCCGTCGTGTTGTCGGCCGTATCTGGGTTGAAGACCCGGTTGTTTTGCACGGCTTCCACTGACGTGCACTTTGCGTATTAAGATCCACAGATCATTTACACAGTGTGCATCAGGCGTGAGTCTATCTTTTAAAACTGAAAAAAAAAATAGCGGTCACTTGTGTCAGCCTTTTGAAATTTCATAGTACACGTAACCACACCAGATAAAGTTTGTTCCATGAGCCCACAAAATCATTCAAGGGATTTTCCAGTCGGTATACAAACGAAAGAGATTACTTTTTGTCACAGAGAAACAAGATGATCTCATGCGCTGTGTATTTCACGCAAGACAAGCCGAAAATATATGATGCGCCTGACTTACGAAGGGAAAATGGGCGACATCGGATGCATATCCGAAACGTAAATGAAACTTTTTAGCTGTTAAGTGGTGATCCTTCAGAATATCATAGTCTGGGTCAGATGACTACCAAAACCTGCAATCAACAGCCAGCAGGCGGAATGTTTTGTCCAACCTCCACAGGGGAGCATCTTATCATAGTCTGTAGAATCCATTTCACCGACACTTTCGTGCCTTTGTACTTTCGCAGTACATCCACAGCTCTTGTTTCAAAAGCAGACTAAGTTTTTCATCAAAAGTTGATCGTGGTAACTTTTTATTAAAAGGAGAACATTCTTTGAGCACGAACATTGTCTACAGCAGAATTGTGCTGAGGTGGCTGGGAACAGTCAGACCCACCACGTTAGAACAAGTTCTTACCACAAACCCAGGACATCTGACTGCCTGCAGCCATAGTCCTGCTTCAATTATAGGGGTTGTACAACGTTAGCTCTGTCCCTGATATACACAACGTTTAGCTCTGTCCCTGATGAACAACGTTTAGCTCTGTCCCTGATAAACAACGTTTAGTTCTGTCCCTGATATACCACGTTTAGCTCTGTCCCTGATAACCTTACAACGTTTAGCTCTGTCCCGATATACCTTACAACGTTTAGCTCTGTCCCTGATATACCTTAGCAACGTTTGGCTCTGTCCCTGATATACAACGTTCAGCTCAGTCCCTGATATACCTTACAACGTTTAGCTCTGTCCCTGATGTACCTTACAACGTTTAGCTCTGTCCCTGATGTACCTTACAACATTTAGCTCTGTCCCTGATGTACCTTACAACGTTTAGCTCTGTCCCTGATGTACCTTACAACGTTTAGCTCTGTCCCTGATATACCTTACAACGTTTAGCTCTGTCCCAGATATACCTTACAATGTTTAGCTCTGTCCCTGATATACCTACAACGTTTGGCTCTGTCCCTGATATACAACGTTCAGCTCAGTCCCTGATATACCTTACAACGTTTAGCTCTGTCCCTGATGTACCTTACAACGTTTAGCTCTGTCCCTGATATACCTTACAATGTTTAGCTCTGTCCCTGATGTACCTTACAACGTTTAGCTCTGTCCCTGATATACCTTACAATGTTTAGCTCTGTCCCTGATGTACCTTACAACGTTCAGCTCAGTCCCTGATATACCTTACAATGTTTAGCTCTGTCCCTGATGTACCTTACAACGTTTAGCTCTGTCCCTGATATACCTTACAACGTTTAACCCTCTGTCCTGATGTACCTTATAACGTTTAGCTCTGTCCCTGATGTAACCTTACAACGTTTAGCTCTGTCCCTGATGTACCTTACAACGTTTAGCTCTGTCCCTAATATACCTTACAACGTTTAGCTCTGTCCCAGATATACCTTACAATGTTTAGCTATGTCCCTGATATACCTACAACGTTTGGCTCTGTCCCTGATATACAACGTTCAGCTCTGTCCCTGATATTACTTACAACGTTTAGCTCGTCCCTGATGTACCTTACAACGTTTAGCTCTGTCCCTGATGTACCTTACAACATTTAGCTCTGTCCCTGATGTACCTTACAACGTTTAGCTCTGTCCCTGATGTACCTTACAACGTTTAGCTCTGTCCCTGATATACCTTACAACGTTTAGCTCTGTCCCAGATATACCTTACAATGTTTAGCTCTGTCCCTGATATACCTACAACGTTTGGCTCTGTCCCTGATATACAACGTTCAGCTCAGTCCCTGATATACCTTACAATGTTTAGCTCTGTCCCTGATGTACCTTACAACGTTTAGCTCTGTCCCTGATATACCTTACAACGTTTACCCCTGTCCCTGATGTACCTTATAACGTTTAGCTCTGTCCCTGATGTACCTTACAACGTTTAGCTCTGTCCCTGATGTACCTTACAACGTTTAGCTCTGTCCCTGATATACCTTACAACGTTTAGCTCTGTCCCAGATATACCTTACAATGTTTAGCTCTGTCCCTGATATACCTACAACGTTTGGCTCTGTCCCTGATATACAACATTCAGCTCAGTCCCTGATATACCTTACAACGTTTAGCTCTGTCCCTGATGTACCTTACAACGTTTAGCTCTGTCCCTGATATACCTTACAACGTTTACCCCTGTCCCTGATGTACCTTACAACGTTTAGCTCTGTCCCTGATGTACCTTACAATGTTTAGCTCTGTCCCTGACATCTTTTAACACTTTAATATATCAAAAATCACTCAAACATGTTCTCGATCTCATAGATAGATAGATAGATAGACAGACGTAATCAAAATGAATGAACGATACCTGTGATAACCGTCATTCCATACCATTATCAAGAGACATATGGAGAAACACTAGGAATGGTGAAATCCTAAGGAGCTATGGGGTCAGGTGAACCGGGACTCGGTCGTCACGCAAACGTTACTCTTGACGTGTTTTACGGCACAGTGACTGGTGCTGAATTCAAAGGATCAATTACATGACATTTCTAGTCGTGACGACTGGAGGCGGGTATTGGGAGGGGCGGGGGTGGTGGTATGTAGTTAAAAAAAGAGTTTCTCTCTGACTATTGGCTCTTTTGCTTGTATTGAAGATGAACTGGATTTCAAATGGACAGAACCTGGGTCATAAACTAGGTTGTTTGAATTAAGGTGTGTGTGTGTGTGTGCGCGCGCTTCATTTATTGTTTGAACATTGCGAAACACTCATCAGTAAGAACAGAAAGAAACGCCCCAAGTTTTCTTATTGTCAGTTCACTCTGTACCAAGGACACGACGATAAACAAAAGAACACAGGCCAGAGCAGAAAGCCCTGTGTCGCTCCAGGCTGTAACAGAAGATTCCAGAAGGAAGGACACTGTGTTCTGCTGTCGTCAAATCCATTAGAGGGCCCGATGTCGAAAGTTGATTCCACTTCAAACCGGTTTTCTCGCTGGAGGACAAGTCACCTTTTAACCAAGACACCGGTTGTGAAATTGGAGCGTTCTACATCGAAGTGGCCACCTGACATCTCCCTTACTTCCGGTGTACAGGCAGTGAAGGTGGAAGCGTTAGGGAAAAAGGATGGATCTGTAGAGGTAAGATCGTTATAGGGATGTATGAAAAAAAGGGCGTGAAAAAATGGGACATCACTCACGTATCACTTTATTATAACCTTTTAAATCTCTCTCTCTCTCTCTCTCTCTCTCTCTCTCTCTCTCTCTCTCTCTCTCTTCTGTGTCTCTGTCTCTGTCTGTCTGTCTCTCTCTCTCTCCCCACTCTCTCTCTCTCTCTCTCTCTCTCTCTCTCTCTCTCTCTCTCTCTCTCTCTCTCTTATTACACGTACTTCCATATCGTCGGACCCTGCGGTTACGGCGAGGACGTTGATTAAGACGTTTGTACCGATGTTGAAAGTTCTGCCAAAGATCGAAAAACGAAAATCCCGAAGACATGCATGGACTGAGAACCACTAACTGTTAACACAATGCGATCACTTGCTGTTTATCCTCACGACAGGAAAGAGGCGGCGAAGAAGAAGGATGTTCGTCCTGACCAGCCCTTTCCCTTAACCTTCTCTCTCTCTCTCTCTCTCTCTCCTCTCTCTCTCTCTCTCCTCTCTCTCTCTCTCTCTCTCTCTCTCAAGATCTACAATGACTTCTGCATCATTTTCACTCTTCCCCGAAGACTGAGTTCGGTTTAATGTTGCGAGAATGCATGAAAAACAGCACCGTTGCCTGCAAAAGATTGTGTTTTCACGCAGAAAATAGGACAGGGTCACACCGAGAATAACCCGGAGAGTCCCGGTGATCATGGAACACAACTGGATCCTAGCCATGTACTATATTTGGAGACCTACCTGTGCGTCATAGCTGGGGCTTTAGTTTTGTATCATAGCTGCGAGTCTAGCCATGTATCATAGCTGCGAGTCTAGCCATGTATCATAGCTGGGGCTGTAGTTTTATATCACAGCTGCGAGTCTAGCCCTATATCATAGCTGGGGCTATAGCTTTGTATCATAGCTGCGAATCTAACCATGCATCATAGCTGAGAGTCTAGCCATGTATCATAGCTGGGAGCCTAGCCATGTATCATAGCTGGGGGTCTAACCATGTATCATAGCTGGGAGTCTAACCATGTATTATAGCTGGGAGTCTAGCTATGTATTATATCCTTCGGAGTCTAGCCATGTATTTGGGAGTCTAGCTATGCATTATAGTTTGGAGTCTAGCCAAGTATTTCATTAAGGGGTATATTTATGTATTTTCATTTGGGGGGACCTAACCATGCATCAAAAATAAGGGTCTGACCATGTACGGTAGTTGAGAGTCTAATTACTTACAGTTCAGCGAGTTGGGGCATAGTCGCATACCGGGTAGAGGTTGTCACTGTGTGTCACACAGCAAGGGGACAAACCATACATCACTACACACACACACACACACACACACACACACACACACACACACACATCTCTCTCTCTCTCTCTCTTTTTTTGTCTGTCTGTCTGTCTGCATCATAGCTGCAAATTAAACAAATGATGAAAAACAATAGAATACGAATCTGGTTAGAAGCCTTTTCTCTCGGTTATAGATGAAGCGTGATGGATGTGTACACTGGACACTTCAGGTGGACCGTGACGGGACAGAACTTGAGCAAGCGACACCTGATCAGGTGGAAGATGATTTGGTGACGAGTGGTTTGGCTGGTACCGGTATCAAAACAAACGCCCATTCAACGGATGAACTCAGGCCTCGTTACACAGCAAAACGCAAAGAAGTCTTGAGAGGTTCAGCGAAACAGCTAGTCCGCCATACATGTGAATGTACCTTAACAACAAAAATAAGTTTAAAAAACAAACTGAGATGAACAACAAAGACGCTGTTTATATAATCTGGTCTCTGATTCAGCATCGTCTTAAAAATCCGACTAAATCTTCGATACAATAACCTGGTCTCTGATTCAGTATCGTGTTGAAAATCCACTAAATCTTTAATGCAATAACCTGGTCTCTGATTCAGTATTCTGTTGAAAATCCACTAAATCTTCAATACAGTAACGTGGTCTCTGATACAGTATCGTGTTGAAAATCCACTGAAATGTTGATACAATAATCTGGTCTCTGATTCAGCATCGTGTTAAAAATCTGCTAACTCTTCAAGACAATAACATGGTCTTGACTCAGCATCGTGTTAAAAATCCGCTAAATCTTCCATGCAAACAAGGTAAACCTTGTCAAAAAGGAAATATCATGCTCAGTGGTCATTTCCCTCCGCGTGTCCCCTGATTGGTGGAGAAAGCAGTCAGAATTCTCGCGCCTCGCGTGCTATTAGGATGGGTACAAATTTCTCTATTAGCATTGTGTAAAGTACTCGGATGTCCTAGCCTGAAGGATCTGTAGAATATCCGATGAGTTTGAACTGGACGTGAGGAAAGACTTCTGAAGCGGGTAGATATGATGGCAGCAAAGCTGAGTGCTTCTTGCTTGTTGTGCTGCCTATCGTGCGCGGATAAATCCGAAGTGTTCGTCTTGATAGCTGGTCGTCCTTTTCGCTGTCAGTTCAGAACTGCTCTGACAATGTTCCAGCGTGCGTGCTAACACTTACGGGGCATCGGTTATTTGTTCCAGTTTTCACAGTGAGTAGAGTTTTAAGGCACGTCTGCCGGTCTTCAGACGAAGTGTCAGATCAGGTATTGCCAACTGATGAACACTTTTAGAGGTAGTTCCATGTGCCTATAATGAGAATTCACGTTGTACCGACATTGAACATTATTCATATACTTGAAGTGGCTCAGTGTAGAGAGAGAGAGAGAGAGGGGGGGGGGGAGGGGGGGGAGGGGGGGGAGGGAGGAGAGTGAGAGTGAGTGTGTGTGGTGTGTGTGGTGTGTGTGTGGTGTGTGTGTGTGTGTGTGTGTGTGTGTTGTGTGTGTGTGAAAGAGAGAGAGAGAGAGAGAGAGGGAAATGAGTGAGTGTGTGTGTGTTATTCCGTCATCATCCAACTATTTCTGACGTATGAGATGGGTCCGTTTTTCAATAACAACTATTCTTATTTCAGTTTTTTTGTTGTTTTTAGTTTTTCGCTTTTTTGTATATATACTTCTACATCATAACAGTAAAACTGCCGTGTCGCTGTGAGCGAGATGGGTTCATAATGCTGTGTACTTTGGCCAGCTAGTGGAGTCCGGTGTCGTGTGTTTGTCTGGCCAGGGGAGGCGGACAGCTATTTCCATAGCTCTTCATCCGTTCGCGTCCGCCCCGCAGTGATTGGCCGTGTGGACACACGTGACAGGACGCAGTTGGTAGCCATAACTGTCTAAGAGTGCAAACTGGAGTAGCAGAGGATTTATCAGTGATGGTCGTTCTGCCCTGGTTGTCTGCAAATCACCGTCTGTTAAGAGATGACCTGTCCACTCTCCTGCAAATCACCGTCTGTTAAGAGATGACCTGTCCACTCTCCTGCCTGCCTGTTTCTCCCTTTCCATTCTTTCTTCCGCTCGTCCACTCCCTCATCTAATGTCTGTCTGTCTGTCTTCTGACTTTCTCCCCCTCCCTCCCTCCCCCCTCTCTCTCTCTCTCTCTCCTCTCTCTCTCTCTGGGAATTTCTATTAATTGTCAAGTCTCGGTCAGATGTACTATACCAAAGAGATCTTCGGCTAAGGGAGATGTTTGTTGTCAAAACAAGAAATGTTTGATTTAAGTTAAAACAAACAACAAACAAACAAACTTGTGTCTGCATCAGCCTACAAACTTTTAAGCTTTAAATAAGGAAAGAACTCGAGATATGCTGCCAAATGTTTACGCATTCCCGTACCCAGAATAGGTCTGTTTAAATCAGACCTCTCTTTTCACTGTGTTGTGTGTTTTGAAATACACACACGTCTGACCTTCAGTGCAGAAAAAAAAATCATAGCGCTTAAAGACGGAGTACATCAACTAGCCGTGTGCGTAGTACAGTGTTTATAGTATGAGGTGCTTTCTCACGTGCGCTTGTCTTGTCCGATCAGGGCAAATGACTGTTCAGATGACAGTATATTTCACTGTTGGATTGTCGTTCTTTTAGTCTATTGCAATGTTTGTATAAAAAAAAAAGCTTGAAGGTCTAAAAGGTGACGTGTGAGTGTGCGTGGATCATCATTTACACGATCTCTCTCTCTCTCTCTCTCTCTCTCTCTCTCTCTGAAAATTATTATTAATTGTCAGGTCTCTGAGAGATATACTGTACCAAAAATATCTTCGGCTAAGGTGTGTGTGTGTGTGTGTGTATATATATATATATATATGTGTGTGTGTGTGTGTGTGTGTGTGTGTGTGTGTGATCAGAAAAGAAAGTATAGAAAAAAAAAACCGTTAATGCTTACATCACCTACAAACTTTTAAGCTTAAATAAGGCATGAACTCTAGATAGGCTGCCGAATTTTACGCATTCCCGTACCCAGAATAGGTCTCTTTAAATCGGTCCTTTTTACCGCCTTGTGTGTTTTGAAATACACACCCGTCTGACCTTTAGTTGGGGAAAATAAAAACAAAAAAAACCGTAGCGCTTAAAGACGGAGTATGTCAACTAACCTTGTGCGTAATACAGTGTTTATAGCATGAGGAGCTGCTTTCTCACGTGCGCTTGTCTTGTCCGATCAGGACAAATGACTGTTAAGATGACTGTAGATTTCACTGATGGATTTTCGTTCTTTTAGTCTGTTGCAATGTTTGTATAAAAAAAAAGTTTAAAGGTTTAAAAGAAAGGTGACTTGTGAGTGTGCGTGGATCATCATTTACACGCTCTCTCTTCTCTCTCTCTCCTCTCTCACTCTCTTCTCCTCTCTCTCTCTCTCTCTCTCTCTCTCCTCTCTCTCTCTCAAATGAGTTAGTCTATGGGGAGAAAAACAGATTTCCTATATATTTATCATCTGTAGTCAGTTGTATTCGTTACTGGTTAAAGTTAACAAGAATGCAGTCACATAGATTACCCCATAGAGCTTACAATATATTAGTTGAGTTTGATGCCAGAGGGAAGACAAATTTAGCTTGCGGGTAAGATTGAAATTGTATGAATATGGATTTTTGGCTTTGTATGAGAAAGTTCAGGGTGCTGGGACATAATGCTTTTATCCGTGAATTTCGTCAGAGATTAATAGATTGTAGATGGCAAATCTGGCATTCACATGTACAAGAAAGTGACAGATATGATATTTATCGTATGTTAAACGCAGTGCATAGAATGCTAGTTTTTAAGATACATCTTAACAAAATTTAGATTAGGTATCACGGAATTATGTTGTCATGTTAGTCGTTATAGAGAACTCAGTGATGATAATCTCCTTTGCCCATTATGTCACGAGGCTTCTGATAGTGAAGTTCATTTTGTATTCTCTTGACAGGAACTTTGTAATGTTAGGCAAGAGTTTATTCCAGAGAAATTCTATAGACAACCATGCTTGTTTAAACTAATGACTTCAAGAAATGAAAAACTTGACAAGCAGTTTGCACTGTATTTGTGCAAAGCATTGAAGATTCGGGAGTTCATTACAGCCAAAGTTCTTTTTCATCAGTGAATGCTTGAATTTTGTTTCTATATACTAGTACTTGCAGTTAACAAATTATGTGTAAAACGGTATGCAGTATAGTTATTAACGCATCGCAGGTTTGAAAACTATGATCTTCGTGGTTTTGTTTTTGTTTGATTT
>CM065745.1:28879953-28882453 GCA_033310375.1 Conus canariensis | reverse complement strand
TGTGTGTGTGTGTGTGTGAGACACATCCGTTCCTCACTTTGTGGGTACTTCTGTCTGTCTGTGTTTCCGGAACAAAGTCCAAAGACGGCATGGACTGTCTATAGAGAACAACGGGAGTCGGGCAAGGTTCTTTCATCTATGGGTGATTTTTTTTTCCATCGGCGCCATGGTGAGCTTTATTGAACGTCTTTTTGTTCTGCCAAAAGCCAAAAGAGCGTCTGTGGGTGGATATTTTGGTACACTCCCGGAGTGGGGTGAGAGAACTAAGCGTTCTCCATCCACACTTGGTGAGCAGTTGTATGACCCGTGCTGTTACAGAACGAAATCTGATCAAATGACGGTCCTTACTTTCTGTGTTGTCAGAGAACTACATTAATGTTAGCTTTTTATATGAAACAATCATTCTGTTTTTCTGTATAAAGACTTTGTTGATGTTCCTCACATTTCCTGTTAGTAAGTGTCCACCACCTGCAAATATCGCCCCTGTATTTTTAGAGCAGATTTCATAATGGAATGGTTTTGCAGGAAGATAGTGTTTTGTTGACAAGTCGCTTATGTTTGATGGTATTTATACATTTTTATGTGATCATCTTAATGCCATAATTTCGCGGGTTTTTTTTGTTGTTGTTGTTTGTATAGGTTGTTGTTTTTTTTTGTGCCTCTGTTCTTTGACAATACATTAGACAAAACTGTGTGCAGGATTATCTGAATGGGCTAAAGAGATGGACACAAGACCGTACAATTAATTCATGCCTAAATATATTACATATTTGCACAGCGTTAGGATTGTATTGTGAATGCTTGGTACAGTGGTGTCAAAGAAGGTCGTTGCACATTTTATTTTAGACCAAGGAAGGCGTGTTAACGATTACTAACTTCTGTAAACTTGCTGTAGTCTGTTAGCAAAACTATGACACTAGGAGTAATAGAAAAGATATAGACTCGGATCATCTTCCCGTCGCATGGTGCGGCCAAGCACTTCAAGTCAAACAAGTTAAAAAAAAAAAAAAAAAAAAAAAAAAAAAAAAAAAAAACGGGAATGAATGAATGACAGTAGTTGGCGAAATGTAAATGTACACCAGCGTGTAGTGAGTCTTTTTTTTTTTTTTTTTTTTAAATACGAGAAACTTAACTAGTGCTCCAAAGGACATTGAAGCGGTAGCGGGTCTTACCAAAGTTGATGCAGAGTTAGCTTTGGGTAGATTCAGTCAGGTAATTAAGGTCGGGCAGCAGATAGGCAGAATTGTTTTTCCCCCGAAAATTAACAACAGGAAAAGGAATGGCATGACCATGAATGTAGAGTGACGAAACGAAAAAAAAAAAAAAAAAAAAAAAAACGGAGACTGATTTACACTTCATCTAGGTAAATAGATGGGGTTCCATTTCGTGTAAGCGGAAGAGAGTGTAAGAATGTGCATTTACGGAAAAAAGAGAGTGAATGATTCGAGAATGATTAAATTGTTTGATTCTGTTCGTTTTCAGAATAGTTTTTAGCAAACAATGAAAGGAATAGCTTCACACACGCACGCACGCACGCACACACACACACCGCACACACACACGCACGCCACCACGCACACCACACACACACACACACACACACACACACACACACACACACGCATGCACATGCACCACACACACACACACACACACACACACAACACACACCACACACAGAGCCGCAGAACAGAGCATCAGCCGATGAGGGGATCGAACATTTTAAAACTCACTCGACAAGGATGAAATACAGACCTGTGGAAATCGTCAGGATGACGGAATAAATGAATTTAGACAGACCAGTTTACAAAGGGTAAGTAATGCTAGCTACAAAAAAAAAAAAAAAGTTTAAGTGCAGTTATTCTGCTGGACCTGGTGGTTTAAGTGATGAGTTCTTCAGAAATTCTGGACGTGTTCAGTCCCATCTTGTTTGCCTTCGTTCATCAGTGAGGTCGCTCAAGGTGCTGAAAATGAACGTCATTGTGTATCTGTTGATCTGATAGAGTTACTGCTAATAACAGAAGATATTCTCATACACTCATTGTGTGTGTGTGTGCATGTGTGTGTGTGTGTGTGTTGTGTGGTGTGGTGTGTGGAGACATTCAAACGATTCATATGCTACAAAAGTGAGGCTGGAACTGAAAATGAACATGAATAAAACTTATACTGCATAAATTATACTACGTAAGGAAGGGCATCTCTCTGTATGAAACATCGCCTCGCGCAAATAAAAGAGTCAGTATTGCGAACGCGTATGAATGCCTTTCTTTTTCACAGCAAGAATCAGTACTATTCTGCTTGTTAGAGTGAGTAGTGCAAAAAGTGCAGTAGTTGTTAATTACATGTTCTGATTTGAATCGATTATCATTCTCTAAGTAAATTAATAAAGCTGACACTGAAGTACAGCGTTTCTGGCGGCGGCATTGTGCTGACATATCGGAAAGAGACAGGTAGTGGGGGTGGGGGGGGGGGGGGGGGGGGGGGGGGGCAATGGTAATGA
>CM065745.1:28859953-28872453 GCA_033310375.1 Conus canariensis | reverse complement strand
GGCTACAATGTGCAAATCGATTACAGTTTTATGTGATATTCCTTATTCGGTTCTTGAAGTAAACAATATTCTGACAAAAGCACTCTGGGACCAGAGAAGAACGCAGTGCCTTGAAGCTGCCATTCTTCAGAACAGATGGGATCTTTCTGCCCCCAGCAGTCATTGTATAAGTCCGCCAGGTTCTATTCTGAATCGAAATTTATTACACAGAATACGGGTGGATGGTTGGCTAGGCAGGTTTTGAAAACCATCTGCTTTGTGTGTCTGTGGTCAAAAACTTAATGTATCTCATTTTTTACTTGAATGTTCCATGACAAAAGCGTATTTTCAATGTCTTGGATGGTAAGGCCATGAAATTAGCTCTGGGAGTCCCAGTTCATACAAACAATTATAGATGTTACGAAGAAGCAAATATATCACCACTAAATGAGAAGCAAATACTGGATGTATCCACATGCTGTCAGAGATCTTTCTGTTAGATATTCAGTTACTGAAGAAGTACTGATGGATTCCAGCAAAGATTTTTCCTAAAAGGTCTAAAAACATGACATTTATTCAACAAGTTAGAAATCATACATCTGACTTTATAGCACGTTGTAATATTGATATACCAGAATTGTCAGCAGTACCTCTAATGTCTCCTTGGGAACATCAAAATGCTTCTTGTGATCACAAATACACCATGTTAAAGAAAAGTGGTAATGAAAATATTTTAACAAGTGAAGTTCGTGAGCATTTACAAAACCGCTATCCAAATCATTTGAAAGTAATTACAGATGGGTCCGTCATGGAATCCTCTGAGTGGTTCTGGCTTTGTAATGTCAGCTTTAAAAGTCCGGAAATCATATTATTTAGGGAAGGGGTTTTCAGTCTTTACCTCAGAATTATATGCAGCACTGAAGGCTTTGACTTGCATATGTGATGCATCAATTGCTTTTTATAAAAGTTTACTGTGTATTGATCCTAAATCAGTTTTACAATCATTCGAGTGTTAGGACTGCAAAGTCAGAAAAGATTTTTTTTTTCACAAGATCACAATTCCACTCTTCAAATTTTCGGCCACGTGGCCTTTTTCAAGAGAAAAAAAAAGCACAAAAACAACACAACTACGTAATGTCCATCTTTGGCAACTGGACAGAGCGAAAGCAAAAGCTTTTTTGATATCTCAAGGCATAGGAATTGATTTTTGCTGGGTTCCATCTCACTGTGGTATAATGTGGAATGTAATAAACAGTCTGGCAAAAGAGGGAGCGAATAGTCACGCTGAAAAATCCATTAAAAAGAAATATCTTAGATTTGTCCTCTTGCGAATTAGTTCAGATTATAGAAAAATACTTTCACACAAAAAATGTAGTCGGAAAATGTCTGCTTTACCATGTGCTCAAAGCGCATCATTTGATTAATTCATAAGTCAAGGCTGAATACTTAAAACACTAAACATTCTCATGGTAATATACTTGTGTCTGCATTGAAAACATTTCTGTGCATTATCATTTGCTTGAATACCCAGAGTGTTGATCTTGCTTTATCAGGAGAAAGGTATTGTAATGGATTATTTTTATAATGTCAGTACTGTCCAATATGGTTCACATGTTGTCGAGATTGCCATAGCTATTTCCCAGTCACAGTTTGCAAAATGTTTATGAAGATCAACAAGTACCTATTCCTCTAGGGTTTTTCAGTTATGTAAATAGGCATATATAAGACGGGAATTGAAAGTACTAAAATGGGTGATAAGCTGCGCGCGTAGTGTTTTTTGTTCCAATCATAATTATTAATTTTTATGTTTAATATCGTCCATCACGCGATGGAAAGACATTAAACTAAAACCACTGAACTGAACTGAAGAGGCAGCGAGGGACTTAATGGACACACACATAGCTCTGGGCAATCTGACCGCTATAATCCCTAGTCTCTCTCCACCCCTCCCCCACGCACATTCCTTGCCTACCGATCTCTGTCTTTGTCTCTCTCTCAAACAAAGACCCGCCTTACCCACATACTTGTGGGTGCGCTTTATTATTATCGTTTGCACACTCACAAAAAAATTTATAGAAGGTTTAATTAATTCTTTAGCCTTCTGAATGACAATTTTTGGAGATGAATATGGAATTACGCCTAGCTACGAGAGGACAGACAGACAGTTTCGTTGGCGGCCTTCCGGAAATTGCACTGTTCCTTCAGGGCCGGATGTTTCTTACAATACTATGTCATGCCCATAAAAAAATAGGGTAATATTTACGAGCGCATGAAAATGCTCATCCCCATGAAATCAGCGTAGCGCGTACATGTGTTTTGGTATTTTAGTTCTTTTTCAAGAGATGCAGCTACCAGTAGATATTTGACGGGGCCACATAGACACGAGAAACGCAGTCATCAAGAAAAGAGGTGGCTGGAGACTATATCAGTCTTCATTAAATTTCTGTCTGGTGTTCTCTTTGGGCTGCCCCAACAATAAGAAAAAAAAAAGCAACAAAACGAAAGAAACGTTAGATCTAAAATTATTTTCAATTTTAAGAGTATACATTATCAAAACTTGTGACTACTTTTGCGGATTAAAAAAATGGATACAGCCAGGGAGATTACTCTTGACGGGTAATTTACTTCCACGACTTACCAGAGTCATCGGGTGTCCACTGCAAGTGAGGCAAAACAAAGAATTGATTTTAAATCCTACGCTTCAGTCCGCCAAAATGAGATGCAGTCCTGTATGGTTGACCCTCATGGAGATAGATAGACAGACAATAGAAACAGACAGAAATAGATAGACAATAGAAACAGACAAATACAGATAGACAGACAGACAGACAGACAGATAGATAGATGGAGAGATTGTGTGTGTGCGTGTGTGTGTGTGTGTGTGTGTGGTGCGCGCGCGCGCGTGTGTGTATGTGTGTGTGAAAGAGAGAGAGAGAGAGGGAGAGAGAGAATGTGTTTGTAACTATACACATAGTGAGAGAGAGAGAGAGAGAGAGAGAGAGAGAGAGAAGAGAGAGAGAGCAACGGGTAGGGGTGTCAATAGTTCACCCATAATTTCTTGTCATGTTTTCTATCATTATTGAACGAATTACACCCGTCCTTTTCTTCTTCTTCTTTTTTTTTTTTTTTTTTAATTTGAGATGACGTTCGTACGGTCATGGTTTCATCACGATGTCAATGGACGGGTGTTCGTTTACATAGGCAGCCGCATGGAGTTGTGAGAGTGGTGGGATCACATGCACTGGACGTGCGGGGTGGATGGACTGAATAGCTGTTGGCTTCAGTGATGGATGGACACTGATTGTGTGTGTGGGGGGGGGAGGGGGGGGTTGGGGGGGGGGTATTGAAGTGGACAGAAGAAGGGCTGGAAGAACAGAAAGCAGTGGGGTAGGCGACCAGACGGGGTAAGGAGGCTGAAAGGAATTGGTCAAAATGAGAAAAAAAAAAGGGGAGCGCGGGATGGAGGGGGGGGGGGGGGGAGGGAGGGTGAGAGTCGGGAGAGTGAAGGGATAAGATGGAAAAGACAGAAAGGAGTCAGGATATATGGATAAGAAAGAGTCAGACGACAGACAGGAAATGGAGGGGACAGAGAGAGAGAGAGGGAGAGAGAGAGAGAGGTGGTGTGTATGCGTGTGTGTGTGGGTGTGAATGTGTGTGCACCAATTACAGTTTACTCCTGTTCGCTGTTACCTGAGTCGGCTTATTGAGCCAGGAAACAGGAAGCTAAAATGCAGAAATGATTGAATCTGGAACCCTGGAGACTTTTAGACCAGAACTCTATATTGAAGTAGACGAATAGATTCGTAAGAGAGAGAGAGAGAGAGAGAGAGAGAAGAGAGAGACAGAGAGAGACAGAGAGAGACTGGGGTGGGTCATTAAGATATAGGCCATGGCACCAAATGAGGGTGTGTGAGCATTACAATAAAGTAACAAGGAAAAAAGATTAGTATTTTAAGTCGCATTGTTAGTCATCATACGATTAATGTGGACATATCAGTATCACGAGACAGCATTTGCTCCAAGCTGAAATTACACACACACACACACACACACACACACACACACACACACACACACACACACACACACATACACACACACACATCTGTGTGTGTGTGTGTGTGTGTGTGTGGTTTACTATACATTTATTTATTTGTCTCTAAAAACCCGAGAACATTCCTATTTCTTTAGCGGAGCATGACGACATCAACAAGATCAACTTACGAAAGGATTGTTGCCAACAATATTTGGGTCTGATGAATTTCACCGGAATGCTCCTGAGGGTAGGACTACAAAGAACAAAATCTGACATATCCGCCTGTAACCCTTTGCACTGAGAGCAGACTGAACCATTGACAATTCCATATCTGTAATGATGGACTGCTGTTTCTGAAGTACCAGGTTAGTGTGGCTTAGTGACAAACTATAGTAAATGTCTATCCATATCAAAGGCCAAGCATGGTTTGAGATCATGAAAATGAGAGGAAATTCCATGGAATCAAATCTTTCACAATGTTGAACGTGGTCAGTCCACTTTGTGCTGTTTAGAATCGATCAGTCGTTGTGGAAAACACAGATTTATGTACATTTCTGACAATTTGATTAAGTCAAGCAAATCCAAACGCGTTTTCAAACCAAAATTTCGCTTCCTGTCGCGTCTAGGTCGTACAGCATGTTGTACACTTTACGTGGAGGCGGGTGGGGATTCTCCAGCCTTCCATTTGTAACAATTTTAGGTACTGGCAGACACATCTAACTTCTGAAATAAGATAGAGAATATGCTGGTTTCAGAGAGAGAGAGAGAGAGCGAGGAGGGAGGAAGAGAGAGATGAGGATTGGTGCTTATTACATATGACTGAAAATTTTAACCTATGTCTTACAAATCTGTCGTCATCACGAACTCATCACTTATATCCATATACAGACATTGAGCACACTCAAAGATAACATATGCAAAAAGTAACTTAGAGCAGAGAAAGAAATTGAAGAGAGAGAGAGAGAGAGATAAGAGTGAGAAGAAATTGAGAGAGAGAGAGAGAGAGAGAGGAGAGAGAGAGAGAGAGAGAGAGAGAGAAATTACAAATTAATCACAATGCCCCCCAATTAAGCTAAGATGAGATGATAGAGGAAAGGGGGGGGGGCACACACACACACACACACACACACACACACACACACACACACAATATATAATAATATATTATGAGAGAGGGAGGGAGGGAGAGAGAGAGACTGGTTCTGAATACAATGACAACATTTTATGCTGAGTTTTGCTAATCTGTCGATGTCACGAACTCACTTAAGAACATATTTATATGCAGACAGTTGAGCATACTTCAGAATTAATGTGCTGACAAGTAATATGTGGTGAGAGAGAGAGAGAGAGAGAGAGAGAGAGAGAAGAGAGAGAGAGAGAGAGAGAGAGAGCTTCAAAACATCAAAGACTACTATAATGCCCACAAGTAATCTGAAACAGGGTCGTATGAGGCACAAACACACATACGCGCGCGTGCGCGCACGAGAGATACACACACACACACACACACACACACACACACACACACACACACACACACACACACAGCACGGGCACAGAGAGAGAGAGAGACAGACAGACAGACAGACCTCTACGAGAGAAATATGCGAACCCCACCAGCCAGTGACGGCGGGAGTCCGGTTGCCTAACCTCCACACGTTCCGGCCCATGACAAACGAGACAAAGCCATCCTGCGCGCCATTAGGATCGCCCCTTGAGGCACAGACTGCGTCCCGTGCCAGTGCCAGTGTCGGCCTTCCCCATCCCCATCCCTCTCCTCCCGGGTCTCAGTTGCCTTTGGCGTGACGTGGAGCGGCATGATCGCGGGAGGGGGGGGGGGGGGGGGGGCCGGGGTCCATTGACTTTCTTCCCCGGGTGACTGACTGACTGTTCAGTATGGCTCTGAACGACCGACACACAGAGCCTGACAGTGGCTGTCGTTGTTTGTATGACCAGTGGGGGTGTCGGTGTGGGAGGAGGGGGAAGTGGGTGGTGATGGGGTACCGGGTGTGTGTTGATGGGAAGGTGTGTGTATGTCTGTGTGGTGAGGGGAAAGGGGGGGGGGAGAGGGGGGTCAGTTGAGGAAATGTTGATATGTGTGTGGTGTGTGTGTGTGTGTGTGTGTGTGTTGCGAGTGCGCCCGCGCAGAGGGATTAGGGTGGGGAATGGAGGGATTGTTGATGATAATGCGAATGTGTGTGATAGACGGACAGACAGATAGCCAGACAGGCAAATGCAGAAAGAGATACTCAACTTTGGAGTCTTGACATTTCCTTTGAGTTAAAGGAAAGGCCGAAACGTGATAAGGGAATCCATACATACCTGAATACAACAGAACAAAAGGAAGAAACCCAGAGGAGTATCAATCAACCAAGCAATATTCTCCCCAGCATAAACTAAAATCAACATCCTACGACGTCACAATTGGCACCCTGTTAGTTAGTTAGTTACCTGGCAAATGGTCATGGCTAAATCTATCACAGTAGTCTTACCGCCTTAGAATAACAGAGAGAGAGAGAGGAGAGAGAGGGCACAGAGAGAGGGACACACACACACACACACACACACACACACACACACACACACAACAGAGAAAGAGAGAGAAAGAGGTATGGATCATCAAATTACACAGGGGAGGCAATCACTGATAACCTGAGCTGTGTCGACACCACTACGGGGAGAGGTTTTGCGTCACACAACAGTTCCCCCCAGCACGCTCATGGTGGTAATCCGAGAGCGTCACATAGTGCTCTGTCAACAAGTCATTTTCGCCACAAAAGGAAAAAAAGAAAAAGAAAAAAAAAGGCCATAATCCTTGTGTCCGAGGGTAGGGTGGGAGATGGGGGTGGGGGCGATGTTGATGACGGAGGTTAGGGTATGAGGATGGGTAGATAAGAGGAAGGGAAGGGGGGGGGGGGGGGGGGAGAGATTTCATGGGGCTCTCGAGGAATGTAAGGAATGTAACTTTTTTGTTGTTGTTGCGAGGATTGTGGTTTTTGTTTGTTTTTTGTCTAACGATTTTAGTGATTACAGTCTAGATGTCAATGGTTATCATTGACGGCGTAGTAAATTACATTATAATGGTAAGAATGAATGATAACAAGGAGCGGAAGGAAAAAAATAGGATGTTGAAAAAAAATTAGGGATGAAAAGACTAACCTCTGGCTACACACACACACACACGCGCGCGCGCGCGCTGCTCGCGCGCGCACACACACACGCGCACGCACGCACGCACGCACGCACACGCACGCACGCACACACACACACACACACACACACACACACACACACACACACACACACACACTGTTGTAAGGACAACGGCATGCTGATATGAAATCGAAATTCGGCCTTACAATACAAATCAACTTTTGTTTTGCATGTTAAAATGCACACGGGCATGTGTCATTGAAACTGAATTGTTTCACGAGCTTCACGTGACATTCCTTTGAATATCATTGTCTTTCCATCCGTGTGTTGTAAAAGTCCATTGAACCACTTTGAAGTTTCTAGTGGCGGTGTTTTCGTGCGATGAGTTGTCCTTTGTTTCATATGATTTCTGCAACGGTTCCGCATTCTTACTTCCTGTTTGCTTAATTAAATTTAAAGTACATCCGCTGTCATCGATATTACATGCTATCAGATTCATTGGATGGAAACGCTCACTTACCTGTTTCTTCTTTCTTGGAAATGAAAAGATTTCACTAGGGAGAGTCTGTGTGCGACTCTGTGTGTGTGTGTGTGTGTGTGTGTGTGTGTGTGTGTGTGTGTGTGTGTGCGTGCGCGCGTGTGTGTATGTGTGTGTGAGTATGTGTGTGTTTGTGTGTGTGAGAGAGAGACAAGACAAGACAAGACAAAATTCTTTATTTACGAGGATAATAGATAAGCACTGACGTGCTTTTTTACATCCAGTCCTCGCCCTGAGTAGGGACTACAACATGCAGTGAAATCAATTAATGTAAGAAAGCAAAGAAGCAAGCAAACCGGTCATGTAATCATAGAGGAACATCAAATGAAAATAGAAGACAAATGAAAACAAAACAAAAAATAAGAATAATAATAAACAAACAAACCAAAATAAAATAAAATAAAAATAAAAATGAGAATAACAATAATGAAAAGGAAGGAGAGAGTGGGGGTAGGGAGTGAGGTGGGCTGGGGGAACATATGTAAATGTACTACAACGTACAAGATTGGCATGTATGAAAACAGACAGTGAAATGAATATGACAAAGTACGTACATATTTTTGAACACACACATACACGTACGCTCGCACGCATAGAGAGAGAGAGAGAGAGAGAGAGAGAGAGAGAGAGAGAGAGAGAGAGAGAGAGAACACAACCAGGAGAAAGAGAGAGACAGAGAGGGTCAGACAGGTAGACAGACAGACAGAGAAGCAACGGCACATTCAACAAAGATGCAACGGGTGCTGCTGACGCACCAGTGGTGGATGGGGAGAAGGTGTGTGTGTCTGTATGTGTTGTGTGTGTGTCGTCACGCAGTCCTCTGACCGATATCACCACGTGCTGGCGGGGAACGGAAGGAAACCCTCGGACACCTGACTGTGGGCCCCTTACACTAACAGCAATACACACTCTCTTGCCGATGTACCCTTGCAGTGTAATGGTAAGTAAAATTGTGGCAAGAAGACTAGAAAATCTACGTTGAATGTGTCATGGCTGTGGTGACAGAGCTTAACGAGTCTAAGCTGCGTTCCGTTCGGACCAGTCAGAATAAAGAGTCTGTTCCCATTGGTCAGAATAAGGAGTCTGTTCCCATTGGTCAGAATAAAGAGTCTGTTCCCATTGGTCAGAATAAAGAGTCTGTTCCCATTGGACAGAATAAAGAGTCTGTTCCCATTGGTCAGAATAAAGAGTCTGCCCATTGGTCAGAATAAAGGGTCTCTTCCCATTGGTCAGAATAAAGAGTCTGTTCCTATTGGTCAGAATAAAGAGTCTCTTCCCATTGGTCAGAATAACGGGTCTGTTCCCATTGGTCAGAATAAAGAGTCTGTTCCCATTGGTCAGAATAAAGAGTCTGTTCCCTTGGTCAGAATAAAGAGTCTGTTCCCATTGGTCAGAATAAAGGGTCTGTTCCCATTGGTCAGAATAAAGGGTCTGTTCCCATTGGTCAGAATAAAGAGTCTGTTCCCATAGGTCAGAATAAAGAGTCTGTGCCGATTGTCAGAATAAAGAGTCTGTTCCCATTGGTCAGAACAAAGGGTCTGTTCCCATTGGTCAGAATAAAGAGTCTGTTCCCATTAGTCAGAATAAAGGGTCTGTTCCCATTGGTCAGAATAAAGGGTCTGTTCCCATAGGTCAGAATAAAGAGTCTGTGCCCATTGGTCAGAATAAAGGGTCTGTTCCCATTGGTCAGAATAAAGAGTCTGTTCCCATTGGTCAGAATAAGGAGGCTGTTCCCATTGGTCAGAATATAGAGTCTGTTCCCATAGGTCAGAATAAAGGGTCTGTTCCCATAGGTCAGAATATAGAGTCTGTTCCCATTGGTCAGAATATAGAGTCTGTTCCCATTGGTCAGAATAACGGGTCTGTTCCCATTGGTCAGAATAAAGAGTCTGTTCCCTTGGTCAGAATAAAGGGTCTCTTCCCATTGGTCAGAATAAAGAGTCTGTTCCCATTAGTCAGAATAAAGAGTCTGTTCCCATTGGTCAGAATAAAGGGTCTGTTCCCATAGGTCAGAATAAAGAGTCTGTTCCCATTGGTCAGAATAAGGAGGCTGTTCCCATTGGTCAGAATATAGAGTCTGTTCCCATAGGTCAGAATAAAGAGTCTGTTCCCATAGGTCAGAATATAGAGTCTGTTCCCATTGGTCAGAATATAGAGTCTGTTCCCATTGGTCAGAATAACGGGTCTGTTCCCATTGGTCGGAATAAAGAGTCTGTTCCCATTGGTCAGAATAAAGGGTCTGTTCCCATTGGTCAGAATAAAGAGTCTGTTCCCATTGGTCAGAATAAAGGGTCTGTTCCCATTGGTCAGAATAAAGAGTCTGTTCCCATTGGTCAGAATAAAGGGTCTGTTCCCATTGTCAGAAAAGGTCTTTCCATAGTCAATAAAGAGTCTGTTCCCATTGGTCGGAATAAAGAGTCTGTTCCCATTGGCAGATGATGTTGACTGTAGGATGACTGAGGCTGCGTCAACTGACGACAATTTTTTAAACATTATTTTCAGCAACGGTGCGTCCGTCTTCATTCATCATTTCTCACTTAGTTTGTTGTTTTGTGGAGGGACACGGACACACACACACACACCACCACACACACACACACACACACACGCACACACACACACGCGCACGCACGCATGCACGCACACACATACACACGCACGCACACACACACACACACACACACACACACACACACACACACACACACACAACACACTGCGTGCGCGCGCGCACGCACTCACACATATACACACGCACACACATACACACACACGCCACCCAGCATGTTGAAATCAAGAACGAGCAGGGTTTTTTTTTTTAATTTGACTCGCAAAAGGTCAATATTTTGAAAACAGGAAGTTTATTTCCACCAATACACGCCAACTCATGGCCGTCCGGAACATGGATGCTCAGCGAAACCTGCCTGTGTCTCTCGTTCAACGGTCTGTGACTTCCATCATCATCAAAAAAAAAAAAAAAATCAGCACTCAGTTTGCGGTGTTCACACATGTTAGTTTTAGTTATTTTAATAGTTTTATTCTTCAAATAGAATAATAATTTTGGTCACGAGGAAGCGAGTGGGGCGGACGGAAGTCAGTGAATGTTACAAGAGGGAGACAATGTCCGTTCCCATTGTGAAGCAGTCACATGCCCATAATTCCAACCCAAAGCTGACTGAGGCACCGGTTCACCTAGTACATGTTTACGACAGGCCTACAGACCTAAAATGGAAGCCGGCCTGAGAAGTGAATTTGAAGCTGGGCATCCAATGAGCTGATGTATGCGGACAACAATTGAAGACAAGAACAAACACACACGAACGTGTACTCAAGATTGACCGACAACGTCTGGTTTGGAGCATTGTCACGCTTTCCCCGAAGATGGAGTATGGCTGCCTTAATGGCGGGATAAAAAACAGTCATGCACACAAAACTCCACTGCCTGTCTATACAGGCAGTGTCCGCAGGAGTATCAGCCTGCGTACGCAGAAAGAAAGTAAGAAACATTTAACGCTTAGAAGAAGAATCTAATGCAGGTCACCTCGTGATGAGTACAGTGAGGAACCCTGCCTCATTAAACGTTGCTTTGCAAGAAGAGCCAGTGAGTGAGCTACTTTGGTGTGGACGACATGAACAGATGAAACAACTTGTCACACGGTACACGTGCAACATGCTCATCAGGCGTTTTGTACAGTGTGGCCATCATATCGTGACAGCCGGTTGTGTGTGTGTGTGTGTGCGTGTGTGTGCGTGTGTGTGTGTGTGGTGTGTGTGTGTGTGTGTGTGTGTGTGTGTGTGTGTGTGTGGTGTAATTGCAGAGAACAAAAAGATAAATAAATAAATAGATAAATAAATCAAATCAAATAAAAGAGAACACGGACAACTTGAGGAGTTGTGTTGATTTTGACTACGCTGTGTGTTCACGAGTATTGAACAGCCAACAGCCGTGGGGCACTGAATTCGGCTACAGTGGTGACCTTGCCTTTTAACAGCTGGATGTGACAACAACTGTAATGAAAGTCATCATTATCTATTTAGTTCAAGTTACCAAACGTTCCTTTTAGTGTTATTCAAGTGTTTACGGGATACCATGGTGAGAAAGTGACAATTAAACACATGGCACTCAACTTGATATGTTTCAAGGGTGGTCTACAGTTTTTTCTCTTCCAATTTAAGGAGAGAGAAAAAAAAAAAAGTTCACAGCGTGGACATTAAACACAGCCACTAAACCCTGTGCAAAAAAACAAAAAACAAACATCTACAGACAGAACATTGAAACATGTGGTCACACACACGCACGCGCGCGTGCACACACACACACACGCACACACGCACGCACGCCGCACGCACGCCACTCACTCACTCACTCACTCACTCACTCACTCACTCACTCACTCACTCTCGCTCGCTCGCTCGCTCTCTCTCTCCTCTCTCTCTCTCCTCTCTCTCTCTCTCTCTCTCTCTCTCTCTCGGAATCAACAACGCATATGATATGCTCTGTCAGATTTCATTGTTTGTCGAGTCGGAGCAAGGGTCATAACATCACATCATTACGGCGCTCTTTTTGTGTCTTCTAAACGGCGCCGCGCGCATTGCAGCCCCGATTTGCTGGTTCTTCAGTGGGGGAGAGAAACAAAACAACACCAACATGCCAATTTAATGACATGCATTACCCCATTATGCATCCCCACGCACCGGGACCCCTGCCTGTGGGTTTATTTCATTTCCCACCGGCCCAAAAGTCGCTGTTGACTTTGGTTCAAAGAATGTGACTCTTTAAACTCGCATCGTCCC
>CM065745.1:28839953-28842453 GCA_033310375.1 Conus canariensis | reverse complement strand
GCGAACGGAAGGAGAAGAAAGAATCGGTCGTTACCTCAGAGTGTGGATGGTTTCTTAATTGTCTGACCTTTTCATGCTCTTCAGCGGAGAGACAGCATCTTTATCTATCGTCCCTTTCAGACTCACCCTCCTGCCCCCATCCACCCCACCCCACTCTCTCTCTCTCTCTCTCTCTCTCTCTCTCTCTCTCTCTCTCTCTCTCTCTCTCTTTTGTCTTTATCTGACTGTCTGTTAAGACACAAATTGTCGCCCCAGTATAAATTTGCCGCCGGTGACCATATCAAGGTCCTCCAGGCGACAGTTAGTGCTGGGTTCACGTATATTTGTCGGCATCTCAATACACTTTTTTTTTATAAACCTGATTGTTCCATTGTTCATTATGACTAAAGCCACCGTGTGTCTGTTGTTTTCTCGGTTCGTATGTGCTAAAGCTTCATTATCCCCGCCACAGCAAGCTTCTTCTTCTTCTTCTTCATTCTTCTCTTCTTCTCTTCTTCTTCTTCTTCTTCTTTCTTCTTCTTCCTCCCGAAGTCCTTGAGGAGGTCATCGGGGCACTACGCTGGAGAACAGTTCACCAGGTTCCTGCAGGTGTGTTAGTTTGGTGCCAAGGGTTGGATTTCAGCAGATGGTTTCCCTGTCCATTGTGCAAAGTTGTCAGCCCCTCGTTTTTCCTTGTGTGTGTGTGTGTGTGTGGTGTGTGTGTTGTGTTGTGCTGCGGCGTCGCGCGCGCGCGCTCGCGCACACGCGATCGCGCGTCCGTGTGTGTGTGTGTGTGTGTGTGTGTGTGTGTGTGTGTGTGTGTGCGTTTCTCTCTTTCCCTCCGTCAACAGGTCCATATAGAATTGCTTCAGGAAGGCCGTTGAATCTTCAGACCTGCCTACCCTAACGCTTTTGGCGTATTTTGTTCGCCATTTTATACAGAATACGCCAACAACCACTCAAATGAAAAATACGCCGACCAATAATTCTGGCAAAGTTTCGTTTTGTACACGACATCGGACGTTGCTCGAGCTCTGAATCTGTGGACTCTTACCACCGGATATTGTTCATAGGAGCTGCGCATACGTATCCGTTCTATCGTTTGTACTCGGCACCATTTTTAGTCAGCACAACTCTACCATGTTAGTTTGTGAAGACGCAAAAGATAACTAAACTGATGAAATAGTGTACCTTAGTATTTATTGAAAATGCTTCAAAAACGAAAATGAAATACACCTTATTTTTTCCTCTAAAATACACCTGTTCATGTGAGAAAGTACACCAAAGACAATTTTTGGGGTAGGCAAGTCTGGATCTTGTCACATGGCCACGCCAACAGTTTTCTGTTCCTGACTGATGTCCCTAGCTCTTCTTCATATGGTCCTATGCGCTGCTTGAGGGTTTAACATACTTGTTCACTGATGATAGGATCAGCCTATCTGATCTTCAGCATCCTGCCTCAACACCTCACCTCCCTGGGAGGGGTTCATCCTTCTAGATCCGCTATGGCAGTCCATGTTTCGCACGCCCACAGGAAAGATGGAATATACCAGGACAGGCAGGAGCCTGATTACATCTGCATCGTAGGATGTTACTGCCTCGCCCACCCTGTACAGGCGTTTAGTCTCGACGGTGCCGATGATGTTTTCCCGATGACACGGTTCGCCGTGACACACAGACATACAGGCTAGTGACGGTCCTCCACAGTAAAGTGATGGGAAATGCTCGAGAGATGTCGAGGTTTGTACCGCAAGGATGCGTGGAAAGCTACATCCTGAATTACAAACAGGAGCAGGATGGAAGACGGGCATGTGCATGGAGACACTGCAGAGAATCGCCACAGCAGGGCCGGCAGCAGTCAATCAACATCGCCAACAAAGTTAGGAAAGCCCTGGAGGACAGGTGGAGAGAGAGAAATGGACAGTCTTCGTTGATTGTTCACAGAGGTGCAAGCCAACTTGGATGCTCGAGAGCAGACAGATTTTTTTTCTTTTTCAGATATGACGTCGCTGAAAGTCTTCCTTGAATTACACACATTTCTGAAATTGTTCCTTAAACTTTGCACGTCTCTGGATGTGTTCCTCAAATTTCGGACTTATCAAAAGTTTTTTTGCGAAATTTCAGACTTCTCTGAAAGAGTTCCTCAAACTTTAGGTTTTCCTGGGGAAAAAAATGCTTGAATTTCATACTACTCTGAAAATGCTCCTCCAATTTCGAACTGTTAGGAAAGTGTTTAAAAACATTTCGAACGGCCGAACTTTGCTGAAAGTGTTCCTAAAATTTCGGACTTCTGTGAGAGTTTTTTTTCCCCTCAAATTTTAGACTACAGTGAAAGCTAGATTTTTACTTAAAAGGTTGTTTTTTTTGTTTTTTTTTTTTTTTTTTTCGAATTTCGGACTTTTCTGAATGTGTTCTTCACATTCTTATCTACTCAGAAAACATTCCTTAAATTTTAGACTCGTATGAAAGCGTTCCTCAAATTTCAGACCAAATTTATAGGACGATCGGGGTTAAGGAGATA
>CM065745.1:28827453-28834953 GCA_033310375.1 Conus canariensis | reverse complement strand
ATTCTGGCTATTATTTCAATCGCTAATACAACTTCATATTGCTTTGTATTTATTTCAGAGGCAACACAACGGTACCAAAAATGTGTGTTTTTGTTGTTGGTGGTGGTGGTGGTGTTTTTTGTTTTTTTCTGTCTTTTTTTTTGTTCCCTCATCGTTTCTTTGCTATTGAAAATACGATTGAACGAATATTATTCTAGACCAAATTGCAGGGGTATGTATTTCCCCGTACTAGTAGACTCCTAGACACCTATCATGAAAGGAAGTGTGAAGCGGCCGTGTCGGGAAATATCGCACAGAAGGTGGAGCTCCGCAGTATCTTTATGTTATAATCATGATCATTTTCCTCCGCTTCCTCCTTTTCCTCCTCCTTCTTCTCCTCTTCCTCTTCTCCTCCTCCTATTCCTCTTCGACGTCATCATCATCATCATTATCATCAACATCATTATCCTTCTGAATCATCCTAAAATAAAACGGAAAAATTATTGTGACACTTCATGCCCTTGTGACTCCTTTTGGTCTCTGTGTGTGCCAGGTTCAGTGTCCTTTTCATGTCCACGCTTGTGGTCAATTAGCTCATTTGTCGCTGTGTCCTTCAGTTTAGCACTTGCAGCAGGGCGGGAGTACTGTGTGCCAGTGGACGTGGTGCTCTTTGCTCCCGTGACCGTGATCGGGCCGTGTCAGAGTGTTCCTTGACGTTAGGTCCATGGCAAGAGTCACTGGCAGCTTTCTGCTCGGCGATTTGGTGTCGTTAAGCAGCAGTCGTTTGGAGTTTGGGGCCTGTAATATTTCATCATGGCAGAAAGGGTTACCATACTTCTTTGTTTTTTGTTGTTGTTTTTGTTGTTATGGTGTTTGTTTGTTTGTTTGTTTGTTTGTTTTTTTTTTTTTTGGGGGGGGGGTTGTTTGTTTGTTTTTTTGCTGTTTACTGTTCCCCGCCTCATTTAAGATTTTCTGTCATTGAAAGGATTCGATGTCTGTCGTGATGACATGCCAAAGTTTCAAACACCCACGGTTCATGAGGGCTGAGGATGAAAGGTCATGGTGTCTGTGGTGATGAGTTAGTCAACGTTTTTGAGGCGGCAGGTTCAAGAGAGCTCTTGAGAGGACTCGGTGCCTGAGGTGTGTGGTCGTGCAGAGTCTTCGGTGACGTCAGCTCCATAAGGCTGTGGTTGAAGGGACGTGATCTTTTTTTTTTTTTTTTGTCATTATCATTATTGTTATTATTATTATCATTATTATTATTATTATTATTCCAGCGCTGAGCGACCCATTCCATGGGACCATGGCGCTCTAGAAGTGCTGTTGTCAGAAGGGAGGTTATTCTGTTGTATCCCGCGGCCACACTGTCATGGAAGTCATTGCTCCGGTGGGTAGCTTCATGGCTAGCCGTTGACCGGCAGCGCTTGGGTTTCGACATGACGAGCTTGAGCAAACCTGTGTATGGAGAAGTGTACGTGGGGTGCGGTGGGGCGGGGGGGGGGGGGGGGGGCAGCAACACAGGGAGTGTGTGTGTGTGTGTGTGTGTGAGTGTGAGTGTGTGTGTGTGTGTGAAATGAACTTTGACAGTGTGGGTCTAACACCCCTTAGGGTGCGGGGAGTTTGTGTTGAGGAGCGAAGAGAGAAGGAAACAAAGAATATGCTGCACTTTTCAATAAACTGATGAGGAACTGGGGGTTCCATCACATCCAAGTAATGACCAATGTCAACCGCCTAACAGCTATTGTTATCCAGTTGATTGCCCCAAACGGCAAAATACATAATCGTCTGCAGCTTGCCTATATAGCAAAATACATAATCGTCTGCATCTTGCCTATATAGCAAAATACATAATCGTCTGCATTTTCTGATTCTGCTTCTAATAAGCAAAATTTGTTTTTAATCTATCGGAGAATTTTTTTTTTTCTCCTGGGCATTTTCTGAAAAAATACATTCACCCCAAATCGCGTATGTTTCTGGCTCACCTCATCATTTTTTTCCCCCATGCCGTTAAAATACTGGATTGTATGCGATGGCACTGTCAGAACTAGCTATTCATGAGCGTGGAATTCGCGAGACTTTGATTTGGTCTTTCGGTTAACGGGGGATGATTAATTTTCAAAAATGTATAACATTTGCTGAATTGCTGTTCCTTAATTTGAAGGAGAGAACTCGGATCTCATTTTGCATGCTATGGGCAGATGGGAGCTTTTTTTTTTTTCCCCCTTTTCTCTGAGGAAGATTGGTTGCGGTTTTATGTCATTTAGAATATCCGCTACTTTAATGATCCCTTTGAAGAGCGGGGTATAGTTTTTACCTCATGGCTACTTTGCCATCCGTGGAGAGAGAGAGAGAGAGAGAGAGAGAGAGAGAGAGAGAGAGAGAGAGAGAGAGAGAGAGAGCGTGCGTGCATGCATGCATGTGTGCGTGCGTGGCTGTATGCGTGGGATGGAGTGTCAAACAGGAGTAATTTTCATTCCGGTAGTTAGACTTGAAAAATAATGGTTTGGTCAAGTCGTGGATCTGGACAGATAACGAGTAAAAACCCAGCTTCTGTTTCTGCTGCTGCTGTTTATTCTTCTTCTTCTTCTTCTTCTTCTTCTTCTTCTTCTTCTTCTTCTTCTTCTTCTATTCCTTCTCCTTCTTCTTCTTCTTCTTCTTCTTCTTCTTCTTCTTCCTTCCTTCCTTCCTTCCTTTGTTTCTTTATTTCTTTCTCTGTTTCTGTCTGTCCGTCTGTCTGTCTGTCTGTCTGTCTCTCTCTCTCTCTCTCTCTCTCTCTCTCTCTCTCTCTCTCCCTCTAGGTGTGTGTGTGTGTGTGTGTGTGTGTGTGTGTGTGTGTGTGTGTGTGCTCTGTTCTCTGTATCTGGCTGCTCTCTCTATCTCTCTCTCTCCCGCCCCCCTCTCTCTCTCTCTCTCTCCCTCACTCTCTCTCCCTCTCTCTCTCTCTCTCTCTCTCTCTCTCTCTCTCCCTCCCTCTCTCTCTCTCCCCTTTTTCGTCGTCTTCTTCTTCTTCCTCCTTTTCAAGTATTCTAGGAGTCTCATGCCGTATCTGGACTCTCTCGCCTTCAACATCACCATCTCCGGTAACCATCACAAAGGGAGAGAAGGAAGAGGAGGGACGGGGGCTGAGAAAATTTAAAAGCATGTTTGCCTAAAACTTGATGATGTTCACAGCTTTGAGCAGCCGCAGGACATTTCACTGTGAATGATCAGGTCTACTGTGGAAGGTACACCGAGATAACACAGAAATCCAGTGTCCCCATGTTACGGCTTACATGCAACGTGTCGGCACTATGGCGACATTACATGTATTTCTCTTACCGTTGGTTTGATTTGTCAAGAATGGTAAAGCGGTCACGACTTGTGACCTGTCATGAACGTTATCGCGGTCATTATGACAGGTATTTCTGTCCCTGCTGCTGTAACCTACTAAAATGACTGGTGTCACTGTCATAATCACAGGTATTACTGTCTCAGTTTCCCCATATGTCTTCTATCACTGCTGCTGCTCTGTACCGATTGCCATTGCTGTTATGATGACAGGTATTATTTCTTAGTTTCATTCTGTGATTTTTCGCTTTGACTTTGGTCCACAGTCACAGTCTGAGAAAAGGGGACTGGCGTTTGATGGACGTGGTAGGCGGCTTAGCTGCAGACACTGTCACCATTTCTGTGTCCTGCCGTCGTGATTTGCTGAATGTTTGTGCACATTTCAAAATGTTGCTTCTATCTGAAAATAAAATCACAGCGAGAAAGAAAGAAAGAGAGAGAGAGAGAGAGAGAGAGAGAGAGAGAGAGAGAAGTCTTAACATTTTTTTAAACGTTATTAGCTATACAGCCTTAGTGAAATGGAGGGGGGGGAGGGGGGTAAAGCAAAAGGCGAATAACGTAAACAAAAAAAATCCAAAGCAAACATAAATGAGTACAAAATTATATTCCAAGCACAGCAAGAGGAGAGAGAGAGAGAGAGAGAGAGAGAGAGAGATTCTTTCTTTCCTCCTCTCAAACAATGGTCTCTAAACAATTTTTTTTCCTTTTTTTTGTGAAACTTGAAAATTTTCCTCAGTTTTGACAGAAAAAAAACAACAACCAAACAAATAAACAGCGACAGACCGACGAACTTAAACGAAAGATTCACTATTGCTTTGTTTCTCTTGAAAGGTGGTCTGCGAATGAGTTTTTGCTATCCTTGTTCTTGTGGAATGTTATGTGCTATTTATTTTTGTGGTTGTTTTTTTTTTCGCCTTTTCAGAGTGAGCTAATGCCTAACTCTTGTGTGTGTGTGTGTGTGTGTGTGTGTGTGTGTGTGTGTGTGTGTGCATGCATGTGTATGTGCGTGTGTGTTGTGTGTTGGTGTGTGTGTGTGTGTGTGTGTGTGTGTGTGTGTGTGTGTGTGTGTGTGATGTTTCAGACCATGGAGACCAGTCAGATGGCTCAGGCCCTTATTGTGCTGCTGTCCTGCCTCCTCCTGGCGGCCGTCAACTGCGAGGACTCACAAGGTCAGTGCTCCGCTTGTCTCCCATTTCTGTCTGACTCTGAAGGTCAGTGCTCCCTCCGCTTGTCTCCCTTTCCTGTCTGACTCACAAAGTCGGTGCTGGCTCTGCTTGCCTCCCTTTCCTGTCAGACTCGCAACAAGGTCAGTGCTGGCTCTGCTTGTCTCCCTTTCCTGTCTGCCTGCGAGACTATAAATCATACCGTCACAAAGCGCATACCAGTCAGATGATGTCACTGTTTACGGTGCATATAGAAGGTGGTGCATGTTGTTCGGGAAGCCTTCCAGTACAATGACTGCCCTGACAGACAGCGCTTACTTTGTATCGATGGTGGTGTCTGTTAGAAACTGAATGAAGCTGGAGAGAAAAAAGATTCACCCAAAAGTACCAGTGGGATGCAGAGAGGTATCGCCCTCCACTGCCGAACCAACCAGCCGGGAGCAATCCTGCACCCACCCAGGGTAGACTGCGCTGTGTTGACACAGGGTGCACGTACGCTTAGGGCATTCCGTTTAGAGTCAAAGGACATAACTGCTCCCTGGCAGATGCCATTGTGCGACCACCAGACGCGGCACACACAAACAGAACCTCCATGATAGCGGCCCCACTGAGAGTGTACCAGCCCGCAATTTGCTGCGTGCGTCTCGCAGTCCCCTGCTGTTTAGTTGACAGGTTGGACCAGGACAACTCCGGACACAGTCAACTCTTCGTCGAATGGCCTGACGTGTCCTCTGAAGAGGACCTCGGGTTTGCAGTCTTCCCCGCTGTCAACAGGACTGCCCCAGTGGTCAGTGTGGGTCTTTCCTCAAAGTCACTGGGTCGGCCAGTTGGCAGACAAGAAAACGATGCCCCCGAAGTGCCGGTTGGACCCAAAGAAGCACTGTCCTCAACCGTCGAAGCTGCCAGACGGGAGCAATTCTGCACCATGCTGTGGAAACACTGCGCTGTGGTGACACAGGGTGCAGGCACGCGCTGGCTATTCCATTGACGTCAAGGGCATAACTTCTCCCTGGCAGATGCCGCTGTTTTAAATGAAGCTAAATTAGAGACTGTGTTGTTCACACACTGTCCAGTTGCAGGGTTTTCTTTATCTGTCTCTAACACACACACACACACACACACACACACACACACACACCACGCACGCACGCACGCACGCACGCACGCACACACACACACATACACACACGCGCGCACAAGGTAAGACGGACAGATAGATAAACACTATGACAAAAGAAAGTTACAACCCCATTTTGTTTGTTTCGAAACTTGCATTTTTGTGAAAAGGATACTTTATTATTCACAGTCCATTTCTTGAACTGAAGAATACGCCCCGCCTTCTTCTCCACAGCACCAGACGACGGACAGTCTTGGAGTTGTTGCAGAGTAGTTCGTCCGTTGTGCACCATAACCATCATTGTTTCACCCCCTTGATAGTGTATCTTGTTGTGTGCTTTCATGGCTGTCACATGCGCTGTGTGAAACTGGCCAGCAACGTTGCTGGTGAACGGCCACGCTTTTTATTGGTCTTTCCTGCTCTTCAGCCAGCTCGGATGGTTCTGCAGAATTTTCCCGCAAAGCACTCCCCTGCTGCCGTTAGCTCTTTTACGTGCGCCTGTAACGTGCTAGTAACAGAACCCTCGGCTTTCTCGTGCCACCCGGAAGACCAGCGCTGTGACCACCGCTTCATGTCCAGTCAGGAAGGGGAGGCAGAGGGGGTGGGAGGGATAGGGGGACGCACCGTAAAAGTCTGGAATCGTGTGTCCATGATTCTCAGATACTAACCAGTCTGCAATCGTGTGTCCATGATCTCTCAGAATTCCAGTCTAGAATCGTGTGTCCATGATTTTCAGAATTCCAGTCTGGAATCGTGTGTCCATGATTTTCAGAATTCCAGTCTGAATCGTGTGTCCATGATCTCAGAATTCCAGTCTGAATCGTGTGTCCATGATTTCAGAATTCCAGTCTGAATCGTGTGTCCATGATTCTCAGAATTCCAGTCTGGAATCGTGTGTCCATGATTCTCAGAATCATCTGGAATCGTGTGTCCATGATTCCAGAATTCCAGTCTGGATCGTGTGTCCATGATTCTCAGAATTCCAAGGCAAATGGCTTGACCATGATGTCACTTCAGGTGTTGACTTTTCTTCCGGCAATTTTTTTTTTTTTCATGTTTTCTCTTTTTTTCTTTTTTTGGTCTGTTTATAATTACAGAACCGCGGGTATGGCATCAGTTCCATAGTCATGTAGCTCTGTGTGTGTGTGTGTGTGTGTTGTGTTGTGTTGTGTGTGTGTGTGTCTGAGTGTGTGTGTGTGTGTGTGTGGTGGTGTGTGGTGTGTGTGTGTCCTGTGTGTGTGTGTGTCGTCTGTGTGTGTTGTGGTGTGGTGTGTGTGTGTGTGTGTGTGTGTGTTGTGTGTGTGTTGTGTTGTGTATGTGTTGTGATGTGTGTTTTCTCTGCGTGTGTGTCTGCGAGAGTGTGTGTGTGTGTGAGTGTGTGTGGTGTTGAGTTGTGCGTGTGTATGCCCGTGTCCGTGTGAGTGTGTGTCTGTGTCTGTGCGAGTGTGTATGCTGCGTTGTGTATGTGTGTGTGTGTGTGTGTGTGTGTGTGTGTGTGTGTGTGTGTTGTTGGTGTGCGTGTGTCTGTCTGTGTCCAAGTGAGTGTGTGTTGTTTGTGTGTGTGTGTATGTGTTGTCTGTTGTGTATGTGTGTGCGTGCGTGCGTGTGTGTGTGTGTGTGTGATGTTTTGTGTGTGTGTGGTGTGTTGTGTGTGTGTGTGTGTGTGTGTGTGTGTGCACGCGCACCAGATTGGTGGTTATACCCGTACAGAAATATTGCAGATTAACAGAGAACTGTTTACTTACCTCCCTTTTCATTCCAGGCATGGCACCACTTTGTCCAAAACGGTTAATTTGGGGGGGGGGGGGGGGGGGGGGGGGGGGGGGGGGGAGGAATACTAAAGAAGTGCTGCGAATGATGTTTCTTTTGTTGGAACAGCGCAACAAGTGGCAGTTCTAGCAGTCGGTACAGGTG
>CM065745.1:28802453-28817453 GCA_033310375.1 Conus canariensis | reverse complement strand
CGACACTTGCTGTGTGATGAGGTTAAGGCTTGTGTCGCTTCGTGACCGACACTATGACTGTGTGATGAGGTTAAGGCTTGTGTCGCTTCGTGACCGACACTATGTTTGTGTGATGAGGGTAAGAGTTCCACGTGTCACTCTGTGACCCACATTGTGTCAGGGTTCAGAATTCCAAACGTCACTATGACGTCACTCTATGATCCACTTTGTGTGGTGAGGTTAAGGGTTCCACATGTCCCTGTATGACCCACACTATGGGTGCGTGGTGGGGTGAAGAATTCTACACGGCACGTTAAGACTAGCACTATGTTTTTTCTGTCGGGCTTCTCAGAGTTCCAGAGCTAACTCCGATCCGCATACGTTTATCTGAGGGCTGCTCGCAGTTGTTTGCATGCAGCAGCGGCCACACCCCGGGCAACGGCTTCAACTGGCTGGCAGAACTAGGTGAGGGTAGCCGACGGGTCTCGAACCCTCGGTGACTTAGGACTTGTCCACCTATGCATGCGAAGACTGGTTCGGCAGACAGCGCGAAAGAAACCACTCGATGGCTCAACGGGCAAGAAGGCGGATGCAGCAAAGCGTTGTGGAGCATGAACAGGGCTCAGGGAGACACGAAGGACACTGCTGCCCATCCACTGCGTCTCGGCTTATCTCCTACCGTCTGGACTGTGGATTCAGATGAGCAGGGGGACGAGAGGGTAAGGCTGACGACCCTGCGCAACTCTCCCTCACTATAATCCAGTTCACGTTCAAGTCACGACTTCACCTCCTATCACCTTTTATCTGAGGGTTTGACCATTTCCTCGTGTCGCTCTACGATCCACGCTATGTTGGTGTAGTTGTGGTAGTCTCAGTAGGCACCTTGGTCTTGGTATACTGTCCTTATCATTGACTGCGATTATCAGTGAGGGAGAGGACTACGTTTCACCATAAACTGCATACCACTGTTTCTGTGACCGTCATGAAGTGAGGGAAGGAAGGTCTGGACGTCACTGTACACTGTACAAGACAGGTCTGGATATCACTACTCCTGTACAAGACAGGTCTGGATATCACTACTCCCTGTACAAGACAGTCTGGATATCACTGTACTCCTGTACAAGACAGGTCTGGATATCACTGTACTCCCTGTACAAGACAGGTCTTGGATATCACTGTACTCTCTGTACAAGACAGGTCTGGATATCACTGTACCCTGTACAAGACAGTCTTGGATATCACTGTACTCTCTGTACAAGACAGGTCTGATATCACTGTACTCTGTATCAAGCAGGTCTTGGATATCACTGTACTCTCTGTACAAGACAGGTCTGGATATCACTGTACTCCCTGTACAAGACAGGTCTGGATATCACTGTACTCTCTGTACAAGAGAGGTCTCAAGAAAGGGCCTATCCTGAAAAAAAAGCGGAACTGTTTTCAGCATTTACTACATTTTTTTTTTACGTTTGCAGAAGACATATTTATTGAAAATTCACTTTTCAGCTCTCTGTTTCTGTTTGTTACTATCTTGCTTGATCTCAACACCACTAGTTCTGTGAGGGTCACTGCGCAAGAGGAGGAGTTGATGTCACTGTTCTTTCCTTACCACTGTTTTTTTTTTTTTATGATGGTAACGAATTGAGAGGGTCTGGATATATCTGTACATACAAAGTAAATCTCTGTACTGTAATATACAGTAAATCTGGATATCTCCAAACATTGCATACCATGAATGTCGCGGAGTAAAGGGTCTGGATATGATAGTGTGTTGTCCGTATTGTTGTAGTGTTGTAACGAAAAAGTCTCGATGCCTTAGGCTCGTGCAACGATTGTTACTTTTAAAAAAAAAAAAAAAAAGAGGGGATGGGGTGGGGGGGGGGATGGGGTCTGGAGATCATGATACTGTTCATCTATGACTGTCAGAAAGTAAGAGGATGGATATCACCAAACCCGTTACAACATGATTGTCATGAGGGTAGAAATAAGGATACTAACATGCTCTTATTTACGGTATTTGTCACAGAATAAGAGGTCTGCATATTCCTATACCCTCCATACCGTGACTGTGACGAAGTAAGAGATCCAGATATGGCTATACCGTCCGCATCTCCGTTGTCGCGAAGTAATTATGTCCGGTACCCGTATACTCACCATAACATGATGATTATGGAGTAAAAATTATATTTTCTTTTCCATTATCGTCAAGAAGGAAAGAATCTTAACATCATGAAACCTTCCCAAGGTCTCAATATAACTAAAGTTTCTGTTCCATTATCGTCAAGTCGGAAAGGTCTCAACATCACTAAACTTTGTATTCCATTATCGCCAAGTCGGAAAGGTCTCAATACCACTAAACTTTCTTTCCATTCTCGTCAAGTCGGATGTTAATGGCGTCTGTCCAAACTATTTAGCTGATCTTCTCCCTTCTCTAGTCTCTGACCAAAATCGTTACCATAGGCGTCGGCCACTAGAAAGAACAGTGCCACGATTTAGAACTGAATTATACAAAAAATCATTTGTACCCAGTACAGTCATTTTGTGGAACAACCTTCCAGACGACATTAAGTCAACAAACTCTATCAGCCAATTTAAACGTTTTCTGACTACGTCAGACACCACTGTTCCCTCCTACTATTACATTGGATCGAGGCAGGATCAAATAAACCATTGTAGATTACGCTTAGGAATGAGTAACATTAATCACGACTTATACAACAGACATCTACTGGCTGATCCAAAATGTGCGTGTGGCCATCACACAGAAAACACAGAGCACTACCTGTTAGATTGTTCAAACTACATACAGATAAGAACGAATACGATATTCACTCTCAATCCTAACTGTATTGATACTCACACACTTCTTTTTGGTGACCAAACATTAAGCAGGGAAGAAAACGAAAGAATTTTCAAAACTGTGCACCAGTTTATCGCCCAAAGTAAACGTTTTTAATATTATAGCGAATTAGTTGTTCTTCCTCATCTTCCTGTTCTTCTTCACGTACTTGTTCTTCCTGATCTTATTCATCTCCTTATACTTGTTCATCTTCTTAATTGTTTCTCTTCTTATTTTTCCTCTTCTTCTCCTCGACGTTGCTGCCAGGTTGGCCCTGGGATGGCTGTATATGGTGACTTAGAATTCCTCAGTTTACGACTTTGCATTAGACCCACTGCGACACGGGGCTGGGCTCTTTGGTGTTTTGGGAGACGGACGCATCTCTCTCTCTCTCTCGCTCTCTCTCTCTCTCTCTTTTCTCTCTCTCTCTCTCTCTCTCTCTCTCTCTCTCTCTCTCTCTCTCTCTTCAAATTTGTGTAAGTTCGGTGCATTGGGAATCATGGTATTTGTTGTGTAGATTGCCTGTTTGCATCGCTGTTAGATTCTACTGATCTGTTCTATCTTCCTTCCTGTCTTTTAAATTTAAAGTAAGACTTCTACAAATTTGTCCATATGATATTCAGCATTTTTTTTTTCTTCTGTCTTACGTGTCAATGTTGATTATGCAATCCGCCGATGTGTTTTTTTTGTTGTTAAATTCCGTCACTGAGCACATTATAAGCATTTGCTTGTTGTTGCTTCAGTTCAATAAGTTGTTTATATACACATCTGTTCATTAAAGAAATGTTTATAAAAAAAAAAAGTCGGAAAGATCTCAATACCACTAAACTTTCTATTCCGTTTCTCGTCAACTTGGAAAGGTTTCGATATCACTAAACGTTGTATTCCATTATCGTCAAGTCGGAAGGTCTCAATCTCACTAAAGTTTCTATTCCATTATCGTCAAGACGGAAAGTCTCAATCTCACTAAACTTTCTATTCTATTTTGGTCAAGTCAGAAAGGTCTCAGTCTCGCTAAACTTTCTATTCCATTATTGTCGAGTCGGAAAGGCCCTAATATCACTAAACTTTCTGTTCCATTATATCACTAAACTTTGTATTCCATTATCGCCAAGTCGGAAAGGTCTCAATACTACTAAACTTTCTATTCCATTCTCGTCAAGTCGGAAAGATCTCAATACCACTAAACTTTCTATTCTGTTCTCGTCAACTTGGAAAGGTTTCGATATCACTAAACGTTGTATTCCATTATCGTCAAGTCGGAAGGTCTCAATCTCACTAAAGTTTCTATTCCATTATCGTCAAGACGGAAAGTTCAATTCACTAAACTTTCTATTCTATTTTGGTCAAGTCAGAAAGGTCTCAGTCTCGCTAAACTTTCTATTCCATTATTGTCAAGTCGGAAAGGCCCTCAATATCACTAAACTTTCTATTCCATTATCGTCAGTCGGAAAGGTCCTATAAACCACTAAATTTCTATTCCATTATCATCAAGTCGGAAGGGTCTCGATATTACAAAACTTTTTATTCCATTATCGTCAAGTCAGAAAGGTCTCAATATCACTCAAACTCTGATAACCATTATCGTCAAGTCGGAAGGTCTCAATATACTAAACTTTGTATTCCATTTTCGTCAAGTCGGAAAGGTCTTAATATCACTAAACATTTCGATTCCATTATCGTCACGACGGAAAGGTCTCAGTATCACTAAACATTTTCGATTCCATTATCGTCATGACGGAAAGGTCTCAATATCACTAAACATTTTCGATTCCATTATCAAGTCGGAAAGGTCTCATTATCACTATTAATTTTTTTTATTCTATTATCATCAAGTCGGAAGGTCTCATCTCGCTTAACTTTCTATTCCATCATCGTCACGACGGAAGGTCTCAATATCACTAAACTTTCTCATCCATTATCATCTAAGAAAAGGTCTCAATATCACTAAACTTTCTCATCCATTATCTCTCAAAGAAAAGGTCTCAATATCACCAAACTCTCTATTCCGTTATAGTTACGAGGAAAGGTTCAGTATCAATGAAATGTCTGTTTCACTATAGTAACGAAGGAAAAGGTCTAAACTCCCTGTTCCGTTGAAAGTCACAAGGAGAAATCTCAAAAGACCACTGCACTTTCCATTCCCTGATTGCCAGGAAGAAAGAGGTTTCAATATTTCTCTACTCTCCGTACCGATATTGTAAGGAAGTAGCAGGCCAGGGCATCATTATACCCTCTATATCATGAAACAGAGTATTCCCTTCAGTTTCCAACATCAATCATCGATGAAATGGCGCTGGGCAGCACGTTAATAACACCCGCTTTCCCCCCTCCTTTTCTATCAGCACCAAAAACCATCAACTGGCGGAGTTACGGTCTCGTCAGGTACAGTGCCATGGGACTTGACAGAAAACGGCGCGTAAGCTGAAGACATGTAAATTAAATCATACAAGAAACGACGGAGATGAAAAAGGGAGACGAAGGACATCTCAGTCTCAAACTGCTTCCCGTTTGCAGATGCTCGTAATCCTCCATTCAAACAAGATGATTATCGTCTGAAAGGACTAGATGTGAAGAAGAAAAAAAATGAAATCGTTCCAAGTTATTTTCAGCCGTGATTTTTTTTTTCTTTTTAACCGGAAATAGTGCAGTGCTCTGTTTGGCAGAAAAAGCTGGCGGAATTCCCAACCTCCCGTTGCACCCCCCATTTTGAAAGTAAGGTGGCAGGGCGGAGAGAGAGTAGGTGACCCCCACCCCTACCCGTCACTACCCAGTGTTCCTCTTGCACAGGTGATTGCCGAGATCTCTTCATTCCTGTCCGAAGGAAGGGGACAGAACTAAACACATCACGCAGCTGCACGCTGGCACGCACACACACGCAAGCACGTATTCACGCACGCATACACACACCACACACACGCGCACGCACGCGCGCGCGCACGCACTCGCGCATGCACGCAAACGCTCGCTCACACACACACACACAAGAAACAAAGAAAACAAAGACGCTACCGTCAAATTCAGCTTCTGTCCTTTAAACTTCACGTCATCTTCAATATGAGTAAGATAAATGTCGTCATTAAGGAGGTAGGAGCTTAGGGAAAAAAATTCTAAAAAGGAAGAAAAAGTGAAAAAAAAAAAAAAAAAAAAAGGAAATCGTTTCTCACTGTGTTCAGCCTTTTCTTTCCCCCTTGAAATGCACCAGAAAGAGTAGATTCTATTCTTTGATTGGTGGCTGAAGCAGTCGGCATTCTCATTGCGCCATTGCACCTCGTTTTAAGGTAAGCGGTTGAGGAAGTGAGAGCGTAGTTAACTCCCCTCACGATCTCGGCCCCTCCCCCCGCCCGGCCCCCCGTTGTGTCATCATCAGCAGTGTTGGGGGGTACAGTGGGCAGTGGATTGGCGAGGGCCGGGGAGGAGCCGGGTGATGGATGGCGAGGGTTATGAGTGTGTCGTCTGTCTCATCAGCCGTTCATAGGACGTCCACGTTATCGGAGGTCTGTCGCCTGCTGTACAATCTATGATGGATAGTCCTGCAGCCACACACGCGTGTGTGTGTGTGTGTGTGTGTGTGTGTGTGTGTGTGTGTGTGTGTGTGTGCGTGCGTAAGTGACTCTGTGTTTGTGTGTGTGTGTGTGTGTGTGTGTGTGTGTGTGTGTGTGTGTGTTTGCGTGCTTCGCCTGCAAGTATGGATTTGTGTGTGTGTGTGTGTGTGTGTGTGTGTGTGTGTGTGTGTGTGTGTGAATACTGATGACATTGATACGCCCACCATGTCTAAGGAGAGCAAAAGGTGGGACAGTTAATGCGCTGTTAAAAGTTGTTTTTTTTTTCTTAAATGACCACCAAAAAAAATTGAACAGTTACAGAAAAGTTGGGGAAGAGGCGTATTGAAAAAAATAATGTAGCTAATGTAATGTGCAGATGTTATCAGACATATCAAAAAAGGTCGCTTTTTTTCCCCCCCAGAAAACTGCATCATTTTATAAAGTTGTGAGTAAAGATCTAAATGCGAGGCATTGGCGTCTTTTAATCTCCAGAGAAAATATAGTGTTGTAGCTGATGCATTTTCGAAGATCAACGCTTAAAGTTGAAAACCGCTTCTCTCTCTTCCTCATCTCTCTCTCTCTCTCTCTCTCTCTCTCTCTCTCTCTCTCTCTCTCTCTCTCTCTCTCTGAACTTGGAACTTTTAATTGATATAAGCCATTGCCCCGATCAAATACATAGCAAAAGGTGGACATTGACATAGCTGTGTAAACACAGGGGGTGCTTAATGACAAACAGTCAATATCGTTGAAGTGTCAGAAGGAAGAAAAAGCATACACACAGACAGCTATCTACGGAGGATCTGACTAACAGAAAATTATGAACTTTTTTTTTTTTTTAATTCCAAAACACTGGCTATGAATGTGGAGAGATTAATGATGTGCTCAACATTTTACAGATCAATATGGTCAGCGTGTGGAAAATGGATCCGTTCAGTATGTGGGAAGTATTTTCAATGGGGAGGGGGGGGGGGGGGGGGCACAATGGATTATCTTTTTTGGATTATGTTTAAAGTAACATATTTGTAGGAGACAGACTACACTTCAACCTTGCTAACGCGCATCTGTTCATACTTGTACATGAGACCGAGATAATAATAATAATAATGAATACTTATATAGCGCCTATTCTCGGCTAGAGACCAAGCTCTAAGCGCTTTACAATCAACACTCGTTTACACAACGGGCTGCCTACCTGGGTAGTGCCGACTGAAGAGCTGCCAGCTGGCGCTTCATTCAGTCGTTTCCCGTGTCATCCAGTCAGTATCGTTCAATATCGATCACTCATTTTCCTTACTTCCTTCATTCTTTCCATTTCTCACGCAGGGTGCATGCTATGTGTAACGTGTCATCTATACCAACGGCCAAACTGGCCTACTCTTCCGAAAGTTGGTGATGGGATTTTACGTGTGTGCAAGATGTTATGCGTGCGTTCACACACGGAACCTCGGTTTATAGTCTCATTCGAAGGACTGTATGGGAAATGGAGTCAGAACCAATGTTAACTCCGAGGGAAAAATCCCCCTGTACCGAAACGCCCCCGGTTCTACCAACTACGCTCCCAAAAGAGATATGTTTTTTTTGTCTTGTTCTCGACATTTTTTACAACTATTGTACCATGGAAATATGACACTCTGCGACAGGTGTCCGCGGTGCTGTCCATAACCTAAAGAGCCATCGATTCCCAAAGCCACTTTGACACAGTAACGACCTGATATGCGCCACCCATGTGACTTTTCCATTCAGGCAGATCAAGCAACATATCACAAGCGTTCTCAGAATCCAAAGCATCTGATTGGTTAAGCTGCCTGAACCAGTGTGAAACGCCCACACTGAAGATACTATGTCTAATGGGTAACGACCGAGCTCTCCATACACCACATCATTTGGTCTTTCGATTGGGACGTTTAGAATCATTTTGCAGGCAAGTAAGTACATACCTTCAGTTTCCTCGTATTGTTTATATCCCTATTTATTTCTGATAAATATAACAAAGAAGGTACTATTTGCGTGTTTTTAAAAACAAAATTAAAAGAAAATCCCGTACGAACGAGAGTGCCCCACTCTCCTCACAGTTTTCAATGTTTCAATGTGCCTTAATGAGCTTTGAAGGAAAAGCTGTCAATCTTCAGTAAAACTCAACCGTGTAGAAAATGTCTGACCCACGTGTTTATAGCTGTCCAGGACGGGGGAAATCGTGATGGTATTGCTTAAGTGCACTAAGTTGATGTATTATTAGTCAGGTGTAACACACCAAGGTTATCTTTGCACTCATACACGCATATGCACACTCATGCGCCCATCAAACATTCACCTCTCTCTGGGAATGGGATGTCACGCATTCGTTTCTCTCCTAACACGACTGAGCACAAGAAATACAATTTCTATGCTACCTATAATCAAACATGAAAAATCCAATTACACAAAATGAACAAATCAACACATAAAAGATCAATACTTCCTAATCCCGGGTTATAATAAAAAATGACTTCTTACCTGGCCAGGTTTTCACACACACAACCACGCTTTCACACCACACCACAGTTCTTGAGAAGTCTCTTCACGTCTTCTTCAGCACTGCTTGATGGTGATGCCCTTGGTTGACTGGCTCCAGGTTTCAGGACTGGGTCTTCGTGGTCGTCTCTGGGATCTCGACGTAGAACTCTTCTTCTTCGTCTCTTTCACGCACCTCTGGGTTCAATTTCAGTTTGTCTGTCTTCACCCACCTCTGGGTTTCAAACTTAGTTTCTTCTCTTCCAGCTTGTCTTTCCCAAAGACTTTGCTGTCTCTTCTATCTCCCAGACCACGTTTCTCTCGACCCGTTCTCTGTCCTGCCCACCCTTCTCTCTTCTCTCTCTCTCCTCTGCCTTCTCTCTCTCTCTCTCTCTCTCTTGTGGTGTTCTTCCCTTTACGTTGTTCTCCCTCAGTTTATATAGGGATGGAAACAAAGGATTCCCCTTCGGGCCATGCCTTTGTCCATGCTGCTTCTCAAACCCCTAGTTCACAAGTACCCTGAATTCCCAATTCGCTACGTTCTTCCACACATCAGCATTTACACACATCCCTACCTAATTGATTAGCAAACAAACACTTGGCACCAGATGGACATCGAAAATTCCCGCCGACTTCGGAGGCCACTTTAACACAGTAATTATCTTAAAGAGGGCTACGATAACAACATCCACGCGCGTTCAACCAGCCTGACAATAGAACCAACCCAGTGACCCACGGCAATACCATCCGAACGAGTCCAAGACTCCTGCTCTTCACTGACTGTTTACAAAAGAACCTCAGCTGACTGAGTATTTAGCGCTCACTTGGTGCACCGAGGTCCTAGTGGTTACGTTCCTCTCCCCTTTCGCTGTCGGGCAGGTCCGAACTCCTTACTACCTTAGGTGCCATCTGTCACCTGACCGCTTCGTCCTCCTTGACACGGTTCGACCGTGTGCGATGGGTAAGGCACACTTGTTAATGGTTCTATTACCTATTTGTATACTACGTACAACGTCCCTTTTGCCTCTAAGCGTTTAATGCCTTTTGTAAGAGGTTTCACGCACTTGACAATAGCTATTCGCCTTTTCCACACGGTTTTTATCATTCCACCAAGTTTCCCCTCTTGCAATGAATCCGCCTTTCCGGGAGATAACTATTTCACATTTCCCCCCCCCCCCCCCAATATTGACCGCTGTGCCGATTCATATTATTAGTTCAGTTGATTTTGTAAGCCTACGACTGTGGAACTGATCAGGGTTGGACCATCAGCGAATAGCAAAACGAAAATTACACGCATCTGTTGGAGATAGCCTAAAGCCGTCTTTTTTCCTCTTACAAAGGAATAATACATATAGTTTGAGCGGGGGAAAGGAGGGGAGTGTCGCAGCTCAGAAACCGTGAAAGTGTCGTCTGCAGGCCAGGCTGAAATATCCCAGGATGGATGGATCTCGGGGTCAGCTTGTTGTGGACTAGGCCTAGTCACAGATCACGGGACGATAGATCCAAGGGTCGACAGATCCTAACATGTGTGTGTATGTGCGCGCGCGCGCGCGTGTGTGTTGTGTGTGTGTGTGTGGTGTGTGTGTGTGTTTTCCAGCGTTGCTGATTTATAGGCGTAAGTGCCTATTATGCGCTCAATATCAACGAGAAAACGTAGCTGCTTTATGTTTCTTATAGATGTGAATTAATAAAATTCTGCATTAATCAATCCAGAAACTTTTATTAAAGATTTTATCTCTGTCTTCGATGATTTTGAATGGCTTCTGTTAGATCAATGTGACCTTTTCGTTTTTGTTTTTTTGTTTTTTTTAATCGGTATCGTTGTTGGCACTTCCGTAACAACAACATGTTCGGGGCTTAAATCTGAAAATTATTGCTGCTTAAATGATTATTACAAGTATTTGTGCAGAGCATGTACTTTTCCTGGATATTTACGGAGCTTTGAATCCATCACGTGAAGTCAGCACGCGCTAAGGTGTGGTCATCAGCAGTATCACGCACGGTGGAGACAGGGTGAAAATGAGGCTGTCGGTTTTCAATCGAGTTGTATTACTGTAAGAATCACTTGGGGACCGAAAGTGTATCATTTTTTTTTTTTTTTTTTTTTTTTTTGTGGTCGTCTTACCTGTGATTCGGGTATGAGCTCTTGCAACGAGCGTAGAACACAGCACAGGTTTAAAAAAAAAAATAAATAAATAAATAAAAGGCAAGAAGAAAAAAAAAGAGATAACCCGAAGGTTCGGATGGGACCCAGAGAAGTACTGTCCTCAACTGCCGAACAAACCAGCTAGGGGCAAGCCTGCATCACCCTTGGAAGGCCTGCGCTGTGTTCACATACGGTGCAGGCGCGCGCAAGGCGTTATACAAGTATTTAGGTATTGTATAGGTTTAAAAACAAACAAACCAAAAAAAAAAAAAAAAAAAAAAGGAAAACGTTTACACTCAACTTTTCATTGTGAATTGGACCGATGTCGGTATGCTTATTAAACCGCGACTTCTTGAGAGAAGGGGAATCCGTTATTTTTTTCTTCCCCCCCCCCCCCCCCCCCCCCCCCCCCCCTCACACACACACAACACACTTTTTCTTTTCTTTTTTCTTTCTTTTTTTTTTCCTATTCACTATCAGCCACGGTTGAAGTGTTTACCGGGAAAAAAGAACAAGCTCCACTCGCGGTTTCTCCGACAGCGACTATTCTTTCCCTTTTTCACTTTTTCAACCACTTTGTCAACTCCCACAGGGAAAAAAAAAAAAAAAAACAACTTCCTCTCGTGTAAAGGTTTAAACATCGTTTTACAGTTACACTTCTATCTAAAGTGAAAGTTTGCAGTTTTTGTACTTGCTGTATTCAAGCAAACATTGATTGAAGCAACGCCGGTAAACGTTTTTTTTTTTTTTTTTTTTTTTTAATCGTGCAAGATGGCCTACTTGAAAGAAAAGAAAACGGAAAGCATGGAACAGTCTGTTATTTGATTTTCTTACTGTTTTCCACATTTCAAAATGACAACTGACATTTTCATGGTTTGGTTACATTTTTCGTTTCACGGCAGGTGTCTGTACAACTAAAATTGTGACCGTAGATTTAGCGGACAAAATTTAGAGGGCATGGGCAGCGTTGTCTTCAGAAGTCAAAATTTCATGCAGTAATAGTTTGTTTTTGTTGTTTTTAAAGTGCTGTGAATCTGGCTGAAAATTTAAAAAAAGTATGCATGATTTTTGTTTAAATCTTATCTCTCCCTCACGACTTGCATACTCCCTTTGATCATCACAAAGCCAAAATACTTTTTTTTTTCCAGGAGAGACAGCTGTATCCTTAGTAATTGTAATCTTTCAGTCCATTGTCGTTGGATTTTTAACTTGCCTGCCTATCTTCTGGCAAATGGATGAGCCTTGTCCCAATTTTCACATTTTACACCTATCTCTCCAAGGATTTGTTAATATGACAATTATGACCAAACTTTCTCAACCCCGACTCATGCATTTTGCCATAATCTGGAGGGAAAAAAAAAAAAACGAAAAACGCTCGGTACCCCCCCCCCCCCCCCCCCCCCCCCTTTTTTTTTTTTTTTTCAAAACTTCAACATTATAATGTGTCAACTTTAATTTAAACATGAATGCGTCCGTTTCACATTATATCCATTCATGAGTAGGCTCCCCTTTTAGCGGAAGAAAATTGTTTAATGAATTTCTTCTTTTTAAATCAGTCTACTTGAATCGTTGATTCCAAGGCCTTTGCATGAATTTGCTGACTGAAAATGTTGGGTTTTTTTTTTTTTTTCGGACGGGGGGTGGGGGTGGGGGGCGAGGAGGAGGAGGAAGGGTAGAGGGACGTTGCGCTATTTGTTCCCAGGATACAATAATTAGTACTGCACCCACGACTTAAAGTGAAAAATGTCGTCAGAGATAATACTGGTTTTACGTAGACGTAAATACAACCAAACGAATTTCATTTTCAAAAGCAATACCAGAGGCGAGAGAGAGAGAGAGAGAGAGAGAGAGAGAGAGAGAGAGAGAGAGAGAGAGAGAGAAGGCAGGTTATCTCCATGAAAAATGATTTTGTGTGTGTGTGTGTGCTTTTTTTTTTTTTTGGGGGGGGGGGGGGGGGGGAGGGGGGAACGGTTTTTGTTTATTTGTTTTTACGAGCCCGCCGGTAGAGTGACAGAAGGGGTAGATTATCCGTGTACCATCAGGACAGCACGGCAGAAGTGTAAGAGAGGTCACCCCGGGTGGCATCCAGGTCACGTGACGGTGCCAGATCGTGCCGCCCGATTTCCCGGGGTCCTTCCCCGACACTCGCCGCTTATCTCCCCTCCCTGTGTCGGCCGCCTTTAAAGGTTATCTCCCCTGCCAGGGGTTGTTTCCCTTGAGAATCGACCGTGTCGCTCCTTTCCTGACCTTCGGGAACTTGTGCAGGACCCAGGAGACAGGAGACAGAAGCAAGTGGGGAGGGAGGGAGGGAGGGAGAGGGGGTGGTAGGCAAAAGGGAACGGGGTGGGGGAGGGTGAGATGTGGATGGGGGAGGGTGGGGGCGAGGGGGAACAGGGAACGGGAGCTTCAACGATGTTTGTTTAAATCCAAGTACGAGTTTCCGCGAAGTTGCTTCGGGCTGAGTGTTCAAAGTGCAGACGGAATGAATGGGGGGGAAGAGGAGGAACAGACCTAGAATGAAGAAATAAAGGAGAACCAAAAGTGTTGGTTTTTCACATCGTCTGCCGGTAAAGATAACAGACGTGGAATAGCTTCCATTTGTTGGAGTCAGTACATGAGCGACTGAAGTAGTTTTTTTGGTTGTTGTTGCTGTTTTGTTTGTTTTGTTCTTTTTTAGGAAGGCAGGTCAGTCTGTTAACGTTACATTTGTTTTGTTTTGTTTGTTTGTTTGTTTTTCCTTTATCCGTCCCGTCTTCCACGCTACTTGTGTGTCATTACTCCACGCCGTTTATTCCGGCTTCCTTGTTCACAGCGACTTTCTGGTTTGTCTTGTAATTGTCTCAGCTCCGGCACTGACGGTACGAAGTAGACACAAGGCAACCCCCCAGAGGGGACACCGCACTGCTGCCGAATCGCTCCTGTGGTGTTCAGTGGTGCCTGTTCTCGCCCAACACACGCAGGACGCAGCTTACTAAGCTCCCTATTGAAGTCTTCTTGAAAAGGCCGATACGGGACGACCCACTAAGCACATAGACATTGAGAGGAAACTGAAACATAGGTTGCCACGAGAGCGGGGCATGGAGGGCCACAGAATGTGAGATATTTTGTTGTTGTTGTTGTTTCTGCTAGTCCTAGTCGATGAGGAAGAAGATGGTGAATATGATGTCACGGACTTCCCATTTTTGTCAGAGACAGGGCTGTAGTCTACACTTGTTTTTTTCACAATATGTCCCGGTGTCAAACGGGCCCGAGAGATAAAGATACCTGCAGTGTTGATCAGAAACTCTCAGAGACAGGTCCAGTTGGTGGATGAAACTCGACTGTCTGATTACATTCTTCCAATCTGAGCTTATAAGCTTGCATCGGGGTAGAAGCAGGTCAGGGTAAAAAAAATCCATAAATAAATGGCTCTGATGAGAGTCAAACCCACGGCTTCGCAGCCTGGAGCACACGATGGCTGGTAGACAGACTCCTTGTACTTCACCTTCCGTACTTACACACTGTACGGGTTTCGTAATTTATGCATCTCCACAAGAGACACACGAGGTATATACATATGCATTATTTAGATAATATTGATCAACGGACATCGAAAAAAAAAACTTAAACAAAATGCTTCTACTGGAACTGCGACCCACGATCCCAAAGACTGTGATGCTAATCACTGTTCCTCTTTGGCGTCCCCAAGACCATCGACTGTGGTGCTAACAACCACTGCACTTCTCGGGCAGGTGGACATATGGACAGTTTTCATACCACCCCATTTGCATTATGAACGTCGGAACAGTTATGCAGACAGGAGAAACTCCAGGGCGACATCCACGACAGAAGGCTTTGCCGCCTCCAAGTCATGGCTCGTAGAGGCTGTCCTACCTTTTGAACAGTTATGCAGACAGGAGAAACTCCAGGGCGACATCCACGACAGAAGGCTTTGCCGCCTCCAAGTCATGGCTCGTAGAGGCTGTCCTACCTTTTGAACAGTTATGCAGACAGGAGAAACT
>CM065745.1:28772453-28797453 GCA_033310375.1 Conus canariensis | reverse complement strand
AACCCACAAGGGTGAATGAGTGATACTTCAACCCACTGGTGTAAACATTTAATCCATACCAAACCCACATGGGTGAATGAGTGATACTTCAACCCACTGGTGTAAACATTTAATCCATACCAAACCCACAAGGGTGAATGAGTGATACTTCAACCCACTGGTGTAAACATTTAATCCATACCAAACCCACATGGGTGAATGAGTGATACTTCAACCCACTGGTGTAAACATTTAATCCATACCAAACCCACAAGGGTGAATGAGTGATACTTCAACCCACTGGTGTAAACATTTAATCCATACCAAACCCAGATGGGTGAATGAGTGATACTTCAACCCACTGGTGTAAACATTTAATCCATACCAAACCCACAAGGGTGAATGAATGATACTTCAACCCACTGGTGTAAACATTTAATCCATACCAAACCCACAAGGGTGAATGAGTGATAATTCACCCCACTGGTGTAAACATTTAATCCATATAAAGCCAACAAGAATGAATGAGTGATAATTCACCCCACTGGTGTAAACATTTAATCCATGCCAATCCCACAAGGGTGAATGAGTGATATTTAAACCCCCTGGTGTAAACATTTAATCCATGCCAAACCCACAAGGGTGAATGAGTGATAATTCACCCCACTGGTGCAAACATGTAATCCATATAAAACCAACAAGAATGAATGAGTGATAATTCAACCCACTGGTGTAAACATTTAATCCATATAAAGCCAACAATAATGAATGAGTGATAATTCAACCCACTGGTGTAAACATTTAATCCATATAAAGCCAACAAGAATGAATGAGTGATAATTCAACCCACTGGTGTAAACATTTAATCCATGCCAAACCCACAAGGGTGAATGAGTGATACTTCAACCCACTGGTGTAAACATTTAATCCATACCAAACCCACAAGGGTGAATGAGTGATACTTAAACCCACTGGTGTAAACATGTAATCCATATAAAACCAACAAGAATGAATGAGTGATAATTCAACCCACTGGTGTAAACATTTAATCCATATAAAGCCAACAAGAATGAATGAGTGATAATTCACCCCACTGGTGTAGACATTTAATCCATATAAAGCCAACAAGAATGAATGAGTGATAATTCAACCCACTGGTGTAAACATTTAATCCATACCAAAGCCACAAGGGTAAATGAGTGATACTTCAACCCACTGGTGTAAACATTTAATCCATACATGCTTAAACCTACTGTTGGGAATATCTAACTCCAAGAAACCCCGGTGGGTTACAAGTGATACTTAAACCCAATGCTGTGAAAGTGTGATCCACGTAAACCACACCTGGGTGATCGAGTCATACGTAAACCCACTGGTGAGAACGTCCAATCCATACAAACCCTGCTGAGATGAAAGAGTCATACCTGAACCCACTGGTGAGAACTTCCAATCCATATACACCCTGCTGAGATGAGCGAGTGTGTGTGTGTGTGTGTGTGTGTGTGTGTGTGTGTGTGCGTGCGTGCGTGCGCGCGCGCGCGTCAGTGAGTGTGTGTGTGTGTGTGTGCGCGCGTGTGTGTGCGTGCGCGCATGTGTGTGTACGTGCGTGCGTGCGCGCGGGTGTGTGTGTGTGTGTGCGTGCGTGTATCAGTGTGTGTGTGAGACTGTGTGAGTGCGTGTGCGTGTGTGTGTGTGTGTGTTGGACTGCATTGATCGCTGAATTCTCTAATCTTCCCTACGATTGGTACAAACATCCGTCTGAAGTCACCAGTGGTTAGTGGAAGCCCCAGACCGGTTTTACCAGTCTTGAATCCACTTGGGAAATAGCGTTTGTGGCTGGGTATGCTTATCAAATTCACCACACAGGTGGAAGGTCACTGGTGTGAACGCAACGTACTGGTCAATGTCACATGTGCGAAAGAGCGATGAATGTCAAATCTACTGTGTAAGTGAGTAATGCATGTTGACCCACTGAATTAAACGACGGATACGTATGTATCAGACGTTCACACCATTGTGTTTAAACATTACTTGTTCATCCCAACGGGGTTCATAGGTATTGAACGTTAACAGCAGAGGGTTTAGCTTCCATCTTTTTTTTAACTCCAGCTGGATTTATATGTAAAAGACATATAGTTAAACTATAGATTGTAAAAGGAATTTAATGTAAATGCGCCAGTTAACATGGAAAAACCAATCTAATTTGAGAAGGTGATTGCTCCTTCTTCATTTTCATTTTCCTGAATGTTGTTTATCTTGTCTGAAGATATTGAAACGCGTCGTGGCGAAAACTTAAACAAAAATTGCTGTGAATACAATGTAATACTCAGTATCAGGCAGAACTTCTTGAAACAAATGGAAAGACAGTTTATGAATAACAATAACACTTACCCATCCAACAGAATCTTCTCTTCCATTCCAGCAGAATGCATCACTTGAGACAGTTTGTAGATCAAATCACACACCCTATAGTGAAACACTGACAATGATGCAGAATTAAACTGTTTATAAACCCATTATTTACACACTCTTCCAATTTACCGACATCATGAGTCCATTCAAGTCACAAACCAATTTGTTCTATGCACTTTCCACTCCTACCAACATAATTAGTCCATTGAAGTCAAGAGTACATCATTACTTACTGTGATCCCCAAAGTTTCTATTCCCAATCATACCAATTTCCCAATAACACACAGCCATTGTTCTGTTCAACACCATCACTTGCAAATGACAGTTACTGATGTTCATCGTTGTACTGCTTGGTGGCAGACTTTGCTGCCTGCAACAAGGGGGCTGAAGGGTTGATCTCAGAATATGACCGATCATCTACTTAGTTCGTTCCTGTTTCAGTGCTAAGAATCCGTGTCGTCTGCTATGAAAATTTGTTCACCTCGCAATTTGCCTCAGTGATTTAAGATTTGCCCGTATAAATCAGTTTTGCCCGTATTGAAACTTATATACGGCCGTACAGACCCGAAATCATAGGTTTCCCGTACAGCAATACGGGAAAAACGTACAGGTTGACACCTATGATACATTGAAGTTCACAGGGGGCTTATAACAAGAATACATTACGTTACACAGTAGGAGCTATGATATGTGCAGAAATGCATTGGATTTCAGAGCAAGACCAGTGACATGAATGTCTTACATCAGATGTCACTGCAAAACCTAACACAAGAAAATTTTCATTAAATTTCATGCAGGAAAAACGACAAGAATACTTTGCACCCTATTTCACTGCAAGAGCAAAACAAGAATGCATCAAATTTAACAGCAAGACCAATGACAAGACTGCTTTACACAACATTTCACAGCAAGGCAGTAAGCAAAAATACTTCACATGAAATGTAACTGGACAGATGTCAAGAATGTTTTACATCATGTTTCAAAACAAAACCTATGACAAGAACACATTACGTCACATTTCACAGCAAGACATGACAAAAGAACACATTACGTCACATTTCACAGCAAGACATGACAAAAGAATACTTGACATCAAATTTCGCTGCAAGACAGGACAGGAATACAGCAATTTTCAAGGCAGGACTGATGACAAGAATACTTTATATAACATTTCACCACGTAATGTCAGACATAGCATCCAATTCCAAATGAGGATTATGAAATGGATACTGTATGAAATTCTACAGTAGGATGTACCCAGGGTTTATGTGCATCAAATTTCACAATTGTGTGATGTAGAAACTGCATAACATTTTCCAGCATAATGGAGCCTTTGCATCAAATACCACGACGAGATCGACACCGGATCAAATCAGAAACGAATTTGTGTAACATAGACATTGCATCAAATTCTGCACCAAGATGTAAAACATGGACAGAGTACAAATTCCACTGCAAGATGCGTAACATTTACTCTGCATCAAATTCCGCCGTAGAATATATTCATGAACCTTGCATTAATTCTACAGCAAGAGGTTTGATATCAATACTGCATCAAGTTCTACGGAAAATTTTATAACATTGAAACTGTATCAAATTCTATAGCAAGTTGTATAACAATGAACTGTATCAAAATCGATGGCAAGATTTAAAACAGACTCTGCATCACATTCTACAGCAAGATGTATAACATTGAAGCTGTGTCAAATTCTGCAGCAAGATGTATAACATCAGAATTGTGTCAAATTCTGCAGCAAGATGTATGACATTGAAGCTGTGTCAAATTCTGCAGCAAGATGTATAACATTGAAATTGTGTCAAATTCTGCAGCAAAATGAATAACATTGAAGCTGTGTCAAATTCGACAGCAAGATGTATGACATAGAAATTGTGTCAGCTTATACAGCAAGATGTATAACATAGAAATTGTGTCAGCTTATACAGCAAGATGTATAACACTAAAACTGTATTAGAAACTACGGCAAAGGTATAACATTCAAACCGTATCAGATTATACAGCAAGATGTATAACATTGGAACTATATTAAAATCTGCAGCAAGATTATCACATTAACTCTGGATCAAATTCAACCGCAAGATGCGTGATATTGACACCGTATCAAATTCTACATCTCGATGTATAACATTGAAATTATATGAAATTCTAGAATATGGATACTGCATTAATTTCTATGGCAGGAAGCGTAACACTGACACTGCATCAAATCTACAGCGAATGGCATAACATTGAAAATATCTCAGATCCTAAGGCAAGAATGGCATGACATTGAATCTGTATCAACTCCTACGACAAAATGTATAACACGGACACTGCATCAAATTCTACCGCAAAATGTGTAACAAGTATACTGCAGCAAATTTCGCAACAATAATTGTGTAACATGGACACTGCATAAATTTCACAATAACATGTGTAACGTGGACACTGCAGCAAATTTCTCAACACGATGTGTGACATGGACACTGCATCAGATCTCTCAACTCGATGTGTAACATGGACACTGCATCAGGTCTCTCAACACGATGTGTAACATAGACATTGCAGCAAATTTCTCAACAAGATGTGTAACATGGACACTGTAGCAGATTTCGCAACAACATGTATAACATATACACTGCAGCAAACTTCACAACAATAATATGTGTAACGTGGACACTGCATCAAATATCTGAACAAGATGTGTAACATAATACACTGCAGTAAATTTCTCAACAACATGTGTAACATATACACTGCAGCAAACTTCACAACAATATGTGTAACTTGGACACTGCAGCAAATTTCACAACAATATGTGTAACATAGACACTGCAGCAAATTTCACACTATGTGTAACATGGACACTGCAGCAAATTTCACAATATGTGTAACATGGACATGGCAGCAAATTTCTCAACAAGATGTGTAACATGGACACTGCAGCAAATTTCACAATATGTGTAACATGGACATGGCAGCAAATTTCTCAACAAGATGTGTAACATGGACACTGCAGCAAATTTCACAACAATATGTGTAACATAGACACTGCAGCAACTTTCATAACACATGTGTAACATTAACACTGCAGCAAATTTCAACAACAATGTGTGTAACATGGACACTGCAATCAGGTCTCTCAAAAAGATGTGTAACATGGACACTGCCGCAATTTTTTCAACAATATGTGTAACATGGACACTGCAGCAAATTTCACAATAACATGTGTAACATGGACACTGCAGCAATTTCACAACAATATGTGTAACATGGAGACTGCAGCAAATTTCACACTATGTGTAACATGGACACTGCAGCAAATTTCACAATAACATGTGTAACTTGGACACTGCAGCAAATTTCACAACAATATGTGTAACATAGACACTGCAGCAAATTTCACACTAGTGTAACATGGACACTGCAGCAAATTTCACAATATGTGTAACATGGAATGGCAGCAAATTTCTCAACAAGATGTGTAACATGGACACTGCAGCAAATTTCACAATATGTGTAACATGGACATGGCAGCAAATTTCACAACAGATGTGTAACATGGACACTGCAGCAAATTTCACAAAATATGTGTAACATAGACACTGCAGCAATTTCATAACAACATGTGTAACATGGACACTGCAGCAAATTTCACAACAATGTGTGTAACATGGACACTGCATCAGGTCTCTCAAAAAGATGTGTAACATGGACACTGTCGCAAATTTTTCAACAATATGTGTAACATGGACACTGTCGCAAATTTCACAATAACATGTGTAACTTGGACACTGCAGCAAATTTCACAACAATATGTGTAACATAGACACTGCAGCAAATTTCACACTATGTGTAACATGGACACTGCAGCAAATTTCACAACAATATGTGTAACATGGAGACTGCAGCAAATTCCACAACAAGATGTGTAACATGGACACTGCAGCAAATTTCACAACAAAATGTGTAACATGGACACTGTATCAGATTTCTCAACAGTATGTGTAACATGGACACTGCATCAAATTTTTCAACTAGATGTGTAACATGGACACTGCATCAGATTTTTCAAAAAGACGTGTAACATGTATACTGTGTCAAATTTCAAAACACGATGTGTGACATGTAATCCGCATCAAATTTTACTAGATGTGTAACATGGACACTGCATCAAATTTGACGACAGGACGTGTAGCATGTGTACTGCATCAGTAACACAACAAGATGTGTAATATGGACGCTACATCAAATCCACAAGATGCGTAACATGGACCCGCATGCATTCCACGGCAAGTTGTATCACGTTTAAACTGCTTTCAATTCTGCGCCATGATGTATGACATAGGGAGTTTCAACGTCTACAGCAAGATATTTAACATGAACACTGCATCAAATTCCACTGCAAGATGAATAACATTAACATTGCATCAAATTATCTAGCAAGATGCGTGATATTGTAACAGTACCAAATTGTATGACAAGCTGTATGACATCAAATTCTACGGCAACGTGTTTGGTTTTGACAATGCATCAAATTCTGGTGCGAGAAGCATAATAATGACTCCACATTAAATTCTACAGTAAACTGCATAACACTGACACAGCATTAATTCTACAGCAAATTGTAAAATTCACTGCAAATTATGTAACATTCACAACCGCGTTAATTCTACAGCATATTGTGCAACATTGACATCACATTCAATTCTACAGCAAACTGTCTAACATTGATACCGCATTAAATTCTACAGCAAATTGTGTAACACTCACACCACATGAATTTCTGCAGCAAATTGTGAAACATTGGCACCGCATTAAACTCCACAGCAAATTGCGTAACATTGACACCGCATTAAATCCCACAGCAAATTGCGTAACATTGACACAGCATTAAGTTCCACATCAAATTGTGTAACATTGACACCGCATTAAATTCCACAGCAAATTGTGTAACATTGACACGCATTAAATTCTACAACAAATTGCGTAACATTGACACTGCATTAAATACTACAGCAAATTGTGTAACATTCACATTCAATTCCACAGCCAATTGCATAACATTCACACCACATTCAATTTCACTGCAAATTGTGTAAAATTGACAACTGCGTTAAATTCTGCAGCAAATTGTGTAACATTGACATCGCATTAAATTCCCAGCAAATTATGTAACATTGACCCCGCATTAAATTCCACAGCAAATTGCGTAACATTGACACCGCATTAAATTCCACAGCAAACGCTGTAACATTGACACCGCATTAAATTCCACAGCAAAATGCATAACATTGATGTTGTATCAAATTCCAATGCAAGATGTGTAACATAGACATTGACACCGCATTAAATTCCACAACAATATGCATAACATTGATGTTGTATCAAATTCCATCGCGAGATGTACATGTACAACACAGACATTGTATCAAGTTCTAAAGGAAGATGTATGACGTTAACATTGTATCATATTCTACAGCAAGATGTATAACAGACATTGTATTAAATTTTACAGCAAGATGTATGATAATTGACACTGCATCGATTTGTCATGACAAGATATATATCACACTGACAACTTGGAACCTCCTGACATAATTATTGCAATGAATCTTGACTTCATTGAAAACCCCTCGTTCAGCTCAGCAGAAGGTCACAAGATGGATAAACAGACTGGATGTTTGTATTTCCCTGTGAAGTATATCTATAATCAAGACAAATAAAAGAGGAAACAGGGGGGGGGGGGGGGGGGGGGGGGAGGGGGAGGGGGCATGTGACTAACACAGCTACAGCAGCCGCCCTCAAAGTCTGACGCTTCTTGAGTCGTTCACAAAAGAAAAAAAAAAAAGAAAAAAAAAAACTGTTGGCAGTCATACGTTGTTTTCTCGCCATTTCGCGTTGTTCAGAGGTCGTTTCAACACGAAATAAAGTCTGGCACTAAATCTGCGCTTCTCTTTTTGTCTCCCATTTAAAGTCTACACGAAATAAAGTAAGCTACTGATTCTTCGCCTCTTTTTTGTTTTGTCACCGAGTGAAAGTGAAGTGTAACACAAACTTTACTTAATTTCAAGGCAGCAACACACACACACACACACACACACACACACACACACACACACACGCACGCACGCACGCACACACACACACACACACACACACACACACGCTCCGAGTGCGTGCGTAGGTTGACTTTATACGCGCTTGTTTATATCATGAGCGAAATTTATAGCATCAGGTCAATGTAGCAGAAATAAGCACGTTTCGTGTTACATAAAACATACAATAACAGCCTTCAGTACTGTTGTATATCGTCGTACTCTCCCATTTAATAGCGGTGTCTGAAGTGTTTTACTGCGGACTTTTTATATCGAAAGAAAGATGTTACTGAACATTTAGATTATTCATCTATCGATTTTGCCTTGATCGAATTTTGTTGGTGTTGTTGCAGAAAGAAGAAACATAATCTCCACACTTTCACACATTTTTTCTCTGTATTTCATTTTTCCAAACAGATAAATATGCAAAAACAATAAATGTATGCACAAATAAATAAATATTTCTAAAAAAAAAAAAATTAGCAAACGAAGTACGTTATTTATCATTTAAGTAGCTAACTCTAAAACTAAAACAATTTTGATGTGTCCGCTTGGTTTCCTTAAATCTTGCCCACAGTTATAAAAACGGGTTTAAGCTTATACATAAATCCTACAGATAACAAACTAAAGCAAAGAAATAAATAAATAAAAAATAAATAAATAAAAGTAAATGGGACGGGAATAGTATCTTCCTCTGTCCATACTGGACCTCCATTGCGCACGTCAAAGGCATTCACAACTTCCTGTTGATCTGATTGGCTCTGTATCTGCTTCCTGTTCCCGGGTTGACGATCTGTTTATCACACTTCGCCGTTGATAGTGTCGGTTATCAAGTTTCAAGCACGCGGATTGTGAGTTTATACGTACTTTCTGGGAAGAGCTTGAAAGTTTTTCGGTGTTTTTTTTTTAACTGTGAACTGTGCACACTGTGAAAGATTGCCCCTTACTGTGGAAATTATATCATTTGGCACTGACGAAAAAAAAGCAAAACAAAAAGAAAAAATAACCACGATGATAAGTTGGATCTGATAATTCTAATGGGAAAATATTTCATTTATAAATGTAGAATTAACAAACCAAAACGTAGCCTAAACGTGTATTTTCAAGGAGATGACTATAGATATAAAAAGGAGGAATATAATTTATTTATGTGCTTCATAAACATGAACTGTGCAAACTACTAAACAAAATGGGTCCAATGTATTAAATTATCAAAGGGCTAATACTTATACATAGTTTTTTTTTTCCCCCCCATAATATTTGCATTTTATCTACTACCTTGGAGCCTGATCAGAACAATGGGATGCTGAAATTTGTCAGGTAATTTGCATTCTCCAAATGCCTTGATTTGACGGATTTGGGAAAAGGTGTGTAACGTGTTTCATAACCTTGTGTGACGTTTATGTTCACTGTTACTGTTGATCATTGGATTGTTTCCCTTCATGTGTGCCCATTTTAAAAAAAAAGTAGTGAAGCACACACTCGCTGAAGGCAAAGCGTGTGTGCCGACCACAGTTGGTCAACGTCTCTTGAAAACAGACGAGAAGAAACTGGCATACAGGGTTGCCAGAGAGGGCGGCAGAGCCCATGGAACCATTCTCTCGCACAGGGGAGAGTAGTTGTCTACACGAACGGACGGGAATAGGCGATTGGTAGGAAAACGATGCAAGTAACTGCCCCTGTCCTCCACTTCTTTGCAAAATCATCTACAGTTCAGACAATCCAGAACACGACACGGTCTGCCCCAGCAAAGGTAGAAATGGCACCAAGTGAAAATAAACATTCGTTTTAAAACACTAAAAACAATTAAATTGATAGTCGACGGAGACTACCAAGAACTGCCAAACATGTTGGACACTGTCGTCATCATCATTGTCACTGGGCTTTCAGATCAAGTGTTGACAGTAAAGCGTATACTAACTTCAGAGGCCCCGCAGATATAGGACGAATCTAGAGTAATGAGCCATTGTTGAGCCATTGCTGAGCCCGTCTTGCTGGTATAACCGCCTGTAGACGTGGCCAATCAACGCGAAAGACGTTATGAAGTCATGTGACTACCTGACCTTTCGTCTGACCTCTGCCTGCACACTCTGTGTTGACTACTCGAATGTCGACAATTCGAGTGAAGATTTGTAGTCTTTGCGAAGTTATTAGTCACTAAAACCTTGACACCAATCAGAAGTAACTGGTAAGACAACAACATTTTAATACTGATGTCGACACCTATGCCACACACTATGGTATTCCAGTCTGCTGATGTCACGTACTGTTACTAATGATCACCAGTCATCTCCTCACGAACGTACACACTCGACACAACCGATCGTTTCACATTCCCCTGCTCGACTGATTATAAGTAATCAGACGCGCTTCAGCTTTGCATGTGCGTATCATTGTTCACATCGCTTTTGCGTGACTGAACTAACTGATACTCTATGAGATCGAAAGTATAACTGAACCTGCCACAGCGAAAACATTATCAGCCATTTTGGGAGGGAAGTTAGCAACATACGGGTTATTTGTTTATAACCGCCGAAAGCGATTCTGACTGGACAGTGGCAAGCAATACTGATGGAGAAGATGACCTGAAGAGAATACTGTTCCAGTAAGAACACTATCCGCTTTCAATGTTGCTGACGGCTGCTCGAGCCGGAGTGGCTCAACGTGTCAAACCTCAAAACTTGCTACGTGTGCGGGTGCCCTTAGTGCATGAACACAGAATTCGTGGCTATGCGGGAGCCGTTAGTAGCAAACTCTTAAACTCACTCACGTTGGTTTCGGCGAGTACGAAGCATGTGTACACACAGCGAATGCTAGTGCTGTGAAGCGGCTACTCGCACTCCCACGGGAAAACAGCCCAAATTTTGCTCGGGGAAAAGTGTGTGTGTGTGTGTGTGTGTGTGTGTGTGTGTGTGTGTGTGTCTGTGTGTGTGTGTGTGTGTGTGTGTTTACATGATATAAAATTTACAGTATCCTTCTTCTTCTGATGATGATCATGATGATGATGATGATGATTGTCATTGTGGTTGTTGCTGTTGTTGTTGTTGTTGTTGTCGGTAGTCGTCGAAGTCGTCGTCGTTGTTGTTGTTGATTATGATCATGTTGTTGTCGTTATTAACATTATCATTATCAACATCAGCGTGATTTACTCCGCTGCTGCTGGTGGTGATAAACATGCTGATGATTAACACACACACACACACACACACACACACACACACACACACACACACACACACACACACCACACACATATCCACACACACACACACACACACACACACACACACACACACACACACACACACACACACACACACATCCACACACACACACACACACACACACACACACACACACACACACACACACACACACACACACACACCTAAAAATGGCGACGTTGAGACGAAACGCTCTTAAAAGGCAGAACCGTGGAGAATTATGGTAGAGCGCGCACGTGCGCGCGCACAAATTCGCGCCACGCACATCACTCACAGTCAACTTTCATTCAAGATCAATGAAACTTCAAGGACAAGAAGTCAGGAAGAAACTCCCCTCTGATTACGAACTGCACTCACCTCCCCCCGCCCCCCACCCCCCACCCCCCTTCCTTCTCTCCTCCTCCCGTACACTGTAGCCATAAAAATATCTTAATAGGGTAAGGGTGGAAGGTGAGGGGGTGGGTGGGTGGGATGCAGGTAAGGGTGGTAGTGGTGGTGTTATACATTATACCTTCTTCGCGGAAGTTTTGAACTCTAGGAAAAGAACGGCAACTGTGGAGGCTGTCACTTCGAAAACCACGATTTCCCCGAGGAGTTGTTTCCCTTTGTCTACTGCTATCTCCTTTTCACGAAGGTTTGTGGCATCCCTTGAACAAGGGTGGAAAATAAATAAATAGATAAATGAATAACTAACTAACTAAATAAATAGATAAATAAATGAATAAATAAATAAATACATGCGCGTATTAAGAAGCTGCAACTGGCAACTCTCATATCTCGTGTTCTCAGGACTGCGACCCATTTCTGATTTCGTTAGCTGTTGAAGAGCTCATCTGTATCATCAGTGCATTTTTTAATGTGAGCTTTCTAGCTCTTACAGAGAGAGAGAGAGAGAGAGAGAGAGAGAGAGAGAGAGAGAGAGGAGAAGACAAGACAAATGTTTTAATTGAACTAGGCCACATGCCCGTGTCAATGGGAACAGAGGGAGGGGGTAGAAACAAAATCAAACTGATCGCAAATGAAATAAGTAAGGAAAGAAATCAATGCATCGTCAAATACAGTATATGCATAAACACACAAAAGTAAACAATAAATCTCGCGAACATAATCAACGATCGTTGACCATGTTCACTTTCTCTCTCTCTTACTAATCTCTCTCTCTCTCTCTCTCTCTCTCTCTCTCTCTCTCTCTCTCACACACACACACACACACACACACACACACACACACACACGCACGCACGCACACACACACACACACACATGCACACACCTCAATCACACGCTATCAAGGCAACTTTGACGGTGCATGCAGGAACAACGGTTCTAAGTCACATCAGTCTGTCCACATCTGACCTCAAGAGCTTTCGTTATGAATGTAGCCACAGCATTACAGATTTTTCCGTTAGCGAGCAGTAACGACATCTTAAAAGCCGATGGTCGTCTATAAAACTTGAAAGGTATGTAACGCACGCGAATAACTTTGTATTTAGGACATACTATCAGAAAATGGTATTCGGATTCCAACTCACACGGACAAAACGGACAGCACAGTGCTTCACGGGGGACGCTCGAATACCGCAGTTTGTGTGTGTTCAAACAGGATACACCAGAGAGAGAGAGAGAGAGAGAGAGAGAGGGGGGGGGGGGGGGCTCCATATCTGCAAAGTGGCAGTTACATCGTGATCACAAGAATGACACACAAAAAAGTGATTTATACAATAATGAGCGCAGCACTTTTACCGAATCAAAGTAGCCTGTACTCTATGTGAAAAACTAGCAGAGATTCGGCTCAATTTGAAGTAATACGCATTCGTATCGGATCTTTGTTACTACATAAGGTCCTGCGAGCATGTATTAACAACACATTTTCATTTCTTAATATCGCTAAGTAAGTCATGGCTAAAACACCACGCCGTGGCGAAGTGGTTAGTGTCGCGGACTCCCGGCTGGGAGGTCGTGGGCTCGAATCCCATTGGAGGCATGCGGGATTTTTCTGCCCGGTCTGGCTCCTTTGCCAGAGATGAGTTTGCTGCAGGCCCAGTGGGGAAGACTGTGTCTACACAGTCGAGTTTCATCCACTTGATGGATGCCTCTCTAAGGGTGTTGCTCATTTCCTGACCAACACTAAAGGTGTCTGTACCTTTCGGGATACATCATGAAAGTAAGCGTTCAGTACAGCCCTGTCATGCAGTTTCAGACCAAAACGGAAATCCGTCGCATTATCTTCATCATCCTCATTCTCGTCGATCAAAGTCTCAAATTCGATCTGCCCCTGCTGTCATGGTGACCTCAGGCCTTGATTCCGTCGGGGTCATCGGCATCGGCAAATTCATGGGGGGGCTATCGTTGGACGGAGGCGATGGCACCCTCCCGAGTGAGAGCTCACTCGGGCGGCGTAGTACGTGGTGTCTTGCGGAATGTTAGATCAGAACAGGCGTCACTGGACACCATCGAAATGACTCGGCAGCAGTGCAGTGTCTTCTCCGGTGGGTTGCCTCATGACGACTTGATACTGACTGGTCCCTGTAGTGCCGGTGCCGGGGCTGTGGCTGTTGACAGGGGAGTTGGAATGGGTGGCGTGGGTGCAATGCCGTTAAGGTGTCCCAGGTGTCATGGGACAGAATAAAGGCATGTCGAAAACACGGTCGGTCATTACAATAGTTTGGCATAATTAGTTCTCTCCTGAGATAAGCAATGGCATTCCAGAGGAACTATAATGTGAATGTGTCTTTAGACTACATAAACGGCGTACTGTTCTAAATCACATTACATGAGAGAGAGAGAGAGAGAGAGAGAGAGAGAGAGAGAGAGAGAGAGACGCTTGACGCGCGCTTTCACGCCGAGCCATTTATTGTGGGGCCCTCGGCCCGTCCACAGGAGTACGCAACATACATTTCAACATGACAACAACAAAAACATTTGATTGAAACGTTGATTGTAAAATATTTTGTTTTCTGTTAGAATTTCTTTTCTTCCTATATCGTCAATATTACTATTACATATGGGTTTCTCTCGTTTTTAAGGCATAGAAGATGTACATTGCAATATCTCTTATGATTTCAGTATTGTCGTTTTGTAGCAGACTTTCCAGTGTGATTGCGTTTCTATTACTAAAATGTTTGAAAATGTATTTTGTTCGCAGTTGCCTGTAATTGGGACACCACATTAAGAAGTGCATTTCTGAGAGAGAGAGAGAGAGAGAGAGAGAGAGAGAGGGGGGGGGGTGACCACAAGGAAGACAGACAATCAAATAAACAAAAGAAAAAGAGAGGGAGGTGGGTAGGGACAGAGAAGGAGAGGGTCGGCGGAAAACAGGTAATGAGGGGGGAAAAAGAATAACTGACAAACGGAGGAACAGGAAGAAAGAAAAGAAAGAAAGGAAGAAAGACTACTTCATGATGCAGTGACACGCTCCGACCACAAAAGGAAACCGTGACCATTCCTTCCACGATGCACCTGTTGTTTCCCACTTGCGCAGATTGTCTGTCTGTCTGTCTGTCTGTCTGTCTGTCTGTCTCTCTCTCTCTCTCTCTCTCTCTCTCTCTCTCTCTCTCTCTCTCTCTCTCTGGGGAGCACTGAGTTGAAATTGCCAAGGTCAGCGGCATATTTTTGCCTGCCTCTTACAAATAGCATAACTAATCGGCATGGACATAGACTATTGCACATAGAAATTCTCTCGTGACAGTATCTGTACCTTTCATCTAGAAATCGAGCCGCCATGACACAGAAAACATTGAAACGCAGGACCGTGGCAGACGGTGTTACCTTTCACTGCCTCCTCCTGACGCTTTTGCCCCGGGGCCATTTTTTTTTCATTACAGCGCGGCGACGTGGAGCTGAATCCAGGGCCACAGAAGCATTCTCTACGATAGACCAGCCTAATGGAGGCCGCAGAGAGAGTGTGGACAAGCCCTCAGGACGTATGCCAACAACCTTCAGGAACTACACCAACCACCCGACATCCTTCAAATCTGGAGCTGATGTCCATGCTCCAGCTGCTAAACACGAAATTCGATGAGATGAAAGACGACCTGAAGGACTTCCATGATGGATGCACTGACTTTCATGGAGACTTGGGATCTTTGAGGCAGGAGGTGACGGAGCTGCGACAGAACATGATTATCTCCGCACAAGCAACGGCAACTACAGGAGAAAATGGATTTTTGAGAACGTAAGGTTGACGATCTGGAAAGCCGTTTAAAACGAAACAACCTGATTTTTTCATGGACTTTTCCGGAGGAAGAACGAAACTCAGGAAGACTGTGAAAACCTTGTCCACGAACTGCTTGTGGACAAGCTGGAGATTGCCGGAGATATTCATGTCGACCAAGTCCACCGCCTGAACTGAAAGAACAGCTGACCGGTCATCGCTTGTCGCACATTTTTCAAGGACAAAGCAAAGATTTAGACGGCAAGACATAAGCTGAAGGGAACACAGGCGTTTGTAGGGTAGGACTTTCCACTTTGAGTCAGAGAGGAAGTGAGGAAACCAACCCCTCATAAAAAGAAACTAAAGAGTGAAGGAAAACGTGTGGCCATGGTCTTCCACCGTCTACTTGTTGAGGGAAAGAAGCATGTCCTTGACGAAAGGTACGGACAAAACCTCAAGGAAATAATGTAGGGGGGAGGTCGCCCTACAATGACACCGGTGTGTTCTGTGTGCTGTGTGCAAAAAAATTTCCGTGCAGAGAAGGAAGAGTGCGGTGATGACAATGACGCTGCCACAGTGAGTGAACATTCTGCCTGTGACAGTGTCAACATGGGTTTGGTGGTGGCGCCGGACTGTGACTGCTTTGTGAACAGTGACGGACATGCATTGAATAACCAGCTTTTCAGATTTTGTTTCTTTTGAATCAAATGAAAGGTATTCTTATGAAAGTGTTTTCCGTCTTATGACAGTGACACATCTGACCAGAAAACTAGTGGTGATTTTAATGTAGAGACACATCTCAGTGAAAGCACGTGGTGTTACAGAGGATAACAATAGGGGGCTGTCACCAAAACGAAAGAGTAGTAGTGGTGACAGTGTTTTTGTTCCTGTCTATGCCAATGTGAGAAAGCAGTCGGTGTCGTGATAAAACAAATATTTGACCGCAGATCTTCTGTAAAAAAAAAATAATAGATGTCTTTGAGGATTCTCAGAAGATTTTTAAAAAGAAAAACAGAACAAATATTAACAAGGTTTCGGTCATAGACCGTCTTCAGGACTTGTGACATAAAAAGAAAAAACAAATAATACGTATAGGAAATGACGTATGAACACATAATTATACGTACACTCACACACACACACACCTTTAAGCACGTCATCGTCCGTTTACGTATATGTTTTCATACGTGCATACGTTTTGCGTACGTGCGCGCGCGCGCGTGTGTGCATGTGTGTGTCTGTTTGTGTGTTGTGTGTGCAATTTCTTACTTTCATAATCAATATTGGTATAGCCCTCCCCTCCATCTCCCCCTACCCCCTTCTTCCCTTTCTTCTCTCCCCCCCCCCCCCCCCCCCAAAAAAAAAAAAAAAAAAAAAAAAACCGCGCCCTTTTATTGTACGCTTTCCAAACTCGTCATCACCCAGGAGAAAATAACTTGTCATACCTTTCTCTTATCCGCTCTAAAAAGAGACTGTTTCGAACAAACCCTAAACTATTTCCGTATTGCCTCTCTTTCTTCTTCGTAGTTTCTTTCTAGTTTGTTCAGCACGGTTGTTTGTCCAATACGTTGAAGTATTAAGCGTCGAAACGCGTTGATCTGTATCATACGTTCCATTTGTTTTGCGGTATGATATCTCAACTTTCTTTTCTTTTTTTTTTTTTGTTCTTGTTTTAACTCCCGTTTCATCCCCCTCCCCCTCCCCTCCCCCTCCCCTCCCCTCACCCACCCACACTTTCCCCCCGCTTCCAACGCAGTTTACGATGGGTAGAAAAGATATCCATTCCGATTCATGTCCGTTAAAGACTTAATTTCCCCCTCATCTTCTAACGATTCAGATAATTCTCTCTCTCTCTCTCTCTCTCTCTCTCTCTCTCTCTCTCTCTCTCTCTCTCTCTCTCTCTCCGTGCGTGCTCGCTGGCGTGCATGCGTGCGCGTGCGCGCGCGCGCGCGCGAGTGTGTGTGTGTGTGTGTGTGTGTGTGTGTGTGTGTGTGTGTGTGTGTGTGTGTGGATACGCAGGCGTGTAATTGTGTGTGTGTGTGTGTGTGTGTGTGTGTGTGTGTGTGTGTGTGACATTGTGTCTGTATCTGTGTCTCTTTGCTTGCGTATGTATGAATGTATGTATGTATGTATGCATGTATGTATGTATGTATGTATGTATGTATGTATGAATGTATGAATGTATGTATGTACGTATGTAAGTAAGTATGTATGTATGTATGTATGTATGTATGTATATGTGTGTATGTATGTATGTGTGCGTGCGTGTGTGTGTGTGTGTGTGTGTGTGTGTGTGTGTGTGTGTGTGTGTGTGTGTGTGTTAAAGTTTGTGTATATGTGTGACACTGTGTTTGTGTCTCTTTGCTTGTGTATGTGTGTGTTGTGTGTGCGCACGCGCGCGCGTTCTTGCGTGTTTGTAGTATGCACGTAATAAGTGGACCAGACTGTAGGTCTGTACATTACGTTCAAGGCAGCCTACCATTCTTGTATTACTACTATGCTGAGGACTGTCTTAAGTGCTAGTGTCTGTTTGGAAGGCGATAAACTAGACGTCACAGATGGTGACGTCAATTTTATAGAGATGATGTCAAAATCCACTAAACGGTCCTGCACCGGATGAGTAATGGCTTGGCTTTGCGATCGCTGTAACTAAAGGGAGATCAAGCATTTCACTGTCGCTCCGTCCACAACAGCCATCGATCGACCAACCAACCAACTTCCACTCCTGCCTGTTTAAGCCTACCTTCAATGCACCATATGTTGGCGTTCGACGTGAAAAATATTCTATAAAAAAATAAAAAAAAAACCCTCTCTCTCTCTCTCTCTCTCTCTCTCTCTCTCTCTGTGCGTGTTCACCATCGCAGTTTCTATAATATTTATAATCACGCTCCTTCCCCAACAATGTCTGTCAAAACAGACCACATAAACCATCCTGGATACCTCATGACAAAGATGTTGTCAAAGATTTAAAAGATTCATACTGAGTAACAGGAGCACAGATATGAAAACATACACTGAAAAAAAAAAGGGAGAGGTGATTTGCCTATTTGGCTCACGTGTGATGTATGTCATTGTCTGACTAGGATTGCCAATCCCACACGGGATGCTGTCAGACAGGGGAATGGGAGTTTGTGTGTGTGTGTGTGTGGGGGGGGGGGGGGTGGAGGGGGGGGGCTGGAGTGGTTGGGGTGAGAGACCTGGGAGAGAGGGAGTGGGGAAAAGGGTGCGGGGTCCTAGTCTGGTGCCACTGAGAGTGCGTGCCTGTCTTGGACACCTCGAGGTTATAAGCAAAACTGCCAGTTGATCTTTCCGCCATTTTGCCACGTCTGTATGTTAGTCTCAACTTCTAAAACTATCATCATCATCATCATCATCATCAATCATCATCATCGTCATCATCATCATCATCGCCACTAGCACTGTTGCCACTACAACCACATCGATTGACAATCCCTTAACCCTTCTCCTTTCTCCCCTTCTGTGTGTACAGCCATTGTTGATACTACAACTACTATCGCCATATTATCACCAAAAGTGGTAGTAATCTTCTCTTTATTTCTTAATACTTTTATACCATTCTCATAATACTTATTGCTATAATTGTTACTGATATGGTCATGATTATTGTAACTCCCTTTGTTCCCTTCCCAATGGCCTCGTTTTTATTCAACGTCCAGCCTGCGCCGAATTTCAGAAGATAAGTGATTGCTCGTTCTTCGTTTTCATTTTCCTGAACGTTGTTTATCTTGCCTGAAGAAGACCTGTGAGGTCCGAACGTGTCGTGTTTTAGCTGTAATTTGCTTGTCTCTGTGGGTTGGCAGACTCACCAATGATTCTTTGTAAAATTCTAAAACGTGTTTGTCGTCATCTTCCGCCTCCTCCATTCTCGTTTTTTTCCCCCTGACAATTTCATTTCAGATTTCTCCACTTTTATCCGGAATTACTCAATAGTAGAGCGCCGGACTTGTGTCATCTTTGTGATCTTGGGGTTGCGGGTTCGAATCTTCGCCGGCCGTTCGGTACAGGGGATTTTTCCCTCGGTGTTAACCTTGGTTCTGACTCCATTTCCCATACAGTCCTTCCACTGAGACTGTAAATTGATGTTCCGCGTGTGAACACACGCATAACATCTTGCACACACGTAAAATCCCATTACCAACTTTCGGAAGAGGAGGCCAGTTTGGCCGTTGGTATGGATGACATGTTACACACAGCATGCACCCTGCGTGAGAAATGGAAAGAATGAAGGAAGTAAGGAAATTGAGAGAAAGATATTGAACGATACTGACTGGATGACACGGGAAACGACTGAATGAAGCGCCAGCTGGCAGCTCTTCAGTCGGATATTACCCAGGTAGGCAGCCCGTTGTGTAAACGAGTGTGGATTGTAAAGCGCTTAGAGCTTGGTCTCTAGCCGAGATAGGCGCTATTTAAGTGTTCATAATAATAATAATAATAAAATAACAACAACACGACAATAATAATAATAATAATAATAATTATCTGTCTAGTTAAATATCGCTTGATTATTATATATTATTATATTGGGTATTTATATTGCGCCTATCCTCGGTCACAGACCAAGCTCTAAGCACTTTACAATAAACACACTACCTCACTCACTCAACGGGCTGCCTACCCAGGTAGAGCCGGCCGAAGAGCAGCCTACTGGCGCTTATTCAGTCGTTTCCCGTACCATTCAAATATCAGTCACTCATTTTCATTTATCTCATTTATTCCTGCAGTTTCTCACATAGAATGCATGCGATGTTTATACGTGTCCTCCATTTCCACCGGTACACGATGGCACACGATAACAGTAAGTGACAATTTTTGTGGCTTGGTAAGAAATACCAGGCGGCTATCTTCAATCTACATCAATTTTGCCAGGGCAGCGGGGAACCCCCCTGCTCTTTTCGATTTTCAACTGCCGTGGGTTCTTTAACGTGTGCATGGGGCCAGGAAGGCACACGGGTCTGACTCGCTTATAGTCCCCATCCGATGGACTTGACGTTCAGTTCGATTTGTCATTCACACTGGGAAAGAAAGGGCGAGAAAGGCAGGGCTCGAACCCATGTACTTCTCACACGTTGGATTGGCAGGCGAACGTCTTAACCACTCTGCCACCTTTCTTCCTCTGATTGGCCATAAACACCATTTCTAGGAGTGTTGGTGTTAACTAGTAGTGGAGATAATCAAAGCTGATTATTATTATTTATTTTTTCATTTTCTATTTTTTTTTGGTGGTTTTATTGGCTTGGCTATACACCATGAATGATGAACTTTTGCATTGCTATAGCTGGCAAGATATATTTACATTGGGCCTTTAATTTCTTTGTGTGTGTGTGTGTGTGTGTGTGTGTGAGAGAGAGAGAGAGAGAGAGAGAGAGAGAGAGAGAGAGAGAGAGAACACGCGCGCGCGCGAGTGCATATTATGTAAGATGATATTTGTTATGGATAATTCGCAATATATGGCTTCATCATGACAAGACGTAATCAATGAATGTTGCAGTACTTGCATGAAATATCATTCGACATGACTTTATAAATGTTTGAAGCAATATCAGTCACTTATTACAATTTGAAAGACAGTGATCTTTTTAGATGGAAAATTATGATTTAAAACATTAATATTGGATTAACGATTTCTAACATTTGGCGAACTCTTCATGCAAAGAAAGGCTGGAAACGTCTTAAATATATCGCGGTGTGTGTGTGTGTGTGTGTGTGTGTGTGTGTGTGTGTGTGTGTGTGTGTGTGTGTGTGTGTGTGTGCTTGTATGTGCGTGTGTGTGTCTGTGTGTGCGTGCGTGGATGTGTGTGTGTGTGTGTGTGTGTGTGTGTGTGTGTGTGTGTGCGAGGGAGAGAGAGAGAGAGAGAGAGAGAGAGAGAGAGAGAGAGATCAGGCTGTTGTGTGCATAAGGATATCAAGGAAGACATGTCAGCTTTTCAGTATCTTCAGTTTAAGTACTCCAAGAAGGCACCGCGGTTTTATCTTTTTCGAATTGAACCTTTAATGTTGCTGCACTCAACATTTGCCCGTTCTGTAGGCAAAGGGACGCAACTTTCCTGATGCCCAAGTCGATGGCGAAGAATAATGGCTCGCTTGCTTGTCTCCCTTTATGTGCTTGACGGAAAGGGGATCTGTAAGTGATTGACAACAGAGGGGAAGGGAATAAACGACTGCAGGCTGTGACGTTGACGCGCACGACAAGAGGCTGCTGGGTTCATTGAAATGAAGACAGCTGGAGTGTTGAAATGAGCGATGGCAACCTCTGCGGTTTAGGAGAGATGTCAGTCGGACAACGGCGTTCAAATTAAGGTTGACGAGCTGTCGGTTGAAAGTGAAAGTAGCCCGAGTACGTGGTTGACGTGAGTGACAGCAAGACGTAGAGTATGCAACGAATGACGTCAGCCCCATGGGGGATAAACCCAGTGACGTCAGCCCATAGAGATAAAGTGAATGGCGGCAGGTCATAGGGATAGAGTGACGACAGGTCATAGGGATAAAAGTCAGTGACGATATACCCTTGGGATAATCGGAGTGACAACATGCCCAAGGGATAAACTGAGTGACGGCAGGTCATAGGGATAGTGTGACGACAGGTCATAGGGATAAAAGTCAGTGACGATATACCCTTGGGATAATCGGAGTGACAACATGCCCAAGGGATAAACTGAGTGACGGCAGGTCATAGGGATAGTGTGACGACAGGTCATAGGGATAAAGGTCAGTGACGATATACCCTAGGGATAAACTGAGTGACGACAGGTCATAGGGATAAAGTCAGTGACAACATCCCAAGGGATAAACTGAGTGAGGGCAAGCCATAGGATAAAGTGAGTGACGACAAACCTGCGGGATAAAGTGAGTGAGTGCAGGCCATAGAGATAAAGTGAGTGATGGCAGGTCATAGGGATAAAGTGAGTGAGTGCAGGCCATAGAGATAAAGTGAGTGACGACAAACCTGCGGGATAAAGTGAGTGAGTGCAGGCCATAGAGATAAAGTGAGTGATGGCAGGTCATAGGGATAAAGTGAGTGAGTGCAGGCCATAGAGATAAAGTGAGTGATGGCAGGTCATAGGGATAAAGTGAGTGAGTGCAGGCCATAGAGATAAAGTGAGTGACGGCAGGTCATAGGATAAAGTGAGTGAGTGGCAGGCCATAGAGATAAAGTGAGTGACGACAGGTCATAGGATAAAGCGAGTGAGTGCAGGCCATAGAGATAAAGTGAGTGACGGAAGGTCATAGGAATAAAGTGAGTGAGTGCAGGCCATAGAGATAAAGTGAGTGATGGCAGGTCATAGGGATAAAGTGAGTGATGGCAGGCCATAGAGATAAAGTGAGTGATGGCAGGTCATAGGGATAAAGTGAGTGACGACAGGTCATAGGGAAATAATAGTTAGTTGATGGCAGGTCATAGGGATAAAGTGAGTGATGGCAGGTCATAGGGATAAAGTAGAGTGATGGCAGGTCATAGAGATAAAGTGAGTGATGGCAGGTCATAGGGATAAAGTTAGTGATGGCAGGTCATAGGGATAAAGTGAGTGATGGCAGGTCATAGAGATAAAGTGAGTGATGGCAGGTCATAGGATAAAGTGAGTGACGACAGGTCATAGAGGATAAAGTGAGTGATGGCAGGTCATAGGGATAAAGTTAGTGATGGCAGGTCATAGGGATAAAGTGAGTGATGGCAGGTCATAGAGATAAAGTGAGTGATGGCAGGTCATAGGGATAAAGTGAGTGACGACAGGTCATAGAGATAAAGTGAGTGATGGCAGGTCATAGGGATAAAGTGAGTGACGACAGGTCATAGAGATAAAGTGAGTGATGGCAGGTCATAGGGATAAAGTGAGTGAGGGCAGACCTGAGGGATAAAGTGAGTGACGACAGGTCATAGAGATAAAGTGAGTGATGGCAGGTCATAGGGATAAAGTGAGTGAGGGTAGGCCATAGGGATAAACTGAGTGACGGCAGGCCATAGAGATAAAGTGAGTGAGGGCGGGCCATAGAGATAAAGTGAGTGAGGGCGGGCCATAGAGATAAAGTGAGTGAGGGCAGGTCATAGAGATAAAGTGAGTGAGGGCAGGCCATAGAGATAAAGTGAGTGAGGGCAGGCCATAGAGATAAAGTGAGTGGGGACAGACCATAGAGATAAAGTGAGTGATAGCAGGCCGTAGAGATAAAGTGAGTGAGGGCAGGTCATAGAGATAAAGTGAGTGAGGGCAGGCCATAGAGATAAAGTGAGTGGGGACAGACCATAGAGATAAAGTGAGTGATAGCAGGCCGTAGAGATAAAGTGGGAGAGGGCAGGTCATAGAGATAAAGTGAGTGAGGGCAGACCTGAGGGATAACGTGAGTGAGGGCAGGTCATAGAGATAAAGTGAGTGACGGCAGGCCTTAGAGATAAAGTGAGTGACGACAGACCATAGAGATAAAGTGAGTGAGGGCAGACCATAGAGATAAAGTGTGGGCAGGTCATAGAGATAAAGTGAGTGATAGCAGGCCGTAGAGATAAAGTGAGTGACGACAGACCATAGAGATAAAGTGAGTGAGGGCAGACCATAGAGATAAAGTGAGTGAGGGCAGACCATAGAGATAATGGTGAGTGAGGGCAGGCCATAGAGATAAAGTGAGTGAGGGCAGGCCATAGAGATAAAGTGAGTGAGGGCAGGCCATAGAGATAAAGTGAGTGAGGCCATAGAGATAAAGTGAGTGAGGGCAGGCCTAGAGATAAAGTAGTGAAGTGAAGGCAGGCCAAGTAGAGATAATGTAGTGAGTGAGGGCAGACCATAGAGATAAAGTGAGTGAGGGCAGGCCATAGAGATAAAGTGAGTGAGTCAGGCCACAGTAAGACAAAACAGCCTGGCAACTCCCCCATGGCAATCAGAGGAACCGTTTCTGGTGCATAAGGGGGAAATAATGACCGTGTGGTCAGTGTGCATAGCGTCCGGCCTTCGGGTGAGAGAGTGAAAAACCGATGATTCTTTCTACCAATCAGAAAACGTTTTATGTTTACAGCAAGAAGAGAATCACGGCATGGCACGCTGGGAAACCAAACAATCTCCGTTAACTTGTAGACCTTAAAGACAATGTTTCTGTCAGTTAATGAAAAATGGAGTGGACTTTAACCGGA
>CM065745.1:28729953-28744953 GCA_033310375.1 Conus canariensis | reverse complement strand
TGGCTAAAAGACTCCAGGGATCATCCAAACAGCCGAAGTACTTGAACACTACGGTAACAATGTATCAGCTGGGGATGAGAACATTACGTGTGTGACCGTTTTTGATTACCCCGCCACATGGGCAGCCACACTCCGACTTCGGGGGATTTCAGAAACTGATAATGTTATGCTAGGAGCTCGAAGACTGAAGACAATGCCCGCATAACTATGCTGAGCATAACAACATTTTGATGAAACTTTGGTGTTCTAGCCTATGTCAATTGGTCTGACACAGCCTTATCTATATAATCTAATGCCGGTGTTTTGAGGCCTACCATAAGTTTCAGCCAGCATTTAATTTTTAACTGATAATTGATACCAAAAAAAAAAAACCCAAAACACAAAAGAACTCCCCACCAATGACTTTTATTGTTTGGGGGGATTTTCATCCATGAAATCACAGTCTTCAAATTCATGACCTTCCCCTTCGTTGACGTCACATTACAGGCCTTTGCACTCATGCGTAATCCTATCTTTACACCAGCCGGAAACCCCCAAATAGTCCCATTCCTTTGATCTTAATCTGTCTGCATGGAACCACCTGGGCCGTACTTACATGTCGTCGGTAAACTTACTTCTACAACGAGATTAACTCCTGGGTACAAACCCTGTCGGTTCAGCGCATTCTACTTTCGTAGCCCTATCCTCTGGGTTTTGTCTCGGTTTCTACCTACGAAGTATCTAGAAAGTAAAGGGTGAAGGTCTGATAAAAAGAGGGATTCCCTCCTTTTGCGCATGTCTTGAATAACCCCCAATCTTCTGCGCATGCCCACAAACACACTGACACAGACACACACAAAGAGTGAAAAAGCAGCTTAACTAAAACAAATTTGATAAAACTATTAAAAGGCCATAAACATGATGAAGTCACACCCACACGCACACACACACACTGACACAAAGTAACAGTGACACACACAGGCATGAAGACAGAGTTAGCCTACACACACACACACACACACACACACACCAAGAGCTAAGCCAACTATCGTAGCAGACGAACTTGGGAGCTACAGACACACTTGTTGAGCAGGGGCCCGAGTTCCGTGTCTTAGTGTGCGCAGATCAAATTCAATGTTTTCTGGGAGAGTGTCTGTCAGCTGGAAGATGTTGTGACGACGAAATCTTAACTTTGCGTGAAGTTCGTGATCATTGAACGTGTCCAATGGCTTTGTTTTGATGTAACCCAGGGCCAACTCATGCCCTGTCCTCGTTGTACGTTACCCACCCTTCACCCACTGCAAACCACGAAGTCAAAGGTTACTCTCGACATATGGATCTGCAAGTAACGGGCCTTCGAGCTTACAACGAGGCAGTAGGTCACTTCCCCGTTACCGACGACATGTAAGTACGGCCCCACTTGTACCTTGATGGGCCCTATGAAAGAAAACGAGGAGCATGAACTATCAGACTTAATACAAGAATTTCTCAAAGCAATCGGATTGCGCCAGTATATAAATACTCGATTCTTTACAGCAAGGCCTTGGCGTATTAATTTTTAGATGTGCAGCCACATTCTCTGCACTTGGAGTGACGTGTGGTGGTCAGCTGTACACCACCAATTACGGTGCCAGATGAACCTAGCCAGAGACGTGAATAAACCTGTCAATAAACTGCTTGCAACTTTTTTTGTGTTTTGGTTTGGTTATCCTTCCAAAGACTTGTTTCTTCCGGAACTGGATATCAGTTCATGTATAGGGAAAGAAGAGGCAGCAGTCTTTTTGTTTGTTTTGTTTTGTTTTTCTTATGAGTGTTGGCTGAAGGGAGGGAGTGGGTGAAGGGGGAGTAGACGGGGGTGTCCTCATGAACTTGTGGTTCATTTGTCTCCCACCCCCCCACCCCTCCCCTCCCTCCTACACCCACCACCCTTCTTGCCTTTCATGTTCATTTGGAGTTCAGTCACACCCGTGAGTCACATAGGCAACTGTCTCTCTTGTAACTATGAACTTTAAAATGTCATTGGCCCACTTCTAAGAACGTGTGGTTTATTTGTCCCCCCCCCCCCTCCTCCCCTCCCCACTTCTTGCCTTTCATGTTCATTTAGAGTTCAGTCACACATGTGAATCATATAGGCAACTGTCTCTCTCGTTACTGTGAGAATTTCAAAATGTTATTGGCCCATTTCCACCACGGATACTAAACTTTGGTGTTATACACGATTGTTTGTTTGTAAGTCAGTCAATGAATCTGTGGGTTAGTGTGTATGTGTGTGGGAGGGAGGGAGGGAGGGTGCTCAGAGAGAGAGAGAAAGAGAGAGAGAGAGAGAAGTACACAAAGTTTCTCTCTCTCTCTCTCTCTCTCTCTCTCTCTCTCTCTCTATATATATATATATATATATATACATACATATATAAACCTTACAAATCCAGAAGCACCACTCTCTCACTGCTGGTAGGCCCGTTTTCTTGTTGTCGTGAGACGATTCAAGTGGAAAATAGAAGAAGAAAAAAAACTGGATCCCCAAACCGCTTGGTTGACTCCTTTTCTTTTTTTAAATTTCAGTCCGATATTTCGGTCCCAAAAGGGGACCTTCTTCTGGGACAGGAGAGCTGAACTAGTCTCAGCACAAGTTTATATATTCAGGTTCAAACAAAACGCAGGACACAAACACTAAAACCAACAGGTAAAACATCAGGTTTTATTTGAAGCTGAATATATAAGAGAGAGAGAGAGAGAGAGAGAGAGAGAGAGAGAGAGAGAGAGAGAGAGATATGTTTGATCACATCCAGATTAAATCCGGCCTGACAAGTCCATCTACCTTCATCACAAATCAATGCTGTCATTGTCAGTATCACCCGGTCAGGAATCTCCGATCAGAAAGATTAAGTTGAAATAGCATGCTGACTTACCAGTGGAAGTTTTCAAGAATCCTGCACGCGAAGACTGTATGTCGACCTTGACACTAAATCAAGATCCCATGTAAATGTCATACGTATCAGACAAGACTAAGATCTATGGTCAGCTCTTCTTTATTATCTATGGAGACATTTAAATTGTCTGTGCTCTCCCCTCCCCCTCAGTAGCACTACTTTCATAGTGCTCACTCCAGCCGTGCCATTTGCAGCCGTATTCTGGGCCATCTGGACGCAGTTTCAGCATCAGCGATCTCCAGGCAGCATGTAAAGATCAGTTCGCCGGGAGGACACCCACCAGAGGAAACACTGCCGCGCTGCTCAGTCTCTTGGCAAGTGTTCTGTTGTGATTCAACGGCACAGGACACCGCCCGCGAAGCCCCCTAATGACGTCAGCCATTGGCACAATCGCAAGGCCAGTGTCAGTGACGGTTGGTTTCTGGGAGGGTGCTGCTACTTCCATCTGACGACGGTCCACGTAAAAATGGCCAAGGACGACATCTTTGACACAAGTTCACGAGCGTGGATATACAGGGAAAATCGAAACCGAAATCAAGACGACAGCAGGGGCACAAAAATTGAGACTTTTTCATGATGATTGCTAAAGATGAAAACGATGCTGTGAGGTTCTACTCTAGTTCCTTGATAAAAGAAAAAATATAAAAATATGTATATAAATCTCTCTCTATCTCTCTCTCTCTCTCTCTCTCTCTCTCTCTCTATATATATATATATATATATATATATATATATATATATATATATATATGTCTTACTAGCAACCAGGCCCGAGATATTCAAATACCTGCAGTACTATTCAAGAAACTGAAGCAAAAAAAAAGTTCAGAGTGACTTTAGAGACGGATGAAGCTAGACTGGGTGGCTCAGGTCTTCCCATTCTGGCCCATCGTAACTCCGCTCGGGGTCTGAGCAAACCTGGGTAAAACAATGCCTGGAATGGATGCTTGTTGTGGGACTCAAACGCGCGATCTCCCAGCCACAGTCCGTGCTTCTAGCACTCACACCATGGTTGCTGGGACATGTCGTTGAAAACTGGATGAAAGTAGGAAATTCATGGTTCGTAATACAGTCACAGAGGGCTGTTTGTGTGCCTCCACACTGCCGTGTTTTTCACTACAACCAATCGGTGCTGCATTGTCGAAAGAACATTGAGGAGGAAAAAAGGCTTGGACATGGTAAACAGTAGTAAACGTCAACTTCAGAACGAATTAAGTTCAGTGCTTTACCTCAGTTGATGTAGTTATTGTTAAAACTTTGTTAAATATGCAAGAATTTACTGTCGACATTGCGTCATCACTGGTCACCAATGTTTGTCCTTGACCTCAGGTCAAGGTCATTAAGGAAGCAAAGGGAACATTTTACATGGTACCTTCATTCATCAGGTTTCATTCAAGCGGCCCTGGCAGTTTCACAGCTGTTAAATACAAATCAATCAGGGCGCTATCTGTTACTCGGCTGCAGAACTCAGATGGTAAATCCTTGTTCTTTGTCGTGAACGTCTGGTTGGGCAGGAATTTCAGTTTGTGGATCTGTTGTGCATTCTTCGTTTCAGCGCTCAAGAACTGACGAAATATTTGATATTATTATTATCATCGTCATCATCTTCATCGTTATCATCATCATTATCATTATTATTATCATTATTATCATAATCATCACCGTTATTACTATTATTATTATCATTATTATTATTAATGTCATTATCATCATCATCATTATCCATCGTTGTTGTTGTTGTTGTAACTTACATAGCACTTATCCTCGGTTAGAGATCAAGCATTAAACGCTTTACGATCCACGCTCTTGGTTACACAACGGGCTGCCTACCTGGGTAGAGCCGACTGAAAAGCAACCTGCTTGGCGCTACATTCTGTTGTTTCCCGTGTCATTCACCCGAATATCAGTCACCCAGTTATTCGTTCATTCTTTCACTCTGTCGGTGCCTGCAATGTGCATACGTGTCATCCATACCAGATGGCCTTCTCTGCCATTTCTAGAAGGACTTATATGTTGATGGTCTTGCTGGCAAGGGAGGCAATGTAGACGATTTGGTTGATTTTTAAGACGTTTTGTTTGATCGACTTCTTGTCGATAGGCAAGTGTTCCCAGTGTGCTACGGTCGGAAGACACTTGAAAGATAACATGAAACAGCTCCGGATCAACGCGGTTAACACAAATTTTGTGAAGGGAAAGAAAAAAGAAGGTGTGTGTGTGTTGGGGGGGGGGGGGGGGGGGGGGCAGGGGGGAAGATCTGATAAAACTGACGTCAGCAGTGCCAATGGTTGTGAAGATATTGCATTTAAAATCACAGACGTATTGGCTGGCCCCAACGTTTTGTTAAAAAAAAAAAAAAAACTGTTAGCCCACTACGTACAGGTCACGCTAACTCGGTGGCTACAGACCAAGAAAAGGTCACTCAACAGTCCGCCAGACAGAGTAGTCTCCTCCAGTGTATGCTGGACAGACAGGACCACTTGCCTATGGGACAGAACTCCAGTGATATTCTGGAGAAAAAGGCAGAAAGAAGTTATGGAACAGGTATTGAAAACAGGATGGACGAACACATTTTCGCCTTTTTGTTTTATATAGAATTAAACGTTTATATTTTTGGCAGTTGTGAACATCTTGTATCCCTCTACTTTTTAAACTCGAACAGGCTTTGTTTACTTAATCAAACGACGGTGAAGTTTTCAGTGAAACCCCGTGGGAACATGCCTGGAATAACTGGTGGTTATCGTCTTCCCATTTGTGTCATGATGTTCCAAAGATATTCACTTTTTCTTTAATTTTGAAAATCGGCTAACATTTTGATTCTATATGAAGTTTTTAATGATGATTTCACACCCCACCCCACCCCACCCCCCAAAAAAGTTCGCAAATGCTTTTCCTGTTTGCTGACTCTCAAATGTGATAGTAGAGCAAAATCTCAAAAAGATTTCCAATTTGTGCGTGAATGTGCTGTGTGTGTGTGTGTGTGTGTGTGTGTGTGTGTGTGTGTGTGTGTGTGTGTGATGTAAGAGAGATCTTTCATTAATTATTTTTAGCTAAAATGACTTGTTCTTATTTAAAAGAAGATAGTTTTAATTTATTGTCGCATCTCAGTCATGAATCTTCCTGTCTTTTCTTTCTTTGTTTTTCTTTTTTTCTTTTTTCTTTTTTCTTTTTTTTTTGTTGTTGTTGTTGCTTCTAACAAGAAAACATATGCACGACACTAAGAAAAGAATACATAAGCTGTAGTCAAAATGATTTTCAATGAACGGTGGCTTTGATATTTGTTTGGGGGTGGGGGTGGGGGAGGGTAGGGGAGGATAAAGCCTTTGCATGTGACTAAGCGATGTCAACTTGAACATTCATTAATTCAGTGTTGAAATATGTTGTGACACACTGCACAAAGCACGATAAACTTTCTTCTTCTTCTTTTTTTTTTTCTTATCAAAGATGATCATTCTGTCTGCATATGATAGACTCCCTGGTTCATTCTGCTTCATATCAGTTAATTCAAACCTATGTGACTTTGGCCTGCTGTTTCAAGGAAGTTTGTGTGGAATTAAGACTTCGGCTAAGCTGCTTTCAGGTCTGTGGACAATGATGGAATAACACAGGGCCTGGGCGGAACAGAACGGAAATTCAATGACACAGTGGAACTCCTTTGCCAATCCTCCAGCCCGTCTTCTCTCTCTCTCTCTCTCTCTCTCTCTCTCTCTCTCTCTCTCTCTCTCTCTCTCTTGTTGTGTTGTGTTGTGTGCACGCACGCGCAAGTGCAAGTATGCATGCCATTTTTTATGTGCGTGCTCGGACACACACACACGCGCGCGCTCACGCTCACGCATGCAAACACACGCGCGTGCGCGTGCGCGCGCGCGCGCGCACACACACACACACACACACACACACACACACACACACACACACACATGTACAGGCTCACACACACACACACACACACACACACACACACACACACACACACACACACACACACACACACACGGGCACACATCTGCACACACACAATACGCGAGCGCTCGTGCGCACATATCACCTCATCCCTCCCCCTCCCCCTTCCCCTTCCCCCTCCCCCGCCACACACACACACACACACACACACACACACACACACACACACACACACACACACACACACACACGAGTTGTCTTCTTGCCAGTCGCTTTATTTTCGCTTTATTTTCGAAAGTGACACCACGAAACGCAGGAACTCTGGTGACAGGAGTTACTGAACTTTGGTATTGGAAAGCAGCAGCCACAACACAGCAACTCTGATCATGAGAGTTACTGTCCTTTGATATATTCCCCCCTGAAAAAACACTGGTTCCAACACAGAAACACCCATTATTTTTTCCCCCTAAAAATTCAATACAAAGAAAGTTGAATTTTCTCGTGAAAACATTTCAAGGTCGGTAGAACTTTTACACTGCCATGGCGAAACAGAGAAATAGGGCTTTTGTTTGCAAACGTGCCGACATTGTTGGAGTCACACCGTGGAACAAGAACACTGCGGTATTTCCGAAACGGTCATCCATGGAGCGAGGACTTCCTAGAAGTTGACTGACCAAGAACAGCCAAGTTTCGTTCGTGTTGCTCTTAATTCCCAGTCATCTTGCGGTCATCGCTCATGCACGCTGTTTTGGGAGACGAGTGAGACTGGAATTGGCCGCGAGGAAATACTTGCGCCACACACCGGCGTTCTTCACGTCTTTCGTACTCCAAGGTTTCCTGGTCCCGCTCCAGTGCAGAAGATTCGAACCTCTCTGTGGCTCGTGGTCTGTCTGATACGCCACCACTAGTGGGGAAAGAAAGGAAGCAAAAAAACAAACAGCTCAAGTTCGATCTACTTTTCTTTTATTGATTTATTCGTTAAATTGTTATTATTTATCTATTATTTATGTACTAATTCATTTATTTACTTATTTGTATTTTCTTCATTTTTTTTCTTTCGTTTATTTTTACGGCAAGTTACAAAGTCAGTTTGTTGTTGTTTCAATCAAATATGCCCACACAGATTATTCTAGCAATGCTGGAAATCATATACACTGTATGATATCAGATTACATTGCGAGTTTTTACAATCTTCTTGAAGACAAATATGCAATAACTACCGTTTAAGATGTCATGTATACTGGTTGAAGTGTGTGTATGCGCGTGCGCGCGTATGTGTGTGTGTGTGTGTGTGTGTGTGTGTGTGTGTGTGAAGTGGGGGGGGGGGGGGAGCATATAGAGAAATATAGCTCGATAACTCTCCGATGCTTGCTTTCTTGGATACTCAAACACTAAGACATAAAGCATGGAAAAAAAACTAGGTTCAATATCTGGATTGTGTGTAGCTGTTCAACAGGATTCCAATTCTGCAACAAGGTGTCTTGAGAGGGCGTTGAAAAGGAATACAACTACTAGCTGGGCACTATCCAGTTTTCAGTGCATTTAATCGACTGTTTGCAAATTGAACTTCCAATATCTCTTGGACAGGAGAACGTTTGAAGCTGGTCGGAAAGGTATTCGCTGCGCTTGCTATTCTCCATCAATAAGATGACTTCATTCTTATCAAGGTTTCGGGCGCAAATTTCTCAACTAAATTGTTCCAATTTCGTTCACAACGTGACGGAATCCCGCAAAAATCTGTTCCAATTTCTCTAGATGTAATGAAATGTTATAAATATTTAGTTTCAAAAACTAGGGTTTAGCGTCTGCCATTGGAATCCACGTTTTGTCAGCTTTTCGACACAGATTAAGTCAACGAAAAAAAGTAAACATATCTACGTCATGTCACACATAACGTTTAGTGCCATAAGAACAGGTTACACTCCTCTGCTGTAAATACAGAACACTTTCTGAAAACGAAATTATTTTTGTGGTTTAAAATGAGGATCATAAACACAGAAGATGTATGTGATTCTAAAACTGAGCCACTCTAATTTTGTTTGTCAACTGATCTGGATAAATAGATTCCGTATCTTTTCAGCCTCGAAGCGCAAAGTGTAAATGTTATCATTTTTCAGAGTGGTATATTCCACTCACTTGAATGTACTCCATCTTACGCATGACAGACACTGTGACGTCAACATGTTATGTGACTGTGACGTCACTGTGTTGTGTCATGCCCACATTATGTTCATCAATTTGAGAGACAGACAGACAGACAGAGTGGTGATTGTGGCGATGGTGTGGGGGCAGGAGGTGAGGAATTATCAACAGACAGACAGACAGACAGACAGAGTGGTAATTGTGGTGATGGTGTTGGGACTGGAGGTGAGGAATGATCGATTGACGGACAGACAGAGAGGTGCTTGTGATGATGGTGTGGGGTCAGGAGGTGAGGAATTATCAACAGACAGACAGACAGACAGACAGACAGACAGAGTGGTGATTGGTGGGATGGTATGGGGCTGGAGGTGACGAATTATTAACTGACGGACTGACGGACAGACAGACAGACAGAGTGGTAATTGTGGTGATGGTGTGGGGGCTGGAGGTGAGGAATGATCGATTGACGGACAGACAGACAGACAGACAGACAGACAGAGTGGTGATTGTGTGGTGATGGTGTGGGGGGCTGGAGGGAGGCTAATACTCAGCTACTGACGCTTGTTCCATGCCTGTCCAGCGGGGTGTACTTGTCGTACGGGCCAGGAGAACATAGCCTGAGACCCCGGACCCGTTAATGAGTACTTCACCACAGGCGTCTGCTCATCATCATCATCATCATTCATCATCATTTATCATCATCATCATCATCACACCACGTTGTCATCGTCATCATCACTGTCGCCGTCGTCGTCGTCGTCGTCATCATATCATCGTCGTCGCATCATCGTGGTCGTCGTCATCACAGATCAATCATCATCATTATCATCATCACCATCATTACACATCATCACCATAACCAACATGACGTCGTGTCGTTGTCTATCATGCATCATCATCATCATCATCATCATCTCATCATCATAATCACCACACCACCATCGTCGTCGTCACATCATCGTCATTACAGCAGCAGCAGCAGCAGCATTCGTAATCATCAGTATCATCATCATCGTCACATCATCATTATCATCACCACTTAAGGAATACTTAAGTTTTCCTTTTAAACCCGAGTTTGAAAAATAAACTAACGACCGGCCATGCGAGCGGATAGGTTAGGGGACATGCACATCAACAGAATGCACGTTAAACAAAATAAACTTTTCAGACCCTATCCACCCTCACAAATCCAACACACAAACGCACATACACACACATTTCACACGCAAATTGCACCACGCATTTCATATGCAATCCACGTTATATAAACTTAGAATACATTTACACGGGTGAAGTACAAGAGAGAGACAGAGCAGAGAATGCACCCTCCTCCACCCCCTCACAACACACATACACACAGAGAGTGGCAGGCAACACACAGACACAGACACACACACACACACACACACACACACACACACACACACACACACACACACACAGGAGTGCAGAGAACCAGACACACACACACACACACACACACACACACACACACACAGACAAAAGGGTGGCCAGGATACCTGACGTTAAGCTTCATCCAGTAATCCAGCAGAGCAGTAATGTTTCGGGCCCTCCACCGCGTGAGGTTGGCGACGAACACCCGGCACTCATGATCAGAGTGTTTCTCCTAATCTTCAAGTGTTGAATGATGGGGTGACTAAAGTTCAGTGCTGTGGCAGCATACTGGAAAAAAAAAAAAGAAATGATGAGGTTTTTCTACATTTCCACAGACACTCCTATCTGCTTTAAGAAAGGAAATCTTAAATGAGGAATGGAATAGTGAAAAGTAAATAACCCTGTGTGCTCTGTGCTGCTATATGTGCTAGGTGATTTGGTGCCGTAAGCAGCATTCCTTTGAAGTGACGTGCATGTAATGAGTTCATCATGGGAGAAAGAGAGACACTACTTGTTTGTTATTTTACTGCTTTTAGAAAAATTCAAGTACAGTTCAAAATCTTGGACGGCACTATTTACTGCTTTTAGAAAAACTCGAGTACAGTTTAAAATCTTCGACGGCACCACAGAAACTTGAGGGCTCACGAATTAAAATGCGAGACATGCGAAAATGAAAATAATAATAAACCTTGTGGTCAGAGGCCTAGTTTTGTGACAGGAAGTGGAGTAAACGTTGAAATCTGACCCTTGCTAAAATGCATAACAAGAAAAGTCAGATTTGCATTTAAGGCAAAGGCGGTAAGGGAAGTCATTCTTCTCCAGTGAACGCTCCGGCTCCGTGAGGTTAATTGTTCCACCGAAAGGGAGGTCAGCAGCACCACCTAGTGACCGCTGTTTCGCTGTGTGGAGACCTCAACAGGCCTGCTGCAGGATCTGTCCATATGATACCGGGGGCTGGTTCCATTCCGTCGGCCAGAAGCCCTTGAGGACACCTGGGTCACCTGCAGAGGACTGCAGCGATCATGGGGCGGCAGGATGCCTGGCTGCTGGTGGGAATTCATGGATTGGTTCCAGACGGCAGCTAGCTATTGACGTTGACATCCTGGACTCCAGCCTGGATCGTCTTCTTTCGTCTTGCTGGACGGGTTTCTAGCGCCTGGTCATTGACCAGGACGAACTGATGATCACGCTGTGGAGTCGATGGTGGGCCGGCAGTCGTCCGCTGTCGTTGTCTTTTTCTTCTGCGGCAAGGCTGTCTTCCGGGCCACTGGGCGGCCGTGCTCATGGCCACGTGGCGATGGTCCTTGCCGCACGCGTGACGGTCGACTCAAGGAGGTAGCAGGACACGTGATGCTGGAGCGCCGACTGATTTCTATTCCGTGGTCCTTGCTGACTGTGGCCAAGAGGGCAACGTTTCAGCCTAACACTCCCGGTGTCCGTAAGTGCCTACTGTGCTCACCGACAAAACATGACTATTGCAGGCCCAGGGTCAACGCAGTGAGCCCAACATCTCCAGGAGCCCCCCACCCCCCATCCTTCGGTCACACAGGCTAGATTCGCAGTCACCCAGTAAGGAATCCTGCGCTGCCCGTCGTCGATCTCTCACATTGACGCCCTTCAAGAGAGAACTGCCACCTTTCGATTGGCGCCTGCTGCTATGCTGCCTGGCAACGAGTGATGGTGTGCCTATTGGCGCGTGTCAACGAGTGATGGCGTGCCTATTGGCGCGTGTCAACGAGTGATGGCGTGCCTATTGGCGCGTGTCAACGAGTGATGGTGTGCCTATTGGCGCGTGTCAACGAGTGATGGCGTGCCCATTGGCGAGTGTCAACGAGTGATGGCGTGCCTATTGGCGCGTGTCAACGAGTGATGGCGTGCCTATTGGCGAGTGTCAACGAGTGATGGCGTGCCCATTGGCGAGTGTCAACGAGTGATGGCGTGCCTATTGGCGAGTGTCAACGAGTGATGGCGTGCCCATTGGCGAGTGTCAACGAGTGATGGCGTGCCCATTGGCGAGTGTCAACGAGTGACGGCGTGCCCATTGGCGAGTGTCAACGAGTGATGGCGTGCCTATTGGCGAGTGTCAACGAGTGACGGCGTGCCCATTGGCGAGTGTCAACGAGTGATGGCGTGCCTATTGGCGAGTGTCAACGAGTGACGGCGTGCCCATTGGCGAGTGTCAACGAGTGATGGCGTGCCTATTGGCGAGTGTCAACGAGTGATGGCGTGCCTATTGGCGAGTGTCAACGAGTGATGGCGTGCCTATTGGCGAGTGTCAACGAGTGATGGCGTGCCTATTGGCGAGTGTCAACGAGTGATGGCGTGCCTATTGGCGAGTGTCAACGAGTGATGGCGTGCCCATTGTCAAGTGTCAACGAGTGATGGCGTGCCTATTGGCGAGTGTCAACGAGTGATGGCGTGCCCATTGTCAAGTGTCAACGAGTGATGGCGTGCCTATTGGCGAGTGTCAACGAGTGATGGCGTGCCCATTGTCAAGTGTCAACGAGTGATGGCGTGCCTATTGGCGAGTGTCAACGAGTGATGGCGTGCCCATTGTCAAGTGTCAACGAGTGATGGCGTGCCTATTGGGGAGTGTCAACGAGTGATGGCGTGCCCATTGTCAAGTGTCAACGAGTGATGGCGTGCCTATTGGGGAGTGTCAACGAGTGATGGCGTGCCCATTGTCAAGTGTCAACGAGTGATGGCGTGCCTATTGGGGAGTGTCAACGAGTGATGGCGTGCCCATTGTCAAGTGTCAACGAGTGATGGCGTGCCTATTGGGGAGTGTCAACGAGTGATGGCGTGCCCATTGTCAAGTGTCAACGAGTGATGGCGTGCCTATTGGGGAGTGTCAACGAGTGATGGCGTGCCCATTGTCAAGTGTCAACGAGTGATGGCGTGCCTATTGGCGAGTGTCAACGAGTGATGGCGTGCCCATTGTCAAGTGTCAACGAGTGATGGCGTGCCTATTGGCGAGTGTCAACGAGTGATGGCGTGCCCATTGTCAAGTGTCAACGAGTGATGGCGTGCCTATTGGGGAGTGCCATTTTCCACGTAAGCAAGTGTGACAATCATAAATAGTACAGATCCTCCTAGGTGTACTTAAAGTGTCTCGCAAATAAAAAAAAAAACAAGAGGGTCAATAAGAATTCTGAATCAGATCGTAGACTGAAACTTGCCTACAAATCTAAAGGTGAAAATACCAAAGACACAGCCTTTGGGGCTTCTAAATATGAATACATAGATAGAGAGACAGACGGACAGACAGATGGACACATACAGGAGCCAGTATCTGAAAATAGAAAGACAGACAGACAGCTAATACAACTTTGGCCTACACGCCCTCAAATTTCCATACTGGAAGTGGAGTAAAGATCAGTTAAAACACGTAAGTGTACAAGGCAGATTCGCACTAAAGAGCTCGGGGGCACGAGCAGAAACCAACAAACATAGCCAGCCTAAAACAAACCAGTCATTTGAACAGAGCACGTAATAGGTCTCACACGGTTTTCGGTATATCGAACATAAAAAAGGGATAGGAAATACGTTTTCATCCATTCTCTACATCCCCCATCCCAACCAGCTCCCACCATTTCCAGCTTTCCCGGACAAACACCCACAACCAACACGCGAACACAAACACATGCAGGGGCATCTTACCTTTCTGGGTTCGGGCATCAAGGCAATTACGTGTTTGTCCATGATGGGCCAGTCGTACAGTTTCCGAATGTCCCCTGCACAGTCATAGAGAACAGGTTCCCGATGCGTGCGGCCAGACACAGTCTTTGTACATTGTCATCACAGAAGAACAGGTTCCCGTGGTGCGCGGCCAGATACAGTACATAGTCATCACAGAGACTATTCCAACATGTTTGAGGAATGGGCTGTTGTTATCGACAGTTTCCACGTATTCATCCAGCTGTCTAACGGTTGTCCGGTTCTCGAAAGTTTGTCTGTCTGTGATTACCCACGTCAGTCCCCTCTCTCTCTCTCTCTCTCTCTCTCTCTCTCTCTCTCTCTCTCTCTCCATATATATACATGTATATATAAAGAGAGAGAGATAGATATAGATAAACACACACACGCACACACACATACACACACACATATGTGTGTGTGTGTGTGTGTGCGTGTGCATGCGTGCGTGCATGCGTGCGTGCGTGCGTGCGCGCGCGCGTGTGTGTATGCGTGTGTGTGTGTGTGTATGCGCGCGCGCGCGCGCGCGCGCGCGCGCGCGCGCGCGCGTGTGTGTGTGTGTGTGTGTGTGTGTGTGTGTGTGTGTGTGAGTTTGAGGCCTTTCGTGTACTGTTTCAGATGAGTCAGTGAGACGGGCTGGTGGTATCAGCGTCCTCTGTGCATCATGTGGAGATGTCACTGTGTGGTATTCTTACCACCAAGGGGTCCAAACCAGAATCCGACGGCACCTCCAAAACAGCCAACAAAGGGTAGAAATGTAAAGCGAGTCGAAAGCGCGGTACGAAAATAAGTTGACGAAAAACTAAAATCACTGTGTACCACAGCATTAAATGTAAGGGGAAATCTTTTAAGCCTGTGCTTGGGGATCCGTTTAAGGGTACAAGGGTCAAAAGGTGTCAACGGTCAGAGTGGTCAGCTCAACTGTTATATTAAACAGTGTTCTCTCTCTCTCTCTCTC
>CM065745.1:28724953-28727453 GCA_033310375.1 Conus canariensis | reverse complement strand
CTTTGTCAGTAAATTTGGAACATCACAGAGGTACATAAGATGAGACGTATATAAATACTCATGATGATGATGATGATAATGATGACGGTGGTAATGATAATAATCATTATCACCATCATGATAGGACAACACCTTAACTGTTCCATGTGAGTGTTAAAAAAAGAAAAAGAAAAAGAAAGAATAATAATTTTTAAAAAAAAGAAAGAATAATAACCATAGGACAACACCTTATCTGTTCCACGTGGATGTTAAAAGTAATAAAAGAAAACATTACAGCAGACCATACACCTAATCTGTTCAACCACCGTGTCAAAAGTGACGAAATCAAATATCATTGAGGTCCGCAAACGTTTGTGCTCAAAAGTAGTGAACTAGAACATTACAGATGACGACACACACATCTTATCTGTTACACCTGCATGTCAAAAGTGATGAAATGAAGCACTGTAGAGGGCCACATACACTGTGATTCCACTTGTGTGTCAAAAGTAACAAAATCGAATATTATGAAGGATACCACAGACACCTTATCTGTTTCACCTGCGTGTCAAAAGAAATGAAATTGAACATTACAGAGGGCCACAAACCTGATGCGTTCTACCTGCGTGTCAAAAGTGATGAAATAGAACATTACAGAGGACCACACACCCTATGGTTCCACCTGCGTGACACAAGTGATAAATAAAGCATCACAGAGGACCACACATATTATAGTGGTTCCATCTGCGTGTCAAAAGTAAGAAAATTGGAATATGAGAGAGGAGCACACACCTGACCTGTTTCACCTGCGTATCAAAAGTAAAAACTGGAAAATTACAGAGCACCACACACCCTATGGTTCCACCTGCGTGTCAGATTTAGCAAACTGAACCATTACAGAGGACCGCACACCCTATCGTGTCAAAAGTAACAAAATGGATATATGATAGAGGAACACACACCTGATCGTTCAACCTTCATGTCAAAAGTAACAAAATGGAGCATGAGACAGGACCAGACACCTTATGGTTCCACCTTCGTGTCAAAAGCAACAACATGGAACATGACAGACGACCACATCCTTATGGTTACACTAACGTGTCAAAAGTAACAAAATGGACATGATAGAGGAGCGTACACCCTATGGTTTAACCTTCGTGTCAAAAGTAACAAAATCGAACATGACAGAGGATCACAAACTTATGGTTGCACCTACGTGTCAAAAGTAACAAAATGGAACATGATAGAGGAGCGCACATCCTATGGTTCACACCTTCGTGTCAAAAGTAACAAAATGGAACATGACAGACGACCACACACCTTATGGTTCCACCGTCGTGTCAAAAGTGACAAAATGGAACATGACAGACGACCACACACCTTATGGTTCCACCTTCGTGTCAAAAGTAACAAAATGGAACACGAGAGATGAGCACACACCTGATTAGTTCTGCCTGCGTGTCAAAAGTGATGAAGTGCCACATCACAGTGGAGTTGGTGTTGAGAATGACGCTGGTGGCCAGCGTTACCATGGCAGCCAGGCGGTTCTTGTCCCCGCCGTGGCCACGTGGACGACGTCAGCTTTGCGGTACTGCTCACACATCTCTGGCACAGGGCGCGTGCATATACATACATGAATGTACATATGCACGCTAGGGTGTATACAAATATGTGCAAGCTCGTGGGCACGCACGTGCGCACGCACACACACACAAATGCACGCACGCACACACGTGCGCACGCGCGCACCCACGTTTGCACGCGCGCACGCGCGCACGCACGCACACACACATTTGTCACCAGACCGTACGTCTGATCATTGTACTTTTGACGTACTTTGAACCCCTCGGTTTCCTTCAGGATCTCATGTTTGATGTACATGCTGGATAAATATCAGCTCCTACAATATCAGAGTCTTTAAGAAAAAGAAAAGCCAAGAAAAAAAAAAGTTATATTTCAAGAAAACAAAACACAATTGAATAAAATTGAGGAAAGAAATAAGGGTGATGGTGAGAAGAGACAGATAGTGCAAGCATTTAAACCGAAAAATACAAAAAACAACAAAACAAACAAACAAAACACACTAACGAGGACCTACCACTGTATCTAGCCTCATTATTTGGTGGTTTCTGTTTTTCTACGTAAAGCTGATGACAGGGAGGGTCTGAGGCTAGTTTAAAATGAAAGCTTGACATATGTCAGAAGTCTCTGACCCTGTCGAAGAAATAATGCCCGCATGAAAAACTCCGATCAATTTCCAGCTCAAGTAAACCGTTTATATTGACACCTGTACAATGAGGTTGAGTCAGCAATCTTTTGAATGCAGGTGCTATTAGCTCTGCGACAGCATAGAATGTTTCCAATGTTTGCCTGGGTTCAAATAACACTGGCTGCTGAAGCACCTGCCAACAGCTTTTTACTGATATTATTTAAACACAGTGTGGTCATGATGCGTACAAGATAGAAAGAGTGGTTGCCGTGTGCTGTAGCCTGCTTTTCATTTTTTTTTAATTTAAATTTG
>CM065745.1:28699953-28722453 GCA_033310375.1 Conus canariensis | reverse complement strand
TAACAAACACAAAAGAACAAAAGTCAACTAGCACAAAAGAACAACAGTTAACAAACACACAAAAGAACAACAGTTAACAAACACACAAAAGAACAACAGTTAACAAACATACAAAAGAACAACAGTTAACTAACACACAAAAGAACAACAGTTAACAAACACACAAAAAAACAACAGTTAACTAACACACAAAAGAACAACAGTCAACTAACACACAAATTAACAACAGTCAACTAACACACAAATTAACAACAGTCAACTAACACACAAAAGAGCAACAGTCAACTAACCCACAAATTAACAATAGTCAACTAACACACAAAAGAACAACAGTCAACTAACACACAAATTAACAACAGTCAACTAACACACAAATTCACAACAGTCAACTAACACACATAAGAACAACAGTCAACTAACACACAAAAGAACAACACTCAACTAACACACAAAAGAACAACAGTCAACTAACACACAAAAGAACAACACTCAACTAACACACAAAAGAACAACACTCAACTAACACACAAAAGAACAACAGTCAACTAACACACAAATTAACAACAGTCAACTAACACACAAATTAGCAACAGTCAACTAACACACAAATTAGCAACAGTCAACTAACACACATAAGAACAGCACTCAACTAACACACAAAAGATTGTCCCCTACATTTTATACTATTTGCATAATGTCTTTAGTTTTTCAGCAACTTTTTTCCTCCCCACACTTTCGTTTGGTTTCATTTACTACCCTTCACTGGCTACTTTGGGGGTGCTATTGGATTCTTTTTTGCACCCTTGGTGGTGAGAACACCACGGTATTATGGACTGTGGTGTGTGTCTATTTGACGCCAGGAGCGCAGACACAACCAGCCGTGTCTCCCTGATGAGTTCCGATCCAGCGGACGAAAGGCCTCGGAGCAGGCAATACAAATATATCTGCCTTCAAAAGGGATTACGATGGTTCCCTTATGCAGTTAGTGAAGAGTTTTCATATCTGTTATATATTTTCTTAATTTCATGTTCCCAGTTTCTCCATCTTCAAACTCCCCCCTCCCCCCCCCCCCCCCCCCTCCCCCCTTAAGTCCAAATCTTTGCCAAGTCATTACTATGAAGACAGTTCAGTTGTTGGCCTGCGCTTGTTTTTTCCCCCACTATTAGATTGTTCGTCTATGTATGTATCTGACTTTATTCAAGTTTAAAAGGCTGTGCCAGTCTTGAAAAAAAGTTACTCTGTGTTAGGTTTTCTTATGGGAGCAAAAGTTACCCCACTTGTTTACTGTTTAACACACAAAAGAACAACACTCAATTAACACACAAAAGAGCAACAGTCAACTAACACAAAAGAGCAACAGTCAACTAACACAAAAGAGCAACAGTCAACTAACACACAAAAGAGCAACAGTCAACTAACTCACAAATTAACAACAGTCAACTAACACACAAATTAACAACAGTCAACTAACACACAAATTAGCAACAGCCAACTAACACACATAAGAACAACATTCAACTAACACACAAAAGAACACCACTCAACTAACACAAAAAGAACAACACTCAACTGACCAACACACATAAGAACAACACTCAACTAACACACAAAAGAACACCACTCAACTAACACACAAAAAGAACAACACTCAACTAACCAACACACAAAAGAACAACACTCAACTAACACACAAAAGCAACCCGCAGATGTCTACCTTTGATTATTTTGATGTGAGGTGAAAAAAACAAAACAAACAACCAAACAAACAAAAACGACGGCAAAATCAGGAACATTAGTCCAGCTTCCAGGCATCTTTCTGTGCTGTTACAATGTGAGAAAACGAAGCAGGGAATATTTCATAAACATGAAACAAGAACATATATGGCTATTGTTCCTTCTGGTTGTGTTACATAAGGAAACAGCCACTAAATCAGGAACAGTCAAAAGAAAGAAAAAAATCAGCGCGCTCACTTCTTCCGCTGGTTGTTGTGATGTTGGACGATGAAGGAGCAGCTAAATAAACACACACACACACACACACGCACACACACACACACACACACACACACACACACGCACACGCACGCACGCACGAACGCACGCACGCGCACGCACGCACGCACACACACACACGCACGCACGCACGCACGCACGCACCCCAACACACACACACACACACACACACACACACATACACACACACTCACACACACACTCACACAAACACACACACGCACGCACACACACACACACACACACACACACACACACACACACACACACACACACACACACACACATACACACACACTGGGCTAAGTCTATCTTATGAAAAAACAAACATCATTCTCTTTAACAATGGCTCAAATCCAGATAGAATGCCTGTCTTTACTTTGGGAAATGCAACTATTAAATATGTAACACAGGTAAAATTTTTGGGAGTTCTTTTTACTTCAAAGTTAACATGGAACATACACATTAATAATTTACAAACTAAAACAATGAAAACGTTAAATTTAATATAAAAAAATAGTCTCTAAACTAAAATGAGGACAAAACTCATCTACATTAGTAACACTGTGTAAATCTTTAATGCGATCAAAGTTAACATATGCACAAGAAGTTTTTTTCAGCGCTCCAAAATATTTATCAAAAAAGCTTCAAAGCATTGAATGTAAGGCATTAAAAGTAGCACTAGGTCTACCAACTCATGCATCATCATCGCGAACATCAAAACATACATCAACTCTGACATAAAGGTTAGGTCAGATATTGACTTTCCTAAAAGAGCTAAATCAATATCCTCTCAAGTTACACTAGCAACATTCACAACCAAAACTATAAATGACTCTGGCATTTCTACACATAAAGATTCAGTATCTGTCAGACCATCCTTTTTCCCAATACCAATATGGGAACTTCAAAAAGCTTAATTTGACCTTGACCACACAAATATAAAGAAAGACGAAAACATAAATATGCTAGCTAGTTATACTAAATGCCATTTTGAAGAAAACTACACGAACCATTTAAAGGTATACACAGACGGTTCTTGTATAAGCAGTAAAACAGGGTGTGCCTTTTTCATTCCTGATTTGAAAATTGAGAAATCGTTCTATATTGGATTACACAAGTCCATATTTACAGCAGAACTAACAGCAATACTTATGGCCTTAAATTATACGATCAACTTCCCTCAAACTATATTTCAGATTCTTTTTTGTGTAGATTCTAAATCAGTTTTGCAGGCATTACAAGCCTTACAACTGTACACCCGGCCAGAAATGATTATGGAAATCAGTTGTTTAATACACATGCTAATTGTAAGGGGTACCCAGATAACGTTTTGTTGGATACCATCTCACTGTTCTTTATACTATAACGAAAAGGTAGACAGGGCAGCTAAACATGGCGCTAAGTGTGGTTCTCAGTCTGAATGCCTTCATTTTCCTCTTTCCTTGCACGAGCATTATGGCCTACTAAGGTCGCACATTTGGAATGTTTTCCAAAATGAAGTGAAACATCAAAACAACCAAGACCATTTTAATATTCAAAATACAAAAAGATAACTTTATTACGACTAAAAAATTACTTTCCTTAAACTTGATGCTTTCAAAACAAAATATGTCAAAAATATAGTTTGCATTTGAGGATGCAAAATATCTCCTAATCATATTCTTTCATGTCAAAGCTTGAAGATATTCATTCCAGTTTTATCGCAGAATAACTCGCTCAGTATATTCGATTCACCAGCTTTGACTTTTGACTTTTTTGTAAGTCTAGAGAACAGTCCAATTGGTCACTATTAATAATCTTTTTTTTTTTAATACGGAAGTGATGGAGGGGTAGAAGGGGTGAGGAGAGAGGAGGGGGGGGGGTGATGTTTATGATTTTGTTGATTTTTTTTTTTGCTATTATAATAGTGTAGCTATATATTCTTCCTACATTCAAATGCACATAAATTTTCACGCCTAAGCATCCGTATGTATACACACGTACATGAATATATAGAACTCCATACAGTTTAGACATGCATAAGTCTTACTCTTTTACTCATGCACTACTTTCTCTTTTTTTTCCGTCTAATATCACGATTAGTGGAAAGACGTTAAATAAATGACACACACACTGACTGACACTCGACGCATTCAGAACGAAATACAGTGCAGGAACAAAATGCATATGTGGTAAGGCAAACGTGTCAAGAGCCACGTTTTATTTGATTGTGTGACTCTTAAGGCATACTTACCATGTTTATTAGGCATGACAGTGACTGATGTTTTTTCTGATATTGATTTTGCTTTCAAAGTTACCTTTTGTTTAATATGTAGTCCTGTTAGATATTTACTATAATGTTATAAGTAGTAATTATTCCATATTTTGCGTGCACTGCCACACACCTATGCATCACACACATACTCTCTCTCTCTCTCTCTCTCTCTCTCTCTCTCTCTCTTGTCTAATATCACATAATTTTGTGAAAAGGCGTAAAATGAAAGTACTACTACTACTACTACTACTACTACTACTACTACTACTACTACTACTACTACTACTACACACATACACAAATATTGACCTTCAGTTGCTATGATGTCAGGAAACGAACCAGGACTTTAACAAATAACGTGAAACTAGCAGACAGACTTCTACTTTATCTGATAATGATGTCAGGCGACGAAATGAGTGACTTTGTAGTTCAAAGAAAGAACACTGATATCTGCCTTGGACTGTCGTAATTTCAGATGACAAACATTAATAGCGCTCAGGAAAAAAAAAAAAAAAAAAAAAAAAAACCATAAGTCACAACAAGTACGTTTGTCACTTCAGGCGTCACACGATGGAACAGATGCTAACGTGGAAGCACAAAAGCAGCACACGGATACTGTCTTTGTTTGCTGTGACTTCAAAAGACAGAAACAACAGCTCGCTCGGAAACAAGAAACCAAAGTATACGTGTCCACTTTTATTTGCTGTGCAGGCAAACGACAAAACTAAAACTAACTGAGAAACACGAAACCTGAAGCAAATGTCTCTTTTTACTGTATGTGCTGTAAGACGGGCGAAACAGCAGCTAATTCAGCAACACGAAACAGGGGCCTGTCTTTACATGTTTTGATGTCAGATGCAAAAACAAACAAACAAGAAATAGCAACTGAGTTAGCACACAAAATCTACCCAGTTGACAACACCGCAACGTGATGGGAATCACGCAGCCTACAAGCCAACACCTTGCTCTGCTTGTTGTGATGTCAGACGACGAAAGCGAGCAAGACTAGAAACACGAAACTATGTCACACATACCTGCCTTTCTTTGTCTATTGTGACATCAAACAATAAAACAAACTAACTAAGAAGCACAAAATGAACACGCTGATACTTATCCTTGCTTGGGATAACGTGATATCAGACGATAAAACAGCAGCTAACTAAGAAACAGAATAAAAACAAACAAACAAACAAACATACGTGTCTTCTTTGCTTCTTGAGCAACCAAACGACGAAACAGCTGCTAACTCATCAAGTTGCAAAGTGTGGCGACTGCAGGCGGAAATCTAGACAAATCTTAAATGTAATTAATAACAAACCTCCAAGAAAACGTAGACAAACGAATCACAAGACAAAACACGACGCGTTTCGACCTCTCAGGTCTTCTTCAAGCGAGATACAACACACACAGGACAACGAAAATGAACGAGCAATCACTTATCTTCATCCACTTCAGCGCAAGATGGGCGTTGAGTGAAAAACACGAAACAAACACTCAGATTCCTATCTTTGCTGCTGATGAAATCAGACGACGACACAGAAGCTGAATGAGAAACGCGAGATCAGCTCATTCACACTTACGTTTGGTGCGAGACGACGATACAACAGCTGATTTAGAAAGACGAACCGAGCGTCGAAGCTTGAAGGGCGTGCGTGAGAACAGCACTGCTAGCAGCAGGATTGTGAGCAGGGTCAGCAGACCGAAACTGTTGCCTGGAACAGCAGAGATTGTGCCAGATGTGTTCCCATAGAAAACACAAAGCGCTCTCTCTCTCTCTCTCTCTCTCTCTCTCTCTCTCTCTCTTACTATTTTCTAAATAAGAAAAAAAAATGTTTTTATGGTTGTGTTTAATTTTGTCAAATCAATGTAATTGTTCCTTTTTGTTTATTGTTATTTTGAGGGCATAGTGTAAAAAAGCTTCCAGCTTATCTATTCACCCTCATTAAAGATTTCGAGTTTCGAGTTTCTCTCTCTCTCTCTCTCTCTCTCTCTCTCTCTCTCTCTCTCTCTCTCTCTCTCTCTCTCTCTCTCTCCCAGTCTCCCTCCTATCTCTCTTTTTCTCTCTCTCTCAAAACTACTTATAAAAACCAGGTAAAAAAGTCAGGTAAGTTCTTTGGAAGGCAAAATTACTTTAGAAGAAGCCGGTGTTGCTCTTAAACACATGCATAATATGAAAAGTCCTGGCAGCGATGGCTTCACAGCAGAATTCTTCAAATGTTTCTGGTTAAAACTTGGTCCATATGTTGTAAGAGCGCTTAACGATGGATTCGATAGAAAGGAACTATCTTCGACGCAAAAAGAAGGCATTATCGTATGCATTCCAAAGGGTGACAAGCCCAAAGACCGAATCAAAAATTGGAGACCAATTTCGCTTTTGAACACTGTGTATAAAATAGGATCTACATGTATAGCCAACCGATTAAAATGTGTGCTTCCCTCTATCATCAATGAAGACCAGACTGGTTTTATTCCAAACAGATATTTGGGAGATAACATTCGTCTTATTTATGATATACTTGATTATATGATTATATCCAAAAAACCTGGGATACTTTTATGTTTAGACTTTGAAAAAGCGTTTGACAGTGTAAGCTATGATTTCATGTTTAAGGTATTACATGCCTTTGGCTTTGGTCCAAGTTTCTGTCAATGGATAAAAACATTCTACACAAATATTAAGTCAACTGTTTCAGTTAATGGAAAACTAGCTGGTTGGTTTCCTGTTGAGAGAGGATGTCGCCAAGGGGATCCAATCTCGCCATATTTATTTGTTATTTGTGTTGAAATCTTAGCAAATATGATTAGACAAAAATGAAGACATAAAAGGAATTAAAATAGCTAATACTGAGAATAAAATATCACAGTATGCAGATGATACTGAACTTTTACAAGAAGGCGATCGAAAATCATTCGAAGAATCGATTATGGTTCTTGAAAAATTTGGAAGAGTATCTGGACTCTTACTAAATGCGGAAAAAACGAATGCAGTATGGTTAGGAAGTAAACGAAACTCGCCCGTTAAGTATATGCCACATTTAAATATCAAATGGAACCCTCCTAAATTTAAAATTTTGGGTATCTGGTTTACGAGTGATTTAAAAAATTGTGAAACTATGAATATTGAAGAAAAATTTGCAGAGATAAAAGCATTGTACAAAACTTGGCTAAAAAGGCAGATAACACCTCTTGGCAGAGTAGCAGTACTTAAATCCCTGATCTTATCAAAACTAACCCATCTATGGATGTTACTACCGAACCCACCAGACTACATAATTGATGAAATTCAGAAATTTACATTTAAGTTTGTATGGGGTAAAAAAAAGAGATAAAATTAAGCGAAAAACATCTGTAAAAAATATACAGCATGGGGGTATAGGAATACCAAACATATGGAAGCAAATAAATACATTAAAATTAACTTGGACTCGGAAACTTTCATCAAGTAACCATAGTTGGAAAAAAATACTCTGCTCATTATATTACAAGGCAGAAATTATTCATAAATTAGGTGCTGATTTGTCTGGGCAGGATAAGTTAAATAATTTCTGGAGAGATGTATTCAAAGCATATAAAGAAATAGATGAGATTGTCGGTGTCAAAACTGCAGATGAATTCTGTTTAGAGCCTTTATTTTGTAATAGGAACTTGATGATTGGGGGCAGATCTAAATTTTATAAAACTGGATAGGAAATGGTGTATTCTGCGTACGGAATCTTTTAGACGAAAATGGTGATTTTTTGAGTTTCCAGTCCTTTGTTGATAGGTATAACATCAATACAGATTTTGTAACATATAACGGTTACATTAGTGCTGTGAAAAAGTATTCCAGAGAAGCTGGAGTAGAAATAACATGTTATGAAGAAGGTGAGTCAAGTAAACTAATGTCTGTGATATGTTCAGTTTCAAGAGGAGCCTCACTTTATTATGATCTATTGAATCAAGACACTCTAGAGCCAACGTTTTGCAATAAATGGAATGAAAGATTACCGAAGGACGTTAACTGGGCTAAAACTTTTCAGAAAATCCAACAGATAAAAGATCTTAAGTTAAGATGGTTTCAGGTTAGAATTAATAATGGGATACTAGCAACCAATACTGTTTTGAAAAACATGGGCATTGAAAATTCAGAAAAAAAATGTTCTTTTTGTAAGAGAGAAACAGAAAAAATTCAACATTTATTTTGGTACTGCCCTTATGTTCAAACTTTTTGGCAAGAATGTCAAAATAAAATGAATAGAAAATGCGAAACTATGAATCTACTATTGAATGAAAATATTGTCCTGTTTGTTTGTGACAATGATTTTAGATCAGATAAAACATTTGACTTAATCCTGTTACATGCCAAATCTATATTTACAAAGTGCTCAAAGAAATTGTACAAGTAGTCTGGGCTAGTACCAACACCACAAAAGGGAAAATCAGGACTCCAAAAGCACCCGCAACATTCTTCACGGCAGGAGGCAGCAAATCATGGCCAAGAACAACAGTGCCACTCGAAACATGCAGGCAGAGTCTGCTGGACGGGGCAGATGACTGGGAGTGCACTGCAGACCTCCCAGAATGGAAGAGTCACCCAGAGATCATCAGCAAGAGTGGCATGAGACCAGACATAGTAGTCCACTCTAAGTCAACCAAGCAGCTGATCATGATCGAGCTCACGGTGCCATATGAGAACAGAATGGAGGCAGCTCAAATCTACAAGACTGAAAAGTATGCTGATCTGGCAAACAGCCTGAGGAGAGAAGGCTATCAGGTCAAAGTCCTCACTGCAGAAATTGGAGCTAGGGGGTTTGTAGGAACGTCTGCATACAGCCTCATGAAACAGCTCTCAGTTGCAGGGAAGGAAAAAAAAAACCAGAGCCCTGAAAGCAATGGCAGAAGCGGCAGAGAGGTGTTCAAGCTGGATCTGGTCAAGGAGGAACAAAAGTGAACTTCATAAGGCTTAATTTCCCTACAAATATCAGGTGTCCCTGTGGCTCAGTGGTTAAAGCGCGAGTCATTAAGTGGAAAATGAGCATGTCCAGAGGGTCATGGGTTCGAATCCCAGCCATGGCTCGTCCCAAGATGGGAAAAAAAGGGGCAGCAGAGGGACATCCGGAGTCATGAACCGGGTGTGGCCCAACCCCCCTAGAGTGTCAGGAGATAAGGGCCGAAACACTTGCTTGAAGGGGGCTTCTCTTCTGAGGACTCTCTGCTGCCACGCTCTCCACGAGTTTCTTTCTACTGATGCATGGGTAAACCATTGACTTCCGGGAATAGGCCGGAGGACGTCCGGGAAAGACCGGAGGACACTGGGAAAGACCAGAACCAAGGGCTCTGTGGGCTGGCTCCCCACTTTGCCTTAAACATGTGGCTACTAAAAATAAAAGGAAAAGATGCTCCCAGGATTCACCGAAAGGGGGAGAGAATGATGAATCCATCGGTGCTCAACCAATCATGACTGCAAATCCCAAACGGACTATGAACATGGACCAAATGGAATATCCATGTGTCTGTGGAAAGCGTTTCGCTACCACCCGTGGCATGAAGATCCACAGAACAAAGATGGGATGTGTGAAGACTCATCTGAATGAGCAGCAGCGCACTGCATCAGCAGATAAGACGTCGGAAGACCAAGGCCAGGATTTAAACCACAGTGCCAAGGACATCCACGCTGTTGGTTCGGATGAGGAATTTGCACAGGCCCTCGATGCCAGGCGCCTGAAACTCAACTTGCCACGAGCAAACGAAACTGAAGATTGGGAGAAACTGGATGCAAAAATCGTCCAAAGACTCGATGCACTGATAGGGAAAAGCACCCTGGAACACAAACTAGCCACATATGGGGACATTGTGTATGCCACATGTAGAGACGCCTATGGAGCAAAACTACCCAAAGAGAAAACACCTCCAAAGAAATCCAGACGCCAAGAAAAGATGGACAAGATCAGGGTCCAAAAGAAAAACCTCAAGATGCAAATGAAGACCGCACTGCCAGCTGAAAAACAAGGCTTGGAAAAACTGTGGAAAGACCTGAAAGAAAAACACAGTGCCCTCAGCAAAGCGGAATCTGCGAGGAAGAGGAAGAGCAAAAAGAAGAAGACACAAAAGCGCTTCTTCAGAGACCCCTTCCAGTTTGCCAGAACACTGTTTGAGCAGCCAAAATCTGGGACCCTAAGTGTGGACAAAGGAGTTCTTGAGCAGCATCTGAGGAAAACATACTCTGACCCACAGAGCAAAGCACCACTCGACATTCAAGGTCTGGTGTGGCCAACCAACCCTGAGGAACAGTTCAATGGCAAGCCTCCAACGTTGGCGGAAATCAAGAAGGTGGTCGACAAAGCCAGAGCCAAATCATCACCAGGGCCAAACGGAATACCTTACCAGCTTTACAAGAAATGTCCCAAGGTGCTGGAGTGGCTCCACAGGCTGCTGCGATCGGCTTGGAGAAACCAGAAGATCAGCGGCCAGTGGATGACGGCAGATGGTGTGTACATCCCCAAAGAGCAAAACTCTAGTGACATTAGCCAGTTCAGGCCAATATCACTACTGAACGTCGAAGGGAAAATCTTCTTCTCTGTCATGGCAGCAAGGCTGACCAAGTACCTGATGGAAAACAAGTACTTGGATGTGTCAGTCCAGAAAGGTGGCATCCCAGGCGTGGCGGGCTGTGTAGAACACGCCACAATGATCTGGGACGCAATCCAAAAAGCAAAAACAGAAAAGAGAGACCTGGACGTAGTGTGGCTTGATCTGGCAAACGCATATGGATCTGTGCCCCATGAGATGATACAGTTGGCTCTTGAGATGTACCATGTGCCAAAGAACATCCGCGACATGCTCAAGAAGTACTTCAATGGCTTCTCAATGCGGTTCTCTACCAAGGAGTACACAACAGACTGGATCAACTTGGAAGTGGGTATTGCAATGGGCTGTGCAATTTCCCCAATACTGTTCGTGCTGGCAATGGAACTCATCTTGAAAGCAGCAACAAACAACGCGAGACAAACAGACCTTGGCGATGGATACAAGATGCCTCCTCTCAAGGCCTTCATGGATGACACTACAGTGATTTCATCCAGAGAAGACGAGACACGTCATGTGCTGGAGAGGCTGGACGACATAGTTGCCTCATCCAGAATGAAGTTCAAGCCAAAGAAATCACGGAGTCTCTCACTGAGGAAAGGAAAAGTGGCCGGATCTGTGGTCTTCAGTGTTGCCAACCAGGCCATTCCAACAGTCACAGAAGAACCAGTCAAGAGCCTTGGAAGATGGTATGATGATACGCTGAAAGACACACAAAGAGCAAAAGAAACCAAGCAGATGGCGGAGGAAGGCTTGGAGACCATTGACCAGTGTGGGCTCCCTGGCAAATACAAGGTCTGGTGTCTGCAGTTCATGCTGATACCAAAGCTGCTATGGCCTCTGATGATATACGACATCTGCACCAGCATAGTGGAGGCAATGGAAGCCAAAATCAACAAGTTCACAAGGAAATGGCTTGGTGTCCCACCCTGTCTGACTGACATAGCGCTGTACTGTCGCCAAGCAAAGCTGAAACTACCCCTGAAATCCATCCTGGAGGAATACAAAGCAGGGAAGATCAGACTTCAAAGCATGCTGGAGGACTCAGGAGACAAGGTGGTAGAAGCAATTAAGCCCCAGCTGAAGACAGGCAGAAAATGGAAAGTTCAAGAGGCGATGGATTCTGCAAAAGAAAGTCTCAAGATCAGAGAAATAACAGGACACACACAGACCAACAGACAGGGACTGGGGGTGACCAAAACTGAATGGTGGTCAAAGGCCAAAGGAAAAGCCAAAAGAGACATGATGATTCAGGAGATGAGAAAAGAAGAAGACCAAAAAAGACTCCAAAAAGCAGTCCAGCAGAGCCAGCAAGGGCAATGGACAACGTGGGAGAATGCACTCCAAAGAAGTCTCACTTGGAATGACATTTGGCACATGGCCCCTCTCAGGATCAGCTTCATTCTCAGATCTGCATATGACCTTCTGCCCTCAAATGCAAACCTGGTGAAGTGGGGGAAAACAGACGATCCTGCATGCCCCCTCTGCCATGAAAAACAAACAGTGGAGCATGTCCTAAGCTCATGTAAAGTAGCCCTGGCTCAAGGAAGGTACACATGGAGGCACAACCAAGTGCTCAAAGAAATTGTACAAGTAGTCTGGGCTAGTACCAACACCACAAAAGGGAAAATCAGGACTCCAAAAGCACCCGCAACATTCTTCACGGCAGGAGGCAGCAAATCATGGCCAAGAACAACAGTGCCACTCGAAACATGCAGGCAGAGTCTGCTGGACGGGGCAGATGACTGGGAGTGCACTGCAGACCTCCCAGAATGGAAGAGTCACCCAGAGATCATCAGCAAGAGTGGCATGAGACCAGACATAGTAGTCCACTCTAAGTCAACCAAGCAGCTGATCATGATCGAGCTCACGGTGCCATATGAGAACAGAATGGAGGCAGCTCAAATCTACAAGACTGAAAAGTATGCTGATCTGGCAAACAGCCTGAGGAGAGAAGGCTATCAGGTCAAAGTCCTCACTGCAGAAATTGGAGCTAGGGGGTTTGTAGGAACGTCTGCATACAGCCTCATGAAACAGCTCTCAGTTGCAGGGAAGGAAAAAAAAAAAACCAGAGCCCTGAAAGCAATGGCAGAAGCGGCAGAGAGGTGTTCAAGCTGGATCTGGTCAAGGAGGAACAAAAGTGAACTTCATAAGGCTTAATTTCCCTACAAATATCAGGTGTCCCTGTGGCTCAGTGGTTAAAGCGCGAGTCATTAAGTGGAAAATGAGCATGTCCAGAGGGTCATGGGTTCGAATCCCAGCCATGGCTCGTCCCAAGATGGGAAAAAAAGGGGCAGCAGAGGGACATCCGGAGTCATGAACCGGGTGTGGCCCAACCCCCCTAGAGTGTCAGGAGATAAGGGCCGAAACACTTGCTTGAAGGGGGCTTCTCTTCTGAGGACTCTCTGCTGCCACGCTCTCCACGAGTTTCTTTCTACTCTAATGAAAAAGATTTGCCATTATTTCAAGTTTTCATCGTGTATTTGAAAGCAAGATATGAAATAGAAAAGTATCCTGCATGTCTTCAAATGTCCATCACAAAGTTCGTTACACAGTGGCTCCCATATTCTTTCTTATTGGATTAATGCATTTTTTTCTGGCAAGGTTTCCAAATAACATGACAACGGTCAGTTGCTTTGTTTTCCCTGTTTGATTAATTTATTTGTTCAGTTCAGTCATTTTGTTTTCATTTATTTAACTATTATTCTTTTTGTGTTTACCCTTTGTGGTTATTAGTGTGTCTATATATGCCTATGATAAGATTAAGAAAATACGCATGCAGTGTTTATTAAGTGACCGTTATCACTTTGATAGTAGTAGAAGTAATAACAGTAGCAGTTGTGGTGGTAGTAGTAGTTCTATTGATGGTATTAGTATTCACAGTAGTAGCAAGGTGATGATGTTGAAGATGTCGATGATGAAGATGATAATGATGATTATGATGATGATGATGATGATGATGATGATGTATATTTTGCTGTTGTTGTAATTGTCTTACTGCGATAAGTATGCGTTTTGCGTTTTTTATTCCTTACTTGTAATTCGTTCTTATGTTGTGTAATAACATGTGTATTTAATTTGAAAAAAAAAACTTATAAAAACCACTACATCTTTCGAAGCTATCTCATTATATCGTAAAAAAAAAAAGAAAAAAGAGACTAGTGTTTTCAAACTTTCCCCCTGTGTGCGCATACACTCAAACACATACACGAACTTTTGCGCGTGTGCGTGCGCACACAACCCCCTCCCCCCAACACACACATACGTACTCTCTCTCCTCTCTCTCTCTCTCTCTCTCTCTCTCTCTCTCTCTCTCTCTCTCTCTCTCTCTCTCTCTCGTGCGTGTGTTTGAGAGTATGTCCGCTCGTGCGTGAATGTGTGTGTGTGTGTGTGTGTGTGTGTGTGTGTGTGTGTGTGTGTGTGTGTGTGTGTCCCCCTTCAACCACCTGAAATCAATGCAAGGTTAGCGAGTATACAAAAGTTGTTCTTTTACTTCCGTGGAAACAAAAGCATCCGATATAAATCAAGCGTCAGTTTCAGCTGTCGAGCAAACACGCGCGGCTATTCTATGGGACAGGCCAAGCGGCCCACAGGAACGCTTCACGATGTTATCTTCTGTCAGGACAAACGGCGTTCGTTTCCGGGAAAACGTTAGCAACTTCATTGCCATGTCGAATGTGATTCTGTGTTATCTTATAGTGTGCCCTACTATTGTCACAACATCGAAAAGATGATGAAGTTAATTTGAAAATGGAAATGAAAAATCAAATGGAACGGCTAATGTTGAAACGTATGAATTAAACGGAACAGCTAATGTTAAAACTTATGAATTAGATGGAACAGCTAATGTTAACACTTATGAATGAAACGGAAGAGTTAATGTTAAAAACTTATGAATTAGATGGAACAGCTAATGTAACAACGTATGAATTGAATGGAACAGCTAACGTTAAAAGTTATGAATTAAATGGAACACCTAATGTCAAAACTTATGACACTGATACAATGGAGTACAGTACTGCATAAGGTGGTGTTGATGAATTACAGAAATTAAATTTCTGTTGTAAATGCACGTGTTTGTTAGTGTATAGTCATTGCTGAAGGTTTGTATGTTGTGTCAAATAAGCCTTCGTGTACTTAATGGCAGTGACCTTGTTTCAAGACTGATTCCCACGGTGCAGTCACATGAAAGGTATAGCTCGGTTGATAGATCACTGTATTGCAGTCCTAGTGATCCGGGGGGGGGTTGTGCGTTCGAATCTCCGCTGGGCCGTTTCGGTTTGGAAGGATTTTTCTTTTTACCTCGGATTTAACACTGGTTCTGACCCCATTTCCAGGAAAGTTCTTCGAAATGACTATAAATTGAGGTTCTGTGTGTGAACGAAACGCATTACATTTTGCACACACGCAATATCCCAACACCAACTTTCGCAAGAGGCCTGTTCGGCCATTGTATCAACGACACGTTATATATGATATGCACCCTGCATGAAAAATTGAAAGAATGAAGGAAGAAAACTAAGTGACTAATATTGACTGAATAACACGAGAAACAGCCTGAATGTAGCGCCAGCAGGCAGCTCTTCAGTCGGCTTTACCCAGGTAGGCAGCCCGCTGTGTAAACGAGAGCGTGGATTTGTATACCGCTTAGAGCTTGGTCTCTAACAAAGGATAGGCGCTGTGTAAGTTGCTCTTAATGATGACAACACAAAATAAAGGAACGACAGGTGCTCTTTAGCCAGTTAGATGGATTTTGTCTATAGCTTGATACCTGTCTGTTAGTTAACGCACTCGCTGTGTGGCATTATGGGCCATATCTACACGTTTTTTTTTTTCTGTTAGCTCACTTTCTGTGTGGCTGACCCTTTTATAATTCACCTCTCTGTTAACTGACTCGCTGAAACAGTCGCGATTAAGTTTATGCTTAAATTGTGTTCATTAATACACAGTGTATCTGTGTGTGTGTGTGTGTGTGTGTGTGTGTGTGTGTGTGTGTGTGTGTGTGTGTGTGTGTGTTTGTGTGTGCATGTGTGTGTGTGTGTGTGTGTGTGCGTGTGTGTGTGTGTGTGTGTGTGTGTGTGTGTTGTTTGTGTGTGTGTGCGTGTGTGTGTGTGTGTGTGTGTGGGTGTGTGTGTGTGTGTGTGTGTGTGTGTGTGTGTGTGTGTGTGTGTGAATTTCATACTTACATCGTTTTCGTGCCCAACGTATCATTGCTCTGTTTGGCACAACCTGAAAGCAGACACCAACAGAACTGAAATGTTTCCCTCACTGCATCCCTCACTGGACAACCTGAAAACAGGCACCAACAGAACTGAAATGTATCCCTCATTGCACAACCTGAAAGCACATACCAACAGAACTGAAATGTATCCCCCAGTTCACAACCTGAAAGCAGATACCAACAGAACTGAAATGTTTCCCTCACTGCACCCCTCACTGCACAACCTGAAAGCAGACACCAACAGAACTTAAATGTTTCCCTCACTGCACAACCTGAAAGCACATACCAACAGAACTGAAATGTATCCCCCAGTTCACAACCTGAAAGCAGATACGAACAGAACTGAGATGTTTCCCTCACTGCACAACCTGAAAGCAGACACCAACAGAACTGAAATAGTTCCCTCACTGCATCCCTCACTGCACAACCTGAAAGCAGACACCAACAGAACTGAAATGTTTCCCTCACTGCACAACCTGAAAGCAGACACCAACAGAACTGAAATAGTTCCCTCACTGCATCCCTCACTGCACAACCTGAAAGCAGACACCAACAGAACTGAAATAGTTCCCTCACTGCACCCCTCACTGCACAACCTGAAAGCAGACACCAACAGAACTGAAATGTTTCCCTCACTGGACAACCTGAAAGCAGACACCAACAGAACTGAAATAGTTCCCTCACTGTGGCGCCTCGTGCTTGGCTCCCGTGGTCGCCAGTTTCCCCCGGAACAGCATCCATGATGTTGAAGATCACTTCTGATGACGATGATTGCGAGGCCGTGCTAAATGTCGTGAAGGGAACAAATCGCCAACAAAGTATGGTACACTTCATTTTTGCCAAATAATAATAATAATGATAATAATAATGGTAATAGCAATAATGATAGCAGCAATAATAACAATGATAATAATGATAACAATAATCATCATCGTAATATATTGATAGTACTGAAATGAATTGAGAATAAATGATCAACGATACAAGAAAACGAAGCTGTTTCCAGTAAGTCCGCAATGCAAGGAACATAATCGTGTGAAAAGATTGCATTTATCTTCCTTGCATTAACTCTCTCTCTCTCTCTCTCTCTCTCTCTCTCTCTCTCTCTCTGTGTGTGTGTGTGTGTGTGTGTGTGTGTGTGTGTGTGTGTGTGTGTGTGTGTGTGTGTGTGTGTAAATAAAGCCACTTGCAAACAAAAAATTGCGGTGGCAGTCCAAATGAGCACACCCCTTCATGCCTCTGGCAATTTCTTTAGTGCTTGACATAAATGTCGATCTCGGCACCAAAGAATGAACTTTCATGGAACACACACTGCGACAATAACCGCCATTATGCTTGACCAGCGATCGTATTCCGAGCATCACATGGTGGTCCTGTCAGCTTTTTTTTTTTCTGTCCAAAATTCTGTGCCACCTCAGTGGCACTGCACCCACGCCGCTCATTCCGACCCCTTCCCCCCCCCTCCCCCACACAAGCATACACCTCATACACCTCACCCACCCCCACCCCTACCCCCCCTCCCCCTCCCCATCCCCGTAGACACCCACTGCCGGCCCTTCCCGCCGCAGCCCCGGCACTGGCAATCCACAAGGAGCAGCCAATGTCAAGTCGTCGTGAAACAACCCACCGGAGGAGACACTGCACTGCTGCCGAGTCACTTCGGTGGTGTTCAGTGGTGCCTGTTCTGATCCAACATACGCAGGACACCACCTACTAAGCCCCCTACTGACGACAATAACTGCTTAATCGCGGAGCCGGCATGAGTGAGCTCTCCCTCGGAGGGCGCCACCACGTCCGCTGTCAGCAGTTTTGCACAAGCGCTTTGGTTTGTTCTGTACCATAGTCAAAGAGATAATGTGTACATGTGAGGCAAATCTGACAGATTCTAAGGCGCCAAGGAGAAAGCGGCAAGTTTGTAGCTGATCCTGTCAGATATCGGTGACAAGTGCACACTGCAGAAACGGAGATATGAGTTCGAACTCGAAGGATTTAAGGTCCAGTTGAGAAGCTCTATTTCGGAGTCTCTATAGTTTCTTGAGAAGTTCCTTGGGATGACCAGAAAGAAGAGAGTTACAGTGAGCTATTTCAGAAAGGACAAAGATAAAAACCAGATGTCAGTCGAATCCGCTGAGGTGATAGCGACGAACGGGAGTTACCTTGCATGACTTAAAGACAGGACAATTTAAGATACGCTGTTGAAAAAGAATCTTTTTGATCTAGAGTGACTCCAAGATATGACAGATAAGGAGAAAAAGACAGATGCACTGTTAATCCAACAGAATTTGGAATAGATTGACTGAGCAGGGATTTTTTTTATGGACAGGCCAACATTATCTTGATCTTATCGTTTTTAGTTGTAGTTTGTTGTTGATAATCTACATTTTAAGGTCTGAAATGCGACCCTGTGTCAGTAATACCCTTTTGTAGACCTCAGCAAGAGCAGGTGGTTGATAAACTAAGTTTCATCAGTAAACCTTCCATGCAGGAATGTTTGTCAGTTAATAAGTTCAAACAGAGGAGAACCATATAGAACAGAAAAGAACGAGTCTTAGCATGAAACCCTGAAAAACACCATACGAGAAGGCGGAAAGTTCTGAATACGTGCCATTAATACAAACGATCTGGGTGTGGAAAGTCAGGTAAGACCTAACCCATGAAAGAACAAGTTTGTAAATGTCAAATGAATGCTGAAGTTTCTTGAAGAGGATGGAGCGATCTGTACCATCAAAGGCTGTGTTGTGATCCAAGGGTTCAAGAATCGATACATCATTGACGTCGGAATTGTACAGGATATGATTTACAATCTTTATGTGCAGATGGTTTGATACTCTAGGTTTTCCTTTAAGCATTTTCATGATGATTTTCCGCCGGAAGGTATTTTTCCCTTTCGCATACTGACGAGGATATATTGCCAATTTATTTTCCAAAAACCACCAACACTTACATCCTGTTGCTGGTCCTTTGATGTGTGCAAGTCATACTCTTAGAACGACTATCTTGTCTGAAGCGTGTGTTCGTTGATTACGTGCATATAAACTCGTCGCCACGGAGAAAACCACTACCACCACACAAGACTGCCCACAAATACAACTTGGTACGGGTGTAGTGGGACTGCGGGGTTAATGTACTCAACAACGTCAAGAGGCTAAAATAACAAGAAGGGAAAAGTACACAACTACAACAGACCTTGTGTTTATGGCACTTGTAAGAAAGGAAGAATCGGTTTTCTTTTTTTAAGTACTGTACAAAAAAGTCGAAGTGAACACCATATTTTTTTTCAACTTCTTTCACACACACACACACACACACACACACACACACAGAGAGAGAGAGAGAGAGAGAGAGAGAGAGAGAGAGAGAGAGAGAGAGAGAGAGAGAGAGAGAGGCATACGTGAACGTGTTGTTTTCTCTTTTTGTTTCTTCTTTCGTTTTTTTTTTTTAAACCAGGCACAGGTGTTAGTCGTCCTACCCATCTTCTGAAGAACATCAATGACCAGCGATGCGTAAAAGGTGAATACCGACCCCTCTGGCCACCAGTCACATGTAAGTTGCAAAGTGAGACGACTGCAGGCAGAAATCTAAACAAATCTTAAAATGTGTTTGAAACAACTCCGCCAAACAACAAGCACAAACGAGTCACCAGACAAAACTAAACGCGTTTCGACCTCTTAGGTCTTCTTCAGGCAAGAGAAGCAACACTCAGGACAGCGAAAATGAAGAACGAGCAATCGCTTATGTGAGAAAGCGATATCCTCGATCACCCTTTTGTTTCGTTCTCAGCATATTAATTCTTCTGATTACATTTACAGAACATTTGCCTATATAAATCTGAAATTACCCCCCCCCCCCCTTCACCCCCTCTATGTCTGTCTGTGTCTGCGTGCCTCTATTTGTCTGTCTGTCTGTCTGTCTGTCTGTCTCCCTCCCTCCCTCCCTCCCTCTCCTCCCTCCCTCCCTCCTCCTCTCTCTCTCTCTCTCCTCTCTCTCTCTCTCTCTCTCTCGGGGGGTGAACTGCGGCTAACTGCGAGTAAGACGCGCTTCAAATCGTCTGCCATTTAGTCCCCCCGGTGGAGAATACAGCATGTATCCAGTCACAAATCTTTGCAAGATTTCACAGGAAGAGCTATGCCATCGACACCGACTCTTTTCAGAGCGACATGTGGCGCATTCCACCCAGTCTACATGTCTTTCATGTCACGTAGAGCGATGAAGAAATCGGCAAGCCGAGTCGCCATGCTTACGCTGCACAGCCGAGCTGCCGGTGTTACCGTTGGACTGCTCCTCACCCTGTTGTTTTGGGGAGGTTTGCTGTTACGCTGCGGCGACGTTGAGCAGAACCCTGGACCCAAGACGCAGAACCCTGGACCCAAGGCGGACGCACTCAGGCAGAGTAGACTCAGCAGCACGGGCACTCGGACGACCAACACGGACAGGACACCCTCGACGGCAGCCAGGCCACTCCTCCACGTCAACCGACACTGGACACGAAGATGGACAACATGACGGAGATGTTACAGTCCATGCACGCTACAATGACCAGTAAGTTCAGGGATGTGGAGCAGAGTGTGCAGAAACTTAGTGAACAGTACGCTGCCTTTCAACAGAGTGTCATGGACTTGCGGGAAGAGGTGGTGGCTTTGAAAAAAGAAAACGAAGATCTTATCAAAAGCAATTCTGAGCTAATGGCTAAAGTACAAAAGAAAACTGATGACCTACAAGGTAGGTCCAAAAGAAGTAATTTGATTTTCTATGGACTTCCAAGAAATAGGGATGAAACCAATGAATAATGCTAAGGAAAGGTCAAAGATCTGATCACTGATAAACTAGACATTGCTAGTGATATTGAATTTGACAGAGTACACAGGTTAAACGGAAAGCAAGATTCTCCTATCATTGCAAGATGCTGTTTCTATAAGGACAAAATACAAATTCTGAAAGCAAAATGAAAACTGCAGGGATCGACTATTTTTGTTGGTGAGGATTTTTCGTACCGGGTGAGGGAAGTGAGAAAAAAACTTTCAGCCCACTTAAAAGAGGCTAGGAACAGCGGGAAGAGAGCTAGGATGGTCTTTGACCATCTGGTCATCGAGAACAAAAAGTACTTCCTTGATGACAATGACCAGCTGAAGGAGAGCAGATAGGGGGAGGCCGGCCAGGTGGTAAGTTTGATTTGTCTTACTGTGTGAACAGTCATGGGAACAGAGTTGAGCCTACACCGGCAAACCCCGCGCCTCGCACTGCTGACAGTGTGCAAAATGAGTCGTTTGTCAATGTGAATAAACCCTTTTCCTTTCTTTCGTACAATGTGCATGGATTGTTTTCAAAACTACTTGTTCCTCATTTCATTTCATTCTGATGTGAATTTGATTTTGTTTGTTTATCTGAAACTTTCACGAAGGAATGCAAACCAGATTCTTTTCCAGGTTTTAAACTTTTTCTCAAGCCAGCAGTGAAGTTCACCAAACAAGGGAGACGATCCGGCGGAATAATCTGTCTCATAAAAAATGAGTTGACTTCCTTTGTGAAAGTGTTAAATGTTGATTATGTCAATATTTTTGTGTTTCTGATTGACAAACAATTGTTCGGAATTGATAAAGATGTCATTTATGTATGTTCGTATGTTCCACCAGAAACATCACCGTTTTATGCCCATTTTAACATCGATAATGGGATAAGTGTAATTGAAGACTGCTTAGTTGATTGTTTATTAAGTAGAAATGTTTATATTGTTCTGAATGATGATTTGAATAGCAGGACATCAAATATTTCTCAAAATTTCCGTGGGGTCATCAACCATGATATACAATACAAAAGCCAGCCTGTTAGTGTGAATCGACGTTCTGAAGACTGTCATTTGAATAGTTTGGGTAAGTTGCTTTTAAATATGTGCACTGCTATGGGATTGTGCATACTGAATGGTGTATGTAAGGGCGACCTAAATGGTTGCTATACATACATATCTGAAACTGGAAACAGTGTAAACGATTATTTCATATTTTCAAATGACCTTCTTGCCCTTGTTTACGACATGTGTGAATTTTCTGTTCTGGAACGTATAGAGTCTGACCGCTTACCTATTTGTGTTCGTATTTCCTTTCCATGTCAAGACAGAATTAATATTGATATAAATAATGATGACTTCGTAACAGAAAAATATGTCTGGAAAGAAGAATATGTACATTTATATAGAGACACTCTTAGTAATGGTGAAATGCGCGCAAAAATAAGTATTGCAATGGATTTAATTAACACTGATGTTGATGAAGCGTTAGATGTGTTTAACGATTGTATTAAGAAAAGTGCCGATTGTATGAAAATGCAAATATTCCCCAACCGAACAAAAGCACATAATGATTGGTTTGATTTTGAATGTACGTTTATTGAGAACTAGCCGGCGTTCAAAAGATCCTGAAGATATTAAAGAATATGTACTTCCAAGACGGGA
>CM065745.1:28692453-28694953 GCA_033310375.1 Conus canariensis | reverse complement strand
GAGAGAGAGAGAGAGACAGACAGACAGACAGACAGACAGACAGACAGACAGACAGACAGAGAGAGAGAGAAGGGGGGGAGCAAGCCGACTTATAATGAAAGTGGACATATTTTGCTTTCGACAGATTCTGCAAAGTTTCAGTTGGGGCTGTACTGGGCGACATAATAATAATAATAATAATAACAACAACAATAGTCCTAGAGGGCTATGGACATATCGATAGTAAAGGGATGAAGTTTCATTGTCTTGCTTGTTGACACTGTCCAGTATGACATTTAGACGTTTTCAACGTCGCAATCTTTGTGACTGTTGATTACATTTTCTACATAGTTTATAGTTATGATCCGTTTGTCTTTTAAAATTACTGTCATCATCATCATCATCATCATCATTATTGTTATCGTTATTACTATTAATAGTATCATCATCATCATCATCATCATCATTATCATTATTGCTGTTGTTATCATCATCATCATCATCATCATCATCATCATTATTATTATCATGACCACTATTATTATCATCATTATTACCGTTACGATGATGATGATGATGATGATGATGATGATGATCATCATCATCATCATCATCATCATCATCATCATCATCATCATCATCATCGTCTTCATCTCAAACATGAAATGAAAGAAAATCAACACGGTTCTTTGCGTGCTGTGTGTCTGCTTATCTGTCACCTTTCATCCTCCAAACTCTTAGTCGACGGTTCAAACAGCGAGTTATCTCTCCATCATACTGCCCCCCAGTCACTGAGAAGACTCTCCTCCCACCCCCCACCCCCCACCCCCATCTCCGGCCACCTGCCTATCCACACTCCCTCCCCACCAACCCTTACCTCCATCTCGATCGTTACAACGAGTGGCGTTCTATCCACTGACCGTTTGACGATTAGCATCGGGAGCTGGTCGGTTAGGGTGGCTAAAAATGACGACAGTTCTCTCTACCAATCAGAAAACATCGTATAACTATGGATGCATGGCGGATAAAATAACGGCTGACTTCATCTTTGATCTCTTGTCTTAAAACACACACACGTTCTCTCTCTCTCTCTCTCTCTCTCTCTCTCTCTCTCTCTCTCTCTCTCCTCTCTCTCTCTCTCTCTCTCTCTCTCTCTCTTTGTCATATTCGTTTTACTGTCTGTTTTTATGCATGCTAATTGTTGTACGTTATAGTACATTTTCATATCCCCCCCCCCCCTACGCCAAAACCACACACACACACACACACTCTCTCTCTCTCTCTCTCTCTCTCTCTCTCTCTCTCTCTCTCTCTCTCTCTCTCTCTCTCTCTCCTCTCTCTCTCTTCTTTCTTCTTCTTCTTCTTCTTCTTCTTCTTCTTCTCCTTCTTCCCCTTCATTATCTTATTTATTTATTTTCTTTTCATTTCTCTTCTATTTTCATTTGATGTTCCCCTATGATTGCATTACCGCCTTGTTTGTTTGCTTGTTTGCTTTCTTACATTATTTCATTTCACTGCATGTTGTACTCCCTACTCAGGGCGAGGACTGGTTGTAAAAAAAAGCGCGTCAGTGCTTAGCTATTTACCTCGTAAATAAAGAATTTTATCTTCTCTCTCTCTCTCTCTCTCTCTCTCTCTCTCTCTCTCTCTCTCTCTCACACACACACACACACACACACACACACACACACACACACACACACACACACACACACACACACACACACACACACTACAGCCACCACCACTACCCACCACCATCACCACCAATAACAACACAACAACAAAACAACAACAACAACAACACAACAACAAACAACTCCACATTTGCCTCCTCGATATCAGAGATGACGTGGGGTTTAAAACGAGAGGAAAAGCTGGAACAGAAAGTACATGGTGAAGCTTTGTCTTCAATGTCTGTCTCTTTTTTTTTAATTTAGGAATGTGAACAGACATGTGGGGATGGTGGTTCACCGATTCTGTAAGCTTCCTTTGTGACTGATCTGAAAAAGTTTGTAGTAACTCCGTCAAACACCATGGACAACGAATCACAAAAGACAAAACACAACTCGTTTCAATTCTGAGGTCTTCTTCAGGCAAGATAAACAACACTCAGGACAACGAAATGAAGAACGAGCATCAATATCTTTTCTTGTACGTTGATCTTTTATCAAATCAGTAAACATCTTTTTTATTTGAGCTTATGTATGCTTCGAAACGTATCGTCAATATCTTTATAATGTCATCCACAAAAAATCTGCACCAAGTGTGATTGCAAACACTACTGTTCTTTATCATTACATTTTTTTTTACTCACCTCCAGTGCATTGTTTTAAAATGAAACCAATTAAACTTCACGTCTGCTGTTTTATTTGCATACAGAAAACATGATTTACAATCAGAGTTCGTGACAGATTCAAATCCTAATTTTTAACAGTGCTGTTTTTCGAACAGTGTATTGTAACACAAATTCGAACTTTCTGTATGCGACGGTTTCTCATTACAAATGGTAGTACTGATA
>CM065745.1:28667453-28687453 GCA_033310375.1 Conus canariensis | reverse complement strand
ATAAGCTGTCATGCAAGGTCTGGTAGCAGGTTCAAATCTTGAGAATAAGTCACACACGTACAGCCAAAAGAATTTTTTTTTAAATCAACAAACAAATACACAAATAAATACAAAAAGGAGTACATAAATAGGTAGATATCGAAATAAATAAATACATGCATGCATAAATGAGTAAATAGATAGGTAAATGAATGAATGACTGAATAAATGATACAAAATACATAGATAAATACATAGAGACATAGATACATACGTACATACATACATGCATACATATACACGCACGTAAGTAAGTAATCATCAATAAAATCATAACGTTCTAACTAAATGAATAAATAAATAAATAAATAAATAAATAAATTGATAAATAAGTAAATAAATAAATAAATGAATAAATGAATGAATGAATAAATAATCACGAGGCAAACCCGTTCCCTGATCACAATCCTGCTAAGAAACAGACAGACAGACCGGACACGCCATGTCTAAGATACGTACAGTGGTGAGACAGCCCACAACGCCACGTCCAGCCGCCACAGCCAAGAGTGAGCTTGGCCAGGTGAAGAAGCATCGTGTGCGTGCGTGTGTGTGTGTGTGTGTGTGTGTGTGTGTGTGTGTGTGTGTGTGTGTGTGTGTTGTGGTGTGGTGTGGTGTGGTGTGGTGTGGTGTGTGTGCGTGCGTGTGTGTGCGTGTGTGTGTGTGTGTGTGTCTGAAGATGGTATATGTGATACGGAAGCTAGGATACTAAAGCGGGCAAGCGCGAATCTCCGCCGGTGACCAACTTTCCTTTTGACCCCCCCCCCCCCCCCCCCACCCACCCCCAACCCCCCCTTACCCCTTCTCCCGCCCTCCCTTCCCTCCATGCCCCTATCCCCACGCGCTCCCTTCCACCTCCACCCCCACCCCACCCCCGCCAACGCATACACGCACACACCGACCCGCTGGCTATGACCAAGACAAGTACAATATGGCGGAGGCGGTGCTGTATTCCTGAACCAGCCAGGTAGCCGTGACAGCAGTCAGTCACAAGAATGCATTCCACAACTAACCTACCCATTCTTGAACAATAACACCAACAATATCAACCACACACCACCACCACCACCACAACAACAACAACAACAGTCAGACATCTGTAAGTAGCCGCCGCTCAAGAAAAGCACAGACACTCGAACATCTTTACACACACACCACACACACACACACACACTCAGCGAGACAGCGTTAACACCTTTGCTTATGTGAGCAACTGAAAACTTGTTTTGAGCTCAAGCTAAGCTTTAACACACACACATCCACATTACCCACGTGACAGGAAGGAAATCGACTGACGGAAAGAAACTGTCCGAATTAATGGTCGAACTTTGCATCAGAAGACGTTCTTCTTTTACGTGGGGGGGGGGGGGGGAGGGAGGGGGGGAGGGTGGAAGGGGCAAGAGGGAGGAGAAAGGGGGAGGGCTGTAAGTTGTTCATCTATATTGTGCATCGCGTGGTGTTGACCGGCGAAGCTCTCATTGAACAAAAATCAATGACAACCCGAATGTGAAACAGATGTCATGAAACAGGTAGAGAGTAATTCGAGGGTTGACTGCCAAGACCCAGTATCTCATATATATATATATACATATATATATATATATATATATATATATATATATATATATATATATACGACTGAAGAATTGTTGGCCTGCACTTGTTTTTCCGCCACTACTTAATTGTTCAGCATTATATATATATATATATATATATATATATATATATATATAAACAGAGAGTTTAAAAACCACAACAGACAAGATAAAAAGATTTCCAAATTTTCGGCTTTAATGCCTTCCTCAGTGGTGAGTTGACTGGCCGGCGAGTCACACAACATTTATACATGAATAAAAAGGAAGTGAATAAAATTCACTATCTTAAAACAAGAAGCTAAAAAGAAAAAGAATTGCACGTACCAGGCGAATCTTTCAAATGGAAGGGGAGCAAAGGGACGTGATAGTATGAGGAAGAGGGGCTGAGTAAGCGTGTGTAAAAGCGTGCGCGCGTCACGCACATGTGGGAGTGTGTGCGTATATGAGAGTGTGTTAGTGTGAGTGAGTGTGAGTGAGTTTGAGTGTGTGTGTGTGTGTGTGTGTGTGTGTGTGTGTGTGTGTGTGTGTGTGTGAGCGTGTGTATTGTGTGTAGGGGGGGAAGGAAGGGGGGGGGGTTCGGTAGGGGGAGGCAAAAGGAGTCAAGCGGCGTAGAACATGAACAGTTATTGTAGTGAGTTGAGTCCGAAAGGATGGAGAGTTTTCAATTTTCTTATCCAGAATTTTTCCCTACAAATTCTGTGCGTGTGGCTGTCTGAAAAAACTTTTTCTATCACCATGCATTTCATGTTGGCTAGGGTGTGGTTGGGCAGGTTGAAATGTTGCGTGACTAGATGTTGTTCTTAATGTGAGATCTATGCAGATAGAAACGTTTTCTGAGTGAATTTTTTGTTTCACCAATGTATTGAGAATTCTGACAGAGTTCGCAGAACATGAGATAAATGATGTTATTGGTTTGACAGTCAATATGGTGTCTTAGAGTAAATGTTTCTTTGGTCTATATAAGTGAGATACTGGGTTCTGGCAGTCAACCTTCGAATTATGAAATGCAGTAGAATCTGTTGTTTGATAATCGTAACATTCTGATTGTAATATACAGACTATTTTTGCTGTTAAGACGTGGGTTCAGAATGCTAGTAATGACATTGATCACAACATGGAAAAGAAAAGTAAATACACATGTTGACGCTGTTTTGTGAGGTGTGACAATCACGGTGATTGCTTTGGGTGACACAACCCAGTCTCATTTGACGAGTTTCCGTTCATACCAAGCAATGACATTTTGTTTGTGGTCTCAAAAAGAAAAAAGCTCACAAATGAACAGTCAGTGTGACATGTACATCAAGCATACACACACACACACACACACACACACACACACACACACACACACACACACACACACACACACGCACGCACGCACGCACACACACACAGAGAGACAGAGAGAGAGAGAGAAAGAGAGAACTCACCGTAGCAGTATCTCTGGAGATTTTCTGCAAATACACTGCGTCCATGTCAAAACCACTAAGATCCCCACCCCTCCCTCCAGCCACTTAACCCCCATCTCTCACTTATCCTACCCCAACCGCCCTACCCATCCCCCCCCCCCCCCCCCCACACACACACACACACACATTTTAAAAGTAGTTTTAAGTAACTCCGCAACTCCGCTGGTTCACATGAACAAACAAGTTACAAGACATTTTTGTGTGACCATGTTAACCGGCGTAATTACTTAAAATTACTTTTGAAATTTGTTTCAGTTTCCGCCTGCAGTCACCTCACTTTGAAACTGGCTTCTACACACAGGTCAATCACCAGGCAGAGGGACAATCCACAATCCTGACAATCAAGTAACAGAGCAGCACGGTAGCCGTGACCAGTGCAGCACGTTTTCCCGACTGTAAATCGATTTCCGTGTACAAAGCCTTACGTTAGCGTGTCTCTTTTTCCACTAATTCGTTCGTGAAGAGCAGTAAAGACCCTCTACCCTGAAAGCCCACCGCACACAGCCGTTTGCACCTGTGCATCCAAGGGATTTCTCTGACACCTGCTGTCAATCTTGATGATTGACAAAGACGATGTTTAACAGTTTCGGTGTTTTCAGACAATGATGACTTTTTTCTAGGTGAAACTGACAATCATTGACAGACATGACAGGTCTGTCTGAAGCTGATGACTTTTTCTAGGCAAAACTGACAATCACTAACAGACAGTACACGTCTGTCTGAACTTGTCATTGTTTTTTTTTCCCCAATACCGTCGCCTTTCAAATATTCAATGTAAGCGAATTGCAAGTTACACAGTTGGTGATGTTATTATGACCCTAAAACATCAGGTCTGTGAACCTAGCGTATCGTCTATACATGGTTCACGACAGAAAAATGCACCGCTCAACAAAGGAGAAGTAAGTTAGAAACTTTTCATAATAAACATAGTGATGTAAGGTTGAAACGTTTCCAGCCTTTATTCGTGCATCAGAGCTGTCGGCCAAAGGACAGTCAAAACCAAAGATGTAGAAGAGACAGGATCCGTGTCTTTGCCACGCTGGTTGGTGTTCCACTTGCGCACATTGAAGGCATTGATCACTTCCTGTCGGTCTGACTGGCTCTGTGTCTGCTTCCCGTCTATGAGTTAGCTATCTGTTACCAGCCACCTTGGCAAAGTGGTTAGCGTAGTGGACTCCCGGCTCGGAGGTCGTGGGTTTGATTCCCATTTGTGAGATTTTTCTGTCCTGACCGGCTCCTACTCAGAGTTGAGTTTGCTATATTGCTGTCTGTTAGGAAGGCTGGAATTACACAGTTGAGTTTTATCCATGGTAAGTTAAGGTAATATTGCTTATAGCCCAGCCAACCGCAAATGACCATATCAGGGTTGTCATCTTGTTAAAGTCAGCTCACAAGTCACAAAAAAAAAAACCTTTCACACATCTCTTTAAAACACACCTTATAAAACGCACCAGAAACTTCGTTAAAAAAAATTTTCTTTCATAAAATCTTAGATCAGATGAATAATGTTAATCTCTTTCAGAAACTCAAAGATCACGTCAGGTGGGACATCTCTGAACAGGGTTTTCATGGAGTCTGCTGTAAAGTGTTTATGTCTCACATCGTGCAAGTCCCAACACCCTAAAAGAATCTGTTTCATTGTGAGTGGTACATGACATGGAATGCACCACGGAGCTTCTTTACTTTTTAAAAGATAAGAATGGGTATAAAATGAGTGGCTGTATGCAAACGGCACAAGACTGTTTCATCTTTAAGGTCGCTTCTGGAACAAGGTAAAAACTCTTTCAGGTTTGGACGGATTTTAAAGAGATTGTTATCCAACTGAGATTCCAGTCCTCTTGCCAGAGGTCTTTCACATAAGCCTGTGGTGTAGGTTTCAGATCAGTGTGAGAAATAGACAACCTGCTCAACGTTTCCTTTGTGGCACTCTTGGCAAGTTGATCAACCACCTCGTTGCTTCGAATGCCCACATGGCTGGGAACCCAAGCAAAAACTATGTTGTATCCATCTAATTTCAGAGAGGTGCACAGTTAAAAAAAAAACTTTCAGCAGCTGAGGATGCTTGAGATTACTGCCGGCAATGGCCTCCAGAGCAGATAGTTGCATCTATGACAGAGTTGCTTAAACTTAATGACCAATATTACAGGTGTCTGTATCTCTCAGGCCTGGGTCTCGCCAGGATATATAATCAAGGTAAGAATTTATGTCAGGAATTGATATTTATAGCCTCATCTTTATCATCCTCATCCTGGTCGATCAACATTACAAAAAAGGTCTCAAATTCTCTTGCTCTTCATGGCCTGCTGTCACGGTGACCTCAGTTTCAATAACACCTGTACACCCATATCCTTTACTTAAGTCTGTTGGGGTCACCTGCATCGGGAAATTAATCAGGTATTGGACAGACGGGCCAGGCTGTGTCCGTGGACTGAGTGCCAAAATGAACGGTGCTGGCACAACGCCACTGAAGTGACAGGGAAAATGAGACAGTACAAAAAAAATGGGCTGTCTGTTCACCACACTTCATTATCTACAGTGTCTGTTCATCACTCTTCATTATCTATAGTGTCTGTTCACTCACACTTCATTATCTATAGTGTCTGTTCACCATACTTCATTATCCATAGTGTCTGTTCACCATACTTCATTATCTAAGTGTCTGTTCACCACACTTCATTATCTACAGTGTCTGTTCACCACACTTCTTATCTACAGTGTCTGTTCACCACACTTCATTTATCTATAGTGTCTGTTCACCACACTTCATTTATCTAAGTGTCTGTTCACCAGCTTCATTATCTATAGTGTCTGTTCACCACACTTCATTATCTATCAGTGTCTGTTCATCCCCACTTCTTTATCTATAGTGTCTGTTCACCACACTTCTATTATTATATAGTGTCTGTTCACCACTTCATTATCTATAGTGTCTGTTCACCATACTTCGTTATCTATAGTGTCTATTCACCACACTTCATTATCTATAGTGTCTGTTCACCACACTTCGTTATCTATATGTGTCTGTTCACCACACTTCGTTATCTATGTGTCTGTTCACCACACTTCGTTATCTATAGTGTCTGTTCACCAACTTCGTTATCTATAGTGTCTGTTCACCACACTTCTTATCTATAGTGTCTGTTCACCACACTTCTTACCTATAGTGTCTGTTCACCACACTTCGTTATCTAAGTGTCTGTTCACCATTTCATGATCTATAGTGTCTGTTCATCCACACTTCATTATCTATAGTGTCTGTTCACCACATCATATCTTATTCTTCACCACTTCATTACTAAGTGTCTGTTCACCATACATTCATTACTATAGTGTCTGTTCACCACACTTCTTATCTACAGTGTCTGTTCATCCACTTCATTATCTATAGTGTCTGTTCACCACACTTCATTTCTATATGTCTGTTCACCACACTTCATATCTATAGTGTCTGTTCATCACTTTCGTTATCTATAGTGTCTGTTCACATACTCATTATCTATAGTGTCTGTTCTCCACACTTCATTATCTATAGTGTCTGTTCATCACACTTCATTATCTATAGTGCCTGTTCATCACACTTCATTATTATAGTGTCTGTTCAACCACACTTCATTATCTATAGTGTCTGTTCATCCCCACTTCGTTACCTATAGTGTCTTTCACCACACTTCATTACCTATAGTGTCTGTTCACCACACTTCATTACCTAAGTGTCTGTTCACCATACTTCATTATCTATAGTGTCTGTTCACCAACTTCGTTATCTATAGTGTCTGTTCACCAAACTTCATTCATGTATAGTGTCTGTTCATCACACTTCGTATCTATAGTGTCTGTTCACCACACTTCATTATCTATAGTGTCTGTTCACCACACTTCATTATCTAAGTGTCTGTTCACCAACACTTCATGATCTTTAGTGTCTGTTCATCGCACTTCATTATCTATAGTGTCTGTTCACCACACTTTCTCACTTCATTATCTAGTGTCTGTTCATCACAATTCATTATTATATAGTGTCTGTTCACCACACTTCGTTATCTACAGTGTCTGTTCACGCACTTCATTATCTATAGTGTCTGTTCACCACATTTCATTATCTCTAATGGTCTGTTCACCACACTTCATCATCTATAGTGTCTGTTCATCACTTTTTATTATCAATAGTGTCTGTTCACAATACCTCATTCTCTATAGTGTCTGTTCTTCACACTTCATTATCTATAGTGTCTGTTCATCACACTTCATTATTATATAGTGCCTGTTCATCACACTTCATTATCTATAGTGTCTGTTCACCACACTTCGTTATCTAAGTGTCTGTTCATCACACTTCATTACCTATAGTGTCTGTTCACCACACTTCATTACCTATAGTGTCTGTTCACCACACTTCATTACCTAAAGTGTCTGTTCACCACACTTCATTATCTATAGTGTCTGTTCACCATACTTCATTACCTATAGTGTCTGTTCATAAAACTTCATCATGTATAGTGTCTATTCATCACACTTCATTATCTATAGTGTCTGTTCACCATACTTCATTATCTATAGTGTCTGTTCACCACACTTCGTTATCTATAGTGTCTGTTCAAAACACCTCATTATCTACAGTGTCCGTGCACCACACTTCTTTATCTATAGTGTCTGTTCACCACACTTCTTTATCTACAGTGTCTGTTCACCACACTTCCTCACTTCATTATCTATAGTGTCTGTTCACCACACTTCTTTATCTATAGTGTCTGTTCACCACACTTCCTCACTTCATTATCTATAGTGTCTGTTCACCATACTTCATTATCTAAAGTGTCTGTTCACCACACTTCATTATCTATTGTGTCTGTTCACCACACTTCATTATCTATAGTGTCTGTTCACCATACTTCGTTATCTAAAGTGTCTGTTCACCACACTTCATTATCTATAGTGTCTGTTCACCACACTTCATTATCTATAGTGTCTGTTCACAACACTTCATTATCTCTAATGTCTTTTCACCATACTTCGTTATCTATAGTGTCTGTTCACAACACTTCATTATCTATAGTGTCTGTTCACAACATTTCATTATCTCTAATGTCTTTTCACCATACTTCGTTATCTATAGTGTCTGTTCACAACACTTCATTATCTATAGTGTCTTTTCACCATACTTCATTATCTATAGTGCCTGCTCACCATGCTTCATTATCTATAGTGTCTTTTCACCACACTTCATTATCTATAGTGTCTTTTCACCACACTTCATTATCTATAGTCTTTTCACCATACTTCATTATCTATAGTGCCTGCTCACCATACTTCATTATCTATAGTGTCTTTTCACCACACCTCATTATCTATAGTGTCTTTTCACCATACTTCAGTACCTGTAGTGCCTGCTCACCATACTTCATTATCTATAGTGTCTTTTAACCACACTTCATTATCTATAGTGTCTTTTCACCATACTTCAGTATCTATAGTGCCTGCTCACCATACTTCATTATCTATAGCGTCTGTTCACAACACTTCATTATCTTTATTGTCTGTTCACCATTCTTCAATATGGCATTGTATAGTTTCTGTTCACCATACTTCAATATGACATTGTATAGTGTCTGTTCACCATACTTCATTCTCTTTAGTGTATGTTCACAACACTTCATTATCTACAGTGTCTGTTCACCAGACTTCAATAAGACATTGTATAGTGTCTGTTCACCATACTTCATTGTCTATAGTGCCTATTCACAACACTTCATTATCTTTAGGGTCTGTTCATCACACTTCATTATCTATAGTGTCTGTTTACCACAATGCATTATATATGGTCTCAAACTGTCAAATTTGAAGCACACACAAGCAAAGCCAACCTGCAACCCAACTTCAATGAGTAGCGTATACTACAGGAAGCTGGCAAAGGTAGTTTTTAAAGAGGGCAGCCCATCTGATTGGACAACTCTCTCGTCCACAATTGTTTCAACGCCCATCTCGCGCCGAATTCGACAAAAATAAGTGATTGCTCGTTCTTCATTTTCGTTGTCCTGAGTGTTGTTTACCTTACCTGATGAAGACCTAAGAGGTCGAAACACGTCGTGTTTTGTCTTGTGATTCGTTTGTCTTCGTTATTCGGTGGAGGCATTATAATTGCTCATTAAAATGTGTCCACAATGGGTTAGTGACCCGCACGGAACGGGGACTCCAGCACAGGCGAACAGAGGGGAAAAACGAGACCAGACACTGATCCTCAACCTCTAACATCTTTGTCCAAACGTAACACTTTAGCGATCAAATGACACCCCCCCCCCCACCCCCCCTCCCCCCCCCCCCACCCCGAAAAAAATGAAAACAACAACAATCATCTAAAAAAATTGAAACACATTTATTGCTTAAATCGCACAAAACAAAGGAAGGAAAAAAAAGTAGAAACAATAAATGGAAAAAAGGGGGAGTCCTACAAGGGGTGTGTTCCACAGTTTATTTTCAGTACAGCCGCTCATTCATTTAATTTTTTTTTTTTTTTTTTTGCTGTCCCAACTTCTGCGCCACTTCAGTGGCAGTGCACCCACACCGCTCATTCCAACTTACCATCCACAACCACAGCCCAGTCGGTCCTGCCGCAATCCCGGCACCGGTAATCCACTGGGAGCAGTCAATGTCAAGTCGTCAAGAGGCAACCCACCGTAGGAGACGCTGCACTGCTACCGAGTCACTTCGGTGGTGTTCAGTGGCGCCTGTTCTGATCCAACATACGCAGGACAACCCCTCCTGACGACAATAATTGCTTAGCCGCAGAGCCAGCGTGAGTGAGCTCTCCTTCCGGAGGGCGCCACCGTCCGTCCAACGACAGCCCCCATGGACTCGCCGATACCGGTGACCCGACGGAACCAAACCAAGGCCAGAAACGTGGAGAAGACATCGAAACTGAGGTCACCATGGGAGCAGGGCATGAAGGGCCACAGAATTTGAGACATCTTTTTTTTATGCTGATCGATGAGAATGAGGATGATGAAAATGATACTACGGATTTCCATGTCGGTCTGAGACTGCATGACAGGGCTGTACTCTAGGCTTCCTTTCATGATATCTCCTGGCGTCAACCAGGCCCGAGGGATACAGACACCTGCAGTGTTGGTCAGAAAATTTGAGCAACACCCTCAGAGACCCATCCATTAAGTGGATGAAACTCGACTGTGTGGTCCCAGTTTTCCAAACTGAGCCCGTAGCAAACTCAACTCTGGGTAGGAGCCGGTCGGGGCAGAAAAATCCCACATGACTTTGATGGGAATCGAACCCGCGACCTCCCAGCCAGAAGTCCACGACTCTAACCGCTTTGCCACGGCGGCTGGTCTCATTCGTTTTATTAAGATTCTCTCCAGAGCAATACTTGCCAACGTTGGATTCGCGTAAAATGATCCGGCATTCACTTACCCCCACCCTCGCGTTCCTCCACCTCTGACCCATCCTCTGTGTCTTTGACCCAACTGATGTCAGGGAAACCGCTCTCCAAAAGACTGGCCTGGTGAATTTAGTTTTAAAGTGAGGTAACTGCAGGTGGAATTTGAAACAACTTTTGAAAATAATCCTCAGTGACTCCGCCTAAAACAAGGACAAACAAACAACAAGACAAAAAAAACATGACGCGTTTGGACCCCTTAGGTCTTCTGCAGGCAAGATAAACAATACTCAGGACAATGAACACGAAAAAAACGAATCACATCCAACGCCTATCTTGCGCCGAATATGAGAAGATAAGTGATGGCTCGTTCTTCGTTTTCATGGTCCTGAATGTTGTTTATCTTGCCTGAAGAAGACCTAAGAGGTCGAAACGCGTCGTGTTATGTCTTGTCATTTGCTTGTCCTTGTTTTTGGCGGACTCAGAAAGAAGTCTATTTAAAAACTGGCCTGTTGAAACTGACGCTACGGTCAGCAATAATAATAATAATGAATACTTATATAGCGCCTATTCTCGGCTAGAGACCAAGCTCTAAGCACTTTACAATCAACACTCGTTTACGCAACAGGCTGCCTACCTGGGTAGTGCCGACTGAAGAGCTGCCAGCTGGCGCTTCATTCAGTCGTTTCCCGTGTCATCCAGTCAATATCATTCAGTATCGTTCACTCAATTTCCTTACTTCCTTCATTCTTTCCATTTCTCACACAGGGTGCATGCTATGTGTAACGTGTCATCCGTACCAACGGCCAAACTGGCCTTCTCTTCCGAAAGTTGGTGATGGGATTTTACGTGTGTGCAAGATATTATGCGTGCGTTCACACACGGAACCTCGGTTTATAGTCTCATTCGAAGGGCTGACTCTGGGTCGGAGCCAGTGATCAATCATCCGGATGTGCAATGTGATCAATCATCCGGAACAGTGCTGCAGGCGAAGAGGCACGATGTTTATTCACCCGGAAAACAACAACTCACACATGGCAACATAGCCCATTGATTTCTGACAGCAAAGTCGCCAGATGAACAACTTGGTTGACAAGACCTTCGCTTTGAGTTACAGTTAATTTGAATCCGAAAGAAAGAGGCGATGCCCTCAAACTGCTGGTTATACTGACATAATTCTCTGTCATATGGATGTGAGCTTGCTCCATTCTACTTTCGTATGGCTCAGTCAGTTCGATCAGTATCAGTTGTACTATGAACCTGAGTGGAGTACTTCTTCTTCTTCTTCTTCTTCTTCTTCTTCTTCATACACTCAGACAAAAACCCCAGAGGCACTGACGAAGGCTGTTGTACGTTGGAGGCCCTCTAAAGATCCATAACACTTCTCCCTCGTTGGTGTGTCAGCAGGCCAGGTCTCTGCTCTTAGCTTTTGATGTGTGGGACAGTCCTGCAAGACGTGTTCCACAGTCTTTGGGGCTGTGCCGCATGGGCACCCTGAAGACTCGCCAGTGTGGAATTTTGTGAACATGTGGTGTTTGAGTCTGGAGCACCCTGTCCTCAGTCTCATAATGCTCACTTGGTCTGGATTGGTCAGCAGGTAGTACAACATCTCATCCAATTCTGTGGGATGATCTCTGTTTGGTGTTTCCATTCTGGAAGGTCTGCTGTGGACTCCTGGTCATCTACCCCATCCACTAAACCTTGCATCCATGCTCTTGATGTTACACAGCTGTTGCAGATCCTGATTTTGTGACCTTCTGCCGTGTAGAAAATCGATGCTGGGGCTTCTGATGACGTAGTTTCCTGTAACAGTGCTCACTGCATGCGCAGTCTGTCTTGTATGGGGCTTCTGATGACGTAGTGTCCTCGGGCAGTCTTTTTGCTGGGGCTTCTGATGACATAGTTTCCTGTAACAGTGCTCACTGCATGCGCAGTCTGTCTTGTATGGGGCTTCTGATGACGTAGTGTCCTCGGGCAGTCTTTTTGCTGGGGCTTCTGATGACATAGTTTCCTGTAACAGTGCTCACTGCATGCGCAGTCTGTCTTGTATGGGGCTTCTGATGACGTAGTGTCCTCGGGCAGTCTTTTTGCTGGGGCTTCTGATGACATAGTTTCCTGTAACAGTGCTCACTGCATGCGCAGTCTGTCTTGTATGGGGCTTCTGATGACATAGTTTCCTGTAACAGTGCTCACTGCATGCGCAGTCTGTCTTGTATGGGGCTTCTGATGACATAGTTTCCTGTAACAGTGCCCACTGCATGCGCAGTCTGTCTTGTATGGGGCTTCTGATGACATAGTTTCCTGTAACAGTGCCCACTGCATGCGCAGTCTGTCTTGTATGGGGCTTCTGATGACGTAGTGTCCTCGGGCAGTCTTTTTGCTGGGGCTTCTGATGACGTAGTTTCCTCTAGCAGTGCTCACTGCATGCGCAGTCTCTCTTTACTGGGGCTTCTGATGACGTAGTTTCCTAGGGCCGTCTCTTTTTGCTGGGGCTTCTGATGACGTAGCAAAGCTAACTGCGTGCCCAGTCTCTTTTTGCTGGGGCTTCTGATGACGTAGTTTCCTCGGGCAGTCTCTTCAAGCTCTTGGTTTTGTCTCCATAAGTATCTTCCCTTCAAGTTTTGACCGTCGGGCTTGGCTAATGCGCAGGTCTGACATCTGCAAAGTCGTAGCTATGAGACCCTCTTCTTAAATTCTCTCATCTCGATCATTTAGTTCTTTGATCCGCCAGCTATTAATCGTGCGCGCAGTGTGGTCCCAAAACTTAGCAGACGTGGCGCAGGACTTATAAGGACTAGTATGCACGCCATGACGCCTTTCTGATGAAACTGAAACCGAATCCTCTGAAAACTATGTTTACCGTTTCTGGTGCAAACTAGAGAGAATAATTGTAAGAGAAAAATGTGAAAACTGTTTAAGATTCAATTGTGATATCGAACAGATATTGTTTGGCAATGAGGAACAAATAAAAACAGACGAAGGGTTTGACTATTTTGTCCTGTTTGCCAAATGTTTTTTTTTATATATATATAAATGCAAAATTAATCAAATGAATCCTTATCCCAAACACTTTTTGAATGAGTTGAAGAGCAAATATAACATCCAAAAATATATGCATTGCGCGAAATGCGATTGACAGAATTTCGTAAACAGTAGTACCCATACCAGAATCTTGTGGAAAGTACCAGATGAAAGTAACGACATATAGAAATGTTGCTACCTTCTGACATTTTTCCACACATGACTGTACGTACATGAATTGGATTGAAGAATTGTAACATCTCGATGTGTTGATACAATGCATTGTACCCTTTGTTAAGGGAATGACTGTTTTTGCCTTTGTTGTAAATATGTACTTGTATATCAAAGTGCCAATTAAAAAAATGAAACCTGTATTACAGTGGATTTTATTCAATGGAATGGGTGACTAGGAGTGCAAAGCAGAAATTAATGATCTCATAAAACGGCTCGCAAGTTTTGGTTAAAAATTAGTATGACAAGAACCCTACAGAATACGAATACGAATGTTTATTCAGTTTTAAGGCCAAGGCCCCATTCTGAAGGGGCATATACACAGACAAAATAAATCATGGTACACGTAGAAAAAAAATGTAAAGAAAGTCACGAAAATAATTAGAGTACATAATTAAATGGGGTATTAAGTAGCAGCATGCAGTCTTCTCTGTGCTTCATGGGTAAGTACTTTTTCGTGTGTGAGTGTGTGTGTGTGTGTGTGTGTGTGTGTGTGTGTGTGTGTGTGTGTGTGTATGTGCGTGCGTGCGTGCGTGCGTGCGTGCATGCGTGCGTGCATGCGTGCGTGCCTCTGTGTGTGTGTGGGTGTTTGTGTGCGTGTGTTTGTCTCTGTGTGTGCCCTCTTGTGTGCGTGTGCGTGTGTGTGTGTGTGTGTGTGTGTGTGTGTGTGTGTGTGTGTGTGCGCGCGCGCGCGCGCGCGCGCGCGCGAGCGTGCGTGCGACGTGCGTGTGTGTGTGTGTGTGTGTGTGTGTGTGTGTGTGTGTGTGTGTGTGTGTGTGTGAGTGCGTGTTGTGCACGCGGGTGCGAGCGAGCGAACATCATTCGTCTTTCAGTTGTCTGCCAGCAGGATCGCTTCTAAATACGTCCACGACTAGTTTTCTGACCTGGTTGAACCCCACATTGTTTATCATTCCGCCAAATCACGTTGTCTGTAACACAACCTAGCCACATTGTTTACAACCTAACCAAGCCACATTTTTATAACCCAACCAAGCCACATGGTTTACACCCCAACCTAGCCACATGGTTTACAACCCAACCTAACCATACTGTTTAAAACCCAACCAAGCCACATTGTTTACAACCCACCAAGCCACATTGTTGACAGGCCAACCTAGCCACATGGTTTACAACCCAACCTAGCCATACTGTTTACGACCCAACCAAGCCACATGGTTTACACCCCAACCTAGCCACATGGTTTACAACCCAACCTAGCCATACTGTTTACAACCCAACCAAGCCACATTGTTTACAACCCACCAAGCCACATTGTTGACAGGCCAACCTAGCCACATGGTTTACAACCCAACCTAGCCATACTGTTTACAACCCAACCAAGCCACATGGTTTACACCCCAACCTAGCCACATGGTTTACAACCCAACCTAGCCATCCTGTTTACAACCCAACCAAGCCACATTGTTTACAACCCACCAAGCCACATTGTTGACAATCCAACCTAGCCACATGGTTTATAGCCCAACCTAGCCACACTTTGTTCACAAGCCAACCTACCCGCATGGTTTATATCCTAACCTAACCACATTGTTTATCAGCCAGTATGGTCACATTGTTTTCAATGCAACCTAGCCACATTGCTTTTAACCCATCTACCCGCACTGTTTACAACCCAACCTAACCATATTGTTTACACCACAACTTAGCCACATTGTTTATAACCTAGCCAAGCCACGTTGTTTGTAACCAAAGCTAGCCACATTGTTCATAACCTAGTTCAGCCACATTGTTTCCAACCCAACCAAGCCACATTGTTTCCAACCCTACCTAGCCACATTGTGCATAACCCAGCCTAGCCACATTGTTTACAACCCAACCTAGCCACATTGTGTGTAACCCAAACTAACCACATTGTTTACAACCCAACCTACCCACATGGTTTATAACCCAACCACATTGTTTATAACCCCATCTACCCACACTGTTTACAACCCAAGCTAGCCACATTGTTTACAACCCAACCTAGCCACATTGCTTATAACCCAGCCAAGCCACATTGTTTGTAACCCAACCTAGCCACATTTTTTACAACCCAACCTAGCCACATTGTTTATAACCCCATCTACCCAAACTGTTTACAACCCAAGCTACCCACATTGTTTACAACACAACCTAGTCACATTGTTTATAACCCAGCAAAGCCACATTGTTTGTAAACCAACCTAGCCACATTTTCATACCTAGCGCAACCGCATTGTTTATAACCCAACCTAGTCACATTGTTTGTATTCTATCATAGCCACATTGTTTACAACCCAACCAAGCCACATTGTTTACAACACAACCAAGCCACATTGTTGACAACGCAACCAAGCTACATTGTTGACAACCCAACCTAGCCACATTGTTCACAACACTACCTAGCCTTATGGTTTACAACCCAACCTAGCCAAATTGTGTGTAATCCAACCTAGCCACATTGTTTACAACCCTACCTAGCCTTATGGTTTACAACCCAACCTAGCCAAATTGTATGTAATCCAACCTAGCCACATTGTTTACAACCCAACCTAGCCACATGGTTTACAACCCAACCTAGCCACATTGTGTGTAACCTAACCAAGCCACTTGTGTATAACCGAGCCGATCCACATTGTTTGTAACCTAGCCAATTCACATTGTTTAAACCCAACCTAGCCACATTGTTTACAACCCAACCTAGCCAGATTATTTACAACCCAACCAAGCCATATTATTTAAAAACCCAACCAAGCCACATTGTTTACAACCCAACCTAGCCACATGGTTTATAACCCAACCTAGCTACATTGTTTACAACCCAACCTAGCCACATTGTTTACAACACAACCAAGCCACATTGTTGACAACGCAACCAAGCTACATTGTTGACAACCCAACCTAGCCACATTGTTCACAACACTACCTAGCCTTATGGTTTACAACCCAACCTAGCCAAATTGTGTGTAATCCAACCTAGCCACATTGTTTACAACCCTACCTAGCCTTATGGTTTACAACCCAACCTAGCCAAATTGTGTGTAATCCAACCTAGCCACATTGTTTACAACCCAACCTAGCCACATGGTTTACAACCCAACCTAGCCACATTGTGTGTAACCTAACCAAGCCACATTGTGTATAACCGAGCCGATCCACATTGTTTGTAACCTAGCCAATTCACATTGTTTATAACCCAACCTAGCCACATTGTTTACAACCCAACCTAGCCAGATTATTTACAACCCAACCAAGCCATATTATTTACAACCCAACCAAGCCACATTGTTTACAACCCAACCTAGCCACATGGTTTATAACCCAACCTAGCTACATTGTTTACAACCCAACCTAGCCACATGGTTTACAACCCAACCTAGCCACATGGTTTATAACCCAACCTAGCCACATTGTCTACAACCCAACCTAGCCACATTGTGTGTAACCCAGCCTAGCCAAATTGTTTACATCCCAACCAAGCCACATTGTTTACAACCCAACCTAGTTACATTGTGTATAACCCAACCTAACCACATTGTTTACAACCCAACCTAACCACATTGTTTACAACCCAACCTAGCCATATTCTTAAGAACCAAGCCTAGCCACATTGTTTATAACCTAAGCTAGCCACATTGTTTGTAACCCAACCTAGCCACATTGATTACAACCCAACCTAGCCACATTGTTTATAACCCAACCTAGCCACATTGTGTGTAACCCAACCTAGCCACATTGTGTGTAACCCAGCCCAGCCACATTGTTCTCAACCCAGCCTGGCCAAATTGTTTATAACCCAGCCAAGACACATTGTTTATGACACAGCCAAGCAACATTGTTTATAACCAAGCCACACTGCTTTTAACCCTGCAAAGCCACATTGTTTATAACCCAGCCTATCCACATCATTTGTAACCTAGCCATCCACATTCTTTATAACCCTGCCAAGCCACACTGTTTATAACGTAGCCAAGGCACATTGTTAATAACCCAGCCAAACCATATAGTTTATAACGCAGCCGAGCCACATTGTTTATAACCCAGCCGATCTATATTGTTTGTAACCTAGCCATTCACATTCTTTATAACCCAGCCAAACCACATTGTTTATAATCCAGCCGGGCCATATTGTTTTATAACCCAGCCAAACCACATTGTTTATAACCCCCACCAGGCCACATTGTTTAAAACCCTGCCAATCCACATTGTTTTTAACCCTGTCAAGCCATATTGTTTATAACCCAGCCAAACCACATTGTTTATAATCCAGCCAGGCCATATTGTTTATAACCCAGCCAAACCACATTCTTTGTAACTCCAGCAGGCCACATTGTTTATAACCCAGCCAAACCACATTCTTTATAACCCCACCAGGCCACATTGTTTATAACCCAGCCAAACCACATTCTTTATAACCCCACCAGGCCACATTGTTTATAACCCAGCCAAACCACATTGTATTTGGGGGGGTCAATATGGAAATGATAAATGTGCATTCAACATTTTAGGGTATTCTCATTATTCTGTCACACTTTACTTACATTTTTATCCTTACCAAAAGTCATTCTTTTCCATTTTGGAGAAATTATCCTTAGGAGACAGATTAATAGCATGAATCTTGACCTCACGGTGGATCGAGTATCGTTCTTTATTTCATATATTTCAACCTACTTTCAGAAAGAAAAGTAAAGCCGATTTTCTGCAGATGTGACGTAACTTATGATTCTGATGTAATAAAAGAGTCCTCGTCATTTTGAAAACCGACGTTTGTTGTATAGTCCATGGAATCAGAGATTCTGATGAAAATGGTAGTTCATGAAATTCGAATCTTTTCGTTTCCGAGTATTATGACTGCAGGTGGAAGTTAAAATGTAAAAAGAAACGCTGAACTACCGAGCTGTTAAATAAACGTAACACTCAAACAGAAAGACTCTGGACTGTTCGGCCTTCTTCAGGTAGGACAAAGAAGCAGTTGAACTACCGAGCTGTTAAATAAACGTAACACTCAAACAGAAAGAGTCTGGGCTGTTCGGCCTTCTTCAGGTAGGACAAAGAAGCAGTTGAACTACCGAGCTGTTAAATAAACGTAACACTCAAACAGAAAGACTCTGGACTGTTCGGCCTTCTTCAGGTAGGACAAAGAAGCAGTTGAACTACCGAGCTGTTAAATAAACGTAACACTCAAACAGAAAGAGTCTGGACTGTTCGGCCTTCTTCAGGTAGGACAAAGAAGCAGTTGAACTACCGAGCTGTTAAATAAACGTAACACTCAAACAGAAAGACTCTGGGCTGTTCGGCCTTCTTCAGGTAGGACAAAGAAGCAGTTGAACTACAGAGCTGTTAAATAAACGTAACACTCAAACAGAAAGAGTCTGGGCTGTTCGGCCTTCTTCAGGCAGTACAAAGAAGCAGCGCACGGGCATGAATATGATGGAGAAGAATGAGGTGCAGGCGAACTTGTTGGTGGATGGTATGAAAACGACTGAACGGGGAGACAATATAGTTCGAAAACGACGACGTCAAAGTGTATAATCATATCAATCCTTCACTGTGAGCAATGGCAACAACTGAGTTCTGTGTTAAAAAGAAGTCAATGAAATAAACAAATAAAACAAAACAACTCATTGGTTGATGCCCAAACGCAGTCGAATTTCTCCTGGGTGGGAGCGCTTCAGTAGTTACAGCTGGTTGGTGTTGCAATCGTCAATGGGTGAGACTTATCGTCCTATTGGCCAGAGGACCTTACGGACAAGGTAAACTTGCAGACTGAAGTCTGCATTTCTCGTGGCAGTTGTCGTTGGCAGTGGTGCTGTGTCTGGTTCCGTTTGGGAGGTGTCATCTGTCGCTCTCTCAGCTCTGGATCCGTGCGAATTCCCGTTCACTTTCAGGTGTTGGTCGGCCGACGATGGGCGTCGGGTTTGTTCGCCTCTTTCCCCCTCAAAAGGCCTGTATTCAGGGCCACCAGGCGGCCTTCTTCGTGCTCGGGTGGCGATGGTCCTGTGCTGCGTGAGGCCGCCTCAAAGAGGGAGCAGGACGACAGTCGCTGGAGCGCTGCACGAGTCCTGTCTATTCTGTGGTCCTTGCAGACTACGGCCGAGAGGGCAATTTTTCAGCTCAACTCCGTGAGGGGTGCCCCCATGCACGGCCCAAAAGCATGGTGTCCCAGGCCACGGTAATCGTAGTCAGGCAGCATTCCATTGCCGATCGCTCCACATCTCCAGGAGTCATCCCCCGACGACACAAGCTAGACCCGCCGTCACCCGTACGGCTGGAAGGATCGCTGCG
>CM065745.1:28659953-28662453 GCA_033310375.1 Conus canariensis | reverse complement strand
CTGTACACTACCTACACACTATCATTATGGACTGTATGCTAACTACACTCTATTACTACGGACTATATGCTACCTATACACTATTACATGGACTGTATACTTCCTACACGCTATCACATGGACTGTATACTACCTACACATTATCGCTATGGACTGTATACTACCTACACACTATCACAATGGACTGTATACTACCTACACACTATCACCATGGACTGTATACTACCTACACACTATCACCATGGACTGTATACTACCTACGCACTATCACTATGGACTGTATACTACCTACACACTATCATTATGGACTGTATGTTACATACACACGATCATATGGACTGTATACTACCTACACACTATCACCATGGACTGTATACTACCTACACACTATCACCATGGACTGTATACTACCTACGCACTATCACTATGGACTGTATACTACCTACACACTATCACCATGGACTGTATACTACCTACACACTATCATTATGGACTGTATGTTACATACACACGATCATATGGACTGTATACTACCTACACACTATCACCATGGACTGTATACTATCAACCCGGTACTTCGACTTCCGCTCTTTGACTATGGACTTTATGCTACCCACTTACAGTCACTATGGACTTTATGCTACCCACTTACAGTCACTATGGACTTTATGCTACCCACTAACAGTCACTATGGACTGTATACTACCCACTAACAGTCACTATGGACTTTATGCTACCCACTAACAGCCAGTATGAACTTTATGCTACCCACTAACAGTCACTATGGACTGTATACTACCCACTAACAGCCACTATGGACTTTATGTTGGCCACTAACAGTCACTATGGACTTTATGCTACCGACTAACAGTCACTATGGACTTTATGCTACCCACCAACAGTCACTATGGACTGTATGCTACCGACTAACAGTCACTATGGACTTTATGCTACCCACTAACAGTCACTATGGACTTTATGCTACCCACTAACAGCCACTATGGACTGTATACTACCCACTAACAGCCACTATGGACTGTATACTACCCACTAACAGCCACTATGGACTTTATGCTACCCACTAACAGTCACTATGGACTTTATGCTACCCACTAACAGTCACTATGGACTTTATGCTACCCACTAACAGTCACTATGGACTTCATACTACCCACTAACAGTCACTACGGACTGTATACTACCCACTAACAGCCACTATGGACTGTATACTACCGACAACACTATTACTACGAACTGTATACAACCTACACGTGTTTTTTGTTTTTTTATCGTCCCATACTGTCACTATAGACTTTTATACTAACAACAAACGATCACTATGGACTGTGTAATAGTTACATACTATTACTAAGAACAGTGCACTACCAATACTTTCCTGATAAATCCACACTGTCACTATGAACTGTACACTATCTACAAAGTCGCTATCCTTGCACACTATGACTACGAAGTGTAGGCTATTAACAAATTCCTTACGCTCCATCATCATCCCTACGAATTGTAAAGAATTACAGTCTTTATCCTTCCATGTCATATAACTTTGAACTGTATACTATATACACACTAGTACTACGACTGTATGCTACCAACGTATTGCTTATCTCTTCACAGTATTACTATGAATTGTACATTACATACATGATAACACCGTGGATTGTAGACTATTGCTACAGTCCTTATCCTTCCACGCTTTCACTATGAATTGAACACTACCTACATATTAACTATACAAATTGTACACAATCGACACAGTCCTTATCCTTCCAAACTATCCCTATGGATTGTATACCACCTACACATACACACTACAAATTGTACACTACCCACATAGTCATCTTTCCATACTATCACTATAAAGTGTATGCTACCTATACATCAATACTACAAATTATACACAATCGACACAGTCCTTATCCTTAAACACTATCACTATAGATTGTGTACCACCTACACATTAACACTACAAATTGTACACTATCGACACAGTGCTTATCCTTTCACACTGACACTATGGATTGTATGCTACCTACATATCAAGACTACAATCTGCACACTATCCACACAGTTATTTTCCCATACATCACTATGGATTATAATACTACCTACATATTAACACTACAAATTGTACGCTATCAACACAGTCCTTATCTTTCCACACTATCACTATGGATTGTATACTACCTATACATTAACACTACAAATTGTACGCTATCAACACAGTCCTTATCTTTCCACACTATCACTATGGATTGTATACTACCTATACATTAACACTACAAATTTGTACATTATCGACAACAGTCCTTATCTTTCCACACTATCACTATAGACTGTATACTACCTGTACATTAACGCTACAGACTGGACAATATCCAAACAGTCCTTATCTTTCCACACTATCACTATAGACTGTATACTACCTATACATTAACACTACAAATTTGTACACTATCGACAACAGTCCTTATCTTTCCACACT
>CM065745.1:28644953-28654953 GCA_033310375.1 Conus canariensis | reverse complement strand
CACACTATCACTATGGACTGTATACTACCTAACACTATCGCCATGGACTGTATGCTACCTACACACTATCAATACGGACTGTATACTACCTACACACTATCAATACGGACTGTATGCTACCTACACACTATCAATACGGACTGTATACTACCTACACACTATCAATACGGACTGTATACTACCTACACACTATCAATACGGACTGTATACTACCTACACACTATCAATACGGACTGTATACTACCTACACACTAACAATACGGACTGTATACTACCTACACACTATCAATACGGACTGTATACTACCTACACACTATCAATACGTACTGTATACTACCTACACACTATCAATACGGACGTATACTACCTACACACTATCAATACGGACTGTATGCTACCTACACACTATCAATACGGACTGTATACTACCTACACACTATCAATACGGACTGTATACTACCTACACACTATCAATACGGACTGTATGCTACCTACACACTATCAATACGGACTGTATACTACCTACACACTATCAATACGGACTGTATACTACCTACACACTATCAATACGGACTGTATACTACCTACACACTATCAATACGGACTGTATACTACTACACACTACCAATACGGACTGTATACTACCTACACACTATCAATACGGCCTGTATGCTACCATTTTTGATTTGGACTTTGGAGACGAACAGGAGAAGCGAAGCTAAGTGGCTACATGTTCTTATTGTCACTGTCCGAAATGTTATTTGTTTTCACCTGAAGAAGACCCAAGAGGTCGAAATGCATTGTGTCTAGTCCTGTACTCTGTTTGTCTGTGTCCTTGGCGGTAACTAACCCCCCTCTCTTTCCAAATTTTGCTTCATTTTCCGCCCTCAGTCACCCCGTTTTGAAACTTATACGCTATCACTATGAAGTGTATATTATCTACACGTTATCACTATGAACTATATACTACCTACACACTGTCACTATGGACTGTACACTTAACTACAAACTGTCGCTATGGACTGACCACTAACTACACACTATCACTTTGTACGTATACTATCTACACACTATCACTATGGACTGTAAGCTACCTCCACAATATCAATATACACTGTACACTTCCTACACACTATCACTTCGGTCTGTGTACTACCTACACAATATCACAGTGGACCGTATACTTCCTACACATATCACAATGGGCTGCGTACTATTCTTTCTCTCTCTCTCTCTCTCTCTCTCTCTCTCTCTCTCTCTCTCTCTCTCTCTCTCTCTCTCTCTCTCTCTCTCTCTCTCTCTCTCCCAACCCCCCCCCCGTTCGTTGGTCCTATCTATCTATCTATGTATCTATCTATGTATCTATCTATGTATCTGTCTATGTATGTATGTATGTATGTATCTACCTACCTACCTACCTACCTCCCTACCTATCTGTATTAGTTCAACGCCCATCTTGCGCTGAATTCGACAAAGATATATGATTGCTCGTTTTTCATTTTCGTTGTCCTGAGTGTTGTTTATATCGCCTCAAGGAGACCTAAGAGGTCCAAACGCGTCGTGTTTTATCTCGTGATTCGTTTGTCCACGTTGTTTGGTGGAGTCATTGTAAATACTTTTAAAAATTGATCTATCTATCTCTCTGTCTGTCTGTCTGTCTATCTGTCTATCTATCTATCTATCTATCTATCTATCTATCTATCTATCTATCTAACTATCTATCTATCTATCTAACTATCTATCTATCTATCTATCGTTCTGTGTGTGTGTGTGTGTGTGTGTGTGTGTGTGTGTGTGTGTGTGTGCGCGTGCGTGCGCGCGCGCGCGTGCATACATGTATGTATGCGTACGTGTGTGTGTGTGTGTGTGTGTGTGTGTGTGTGTGTGTGTGTGTGTGTGTGTGTGTGTGTGTGTGTGCGTGCGTGCGTTCGCGCTCGCGCGTGTTTGTGCGCGTGTATGAACGGTCGAACCAATTACTGTACGCAGACCTACTCTTCCTTAGTCCTATTTACAACTGTATGTTGTGTTTCTTACTTTTGGTGCGAATGGCAGTCCATACTTTCTCCTGACCGTGTGTGATCTTTCGATAATTGAATCCACGCTGAGGGAGACCGGCACTTGATTGAAAAAAAAAATGGCCAATGAAATTAACCGATCGCCATCAACCCCACCCCTCAACAACGTTAGAATTCTGGGATGGCTTTGACGGTTATATAGACGAGCGAACAGGGGAGTTCGTCCGTCACTCAGGAGTTCTGTTCTCTGGATTTCTTTCCCTTGATTTAGAAGAACTGGACAGTGACCACCACGAAAGCGCGGTGAGTATCTTGGGCAGTCGATCTCTACTGGTTCATAAAAAACCTCCAACATGGCCTAACTCAAGGAGCCGTGGTCGAATGAAAAATGGTTGAAGAGTACCCACAGCCGATCCGAAAAAATTCAGTTGGATGATATTCCATCCGGTCAGGTCAATTCAAATTGAAACTCTTCCGTTTCCGCGCAAATTGGTTCCACGACTTTAAGCCAAACAGCCAACAGAAACCGTTGTCTTGGTCATGTAATGTAACAATCGGTAAAATGGCGGCGCCAAAAGCTGTTGACAGTTGGAAGGGGTGGTATAGCTTTAATCGAGCTGCATAACGAGGAAAATTTGTGGAATACGACGAAGGATGTTGATTTTATCGGTACTGACGTGCGGGAGCATGATGTGCATCTCGGGCTCAAGAGGGGTAGGTACTTTTTCGTGTGTGTGTGTGTGTGTGTGTGTGTGTGTGTGTGTGTGTGTGTGTGTGCGTGTGTGTGTAAATGTGTGCAGTAGTAGTATTATAGTAGCAGTTTCATTTTACTTCTTTTCACAAAATTATGGGATATTAGACGAGAGAGAGAAAAGAGAGAGAGAGAGAGAGAGGTATTTTGTGTTTTAACATAAGGCTCTTCAGACTATTTCTAAAACAGTCCCGAGCCTTTTGTCTCAACATGTGATGACTCTCTTGTAAGATGAAGGATATAATAAGTTGTGAAATCATTTCAGTTCCAGCACCCTTTTTCGCATATATGTCAGCGAGTTCATTACCCCGATTTCAGTGTAAAGGAATAATATATATATATATATATATATATTATATATATAATAAACTAATAAATTCCAAGGATAAATACCGAGCACCATTCCAGCAACTTACAGAGCAGCTTGGTGTTGCAATGACTGCAAGAAATATTCAATTATAAACAAAGCTTGCTCTTATGTCTTAGATTGGAGAAATAGGGGGAGATAAGCATTCATATCTGCAGTGGTAGATAATTCTGCCTAACTAACAGTATGTGCTTAAGTGGGTGAATGGGGAAAAAATGAAATAAATGCTTCTCAAAATGAGCCTTCAGCAAGCTTATAGTTTCCAAGGGGGAGACATTCTCCAATAGGGAGGAAACTCACTAGCATATAACTCCTGGTCAGATACCGATATTTCGAAACCTGATTGTTTCTCCTCAGTGACCGCGGAAAGCGGTAATTTGACTCCTCTGCCTTTTCGGTTTTAACAAGAATGCTATCCTAGAAAAGTCTGGTGTGCAATACCGTAGTATGTTTGTTGAGTTTTCAAAAAACCAACCAAAGGTGCCACCTAAGAAGCAAAAGAAAATCATGAAAGAGCAAAACAAGCTACATTTTCTATATGAAAAGTAGAAAAAATAAAAAGATAGCCTCTTAAGACACAAGTGCTGAGGGCCAGTTCTTGGAATGAATCCACAAGGGACTAAATTACAATAAACTAATAAATTCCAAGGATAAATACCGAGCACCATTCCAACAACTTACAGAGCAGCTTGGTGTTGCAATGACTGCAAGAAATATTCAATTATAAACAAAGCTTGCTCTTATGTCTTAGATTGGAGAAATAGGGGGAGATAAGCATTCATATCTGCAGTGGTAGATACTTCTGCCTAATTAACAGTATGTGCTTAAGCGGGTGAATGGGGAAAAAATGAAATAAATGCTTCTCAAAATGAGCCTTCAGCAAGCTTATAGTCTCCAAGGGGGAGACATTCTCCAATAGGGAGGAAACTCACTAGCATATAACTCCTGGTCAGATACCGATATTTCGAAACCTGATTGTTTTTCCTCAGTGACCGCGGAAAGCGGTAATTTGACTCCTCTGCCTTTTCGGTTTTAACAAGAATGCTATCCTAGAAAAGTCTGGTGTGCAATACCGTAGTATGTTTGTTGAGTTTTCAAAAAACCAACCAAAGGTGCCACCTAAGAAGCAAAAGAAAATCATGAAAGAGCAAAACAAGCTACATTTTCTTATGAAAAGTAGAAAATATAAAAAGATAGCCTCTTAAGACACAAGTGCTGAGGGCCAGTTCTTGGAATGAATCCACAAGGGACTAAATTACAATAAACTAATAAATTTCAAGGATAAATACCGAGCACCATTCCAACAACTTACAGAGCAGCTTGGTGTTGCAATGACTGCAAGAAATATTCAATTATGAACAAAGCTTGCTCTTATGCCTTAGATTGAAGAAATAGAGGGAGATAAGCATTCATATCTGCAGTGGTAGATAATTCTGTCTCATATCTGCAGTGGTAGATAATTCTGTCTAACTGACAGTATGTGCTTGAGTGGGTGAATGGGGAATAATAAATGCTTCTCAAAATGAGCCTTCAGCAAGCTTATAGTCTCCAAGGGGGAGACAATCTCCAATGGGGAGGAAACTAACATGTAACTCCTGGTCAGATACCGGTATTTTGAAACCTGATTGTTTCTCCTCAGTGACCGCGGAAAGTGGTAGCTGACGCCTCTGCCTTTTCAGTTTTAAGAAGAATGTTATCTCCGAAAAAGGCTGGTGTGCAATACTGTAGTATGTTTGTTGAGTTTTGTAAATAACCAACCAAAAGATGCCACCTAAGAAGCAAAAGTACTGGCCCTCAGCACTTGTGTCTTAAGAGATTATCTTTTTATATTTTCTACTTTTCACAAGAAAATGTAGCTTGTTTTGCTCTTTCATGATTTACTTTTGCTTCTTAGGTGGCACCTTTGGTTGGTTTTTTGAAAACTCAACAAACATACTACGATATTGCACACCAGCCTTTTTCGGAGATAACATTCTTCTTCAAACCGAAAAGGCAGAGGCGCCAAGTTACCACTTTCCGCGGTCACTGAGGAGAAACAATCAGGTTTCGAAATACCGGTATCTGACCAGGAGTTAAATGTTAGTGAGTTTCCTCCCCATTGGAGACTATCTCCCCCTTGGAGACTATAAGCTTGCTGAAGGCTCATTTTGAGAAGCATTTATTATTCCCCATTCACCCACTCAAGCACATACTGTCAGTTAGGCAGAATTATCTACCACTCTGGAATATCAGTAAACATGAAATGTGTCAGCCCTTTCCCTGGCGTTTCAGTAAATATGAAACGTGTCAGTTTTTTCTCTGGTGTTTCAGTAAAGATGAAATGTGTCAGTCCTATCCCTGATGCTTCAATAAGGATGAAATGTGTCAGCCCTTTCCCTGGCGTTTCAGTAAAGATGAAACGTGTCAACCTTTTCTCTGGTGTTTCAGTAAAGATGAAACGTGTCAGCTCTTTCTCTGGTATTTCAGTAAAGATGAAACGTGTCAGCCTTTTCTCTGGTATTTTAGTTAAGATGAAATGCGTCAGCCCTTTCCCTGGTGCTTCAGTAAAGATGAAATGTGTCAGCCCTTTTTTCTGGTGTTTCAGTAAAGATGAAATGTGTCAGCCCTTTTTTCTGGTGTTTCAGTAAAGATGAAAATCAATGTGTCAGCTCTTTTCCTGGTGCTTTCAGTAAACACGAAATGCGTCAACCCTTTCTCTGGTCCTTCCGTAAGGATGAAATGTGTCAGCTTTTTTCATGGTGTTTCAGTAAAGATGAAACGTGTCAGCTCTTTCTCTGGTATTTCAGTAAAGATGAAACGTGTCAGCCCTTTCCCTGGCGTTTCAGTAAAGATGAAACGTGTCAGCCTTTTCTCTGGTGTTTTAGTAAAGATGAAATGTGTCAGCCCTTTCTTTAGTGTTTCAGTAAAGATGAAATATGTCAGCCCTTTCCCTGGTGTTTCAGTAAAGATGAAATGTGTCAGCCCTTTCTCTGGTATTTTAGTTAAGATGAAATGCGTCAGCCCTTTCTCTGGAATTTCAGTAAAGATGAAATGCGTCAGCCCTTTCCCTGGTGTTTCAGTAAAGATGAAATGTGTCAGCCCTTTTTTCTGGTGTTTCAGTAAAGATGAAAATCAATGTGTCAGCTCTTTTCCTGGTGCTTTCAGTAAACACGAAATGCGTCAACCTTTCTCTGGTCTTTCCGTAAGGATGAAATGTGTCAGCTTTTTTTCCTGGTGTTTCAGTAAAGATGAAACGTGTCAGCTCTTTCTCTGGTATTTCAGTAAAGATGAAACGTGTCAGCCTTTTCTCTGGTGTTTCAGTAAAGATGAAACGTGTCAGCCTTTTCTCTGGTGTTTCAGTAAAGACGAAACGTGTCATCCTTTTCTCTGGTGTTTCAGTAAAGATTAAACGTGTCAGCCCTTTTCTGGTGTTTCAGTAAAGATGACACGTGTCAGCCTTTTCTCTGGTGTTTCAGTAAAGATGAAACGTGTCAGCCTTTTCTCTGGTGTTTCAGTAAAGACGAAACGTGTCAGCCTTTTCCCTGGTGTTTCAGTAAAGATTGAATGTGTCAGCTTTTCTCTGGTGTTTCAGTAAAGATTAAACGTGTCAGCCCTTTCTCTGGTGTTTCAGTAAAGATGAATCGTGTCAGCCCTTTCTCTGGTGTTTCAGTAAAGATGAACATTAACGTGTCAGCCCTTTCTCTGGTGTTTCAGTAAAGATGAAATGTGTGAATCCTTTCCCTGGTGCTTCAGTACCTATGTACCTTCCATTAAGATCCCCAGTGCCAACTAGAAAATTCATTTCATCTTTCAGGCCATCCTATGAGACTGCACTGGGCTATAGGGGATCCAGAGCAGAGCAGTGATATTTCAGATGATGAATGATATGATTTGAAATAACAGAAAAGAAGTAAACCATGATAGTTATTTGATGAATTAATCATGAATGTGCTGTTATTTTACAATATTTTTTTCACATGTATTCATGTATTGTCAGGGTCCTGACGTCACTGAGACTGTAATTGACAGGCATTGCGCGGCTCCAGACCTACACTGCAGGATCCACTTTAGCAAAACCGATCCAAAGGATTCGTCAAGCCCGCCGTCACCATCTTCAAGAGCACCAAGGCATAGTCGTGAGAGGAAGTGGATCAGTGAGTCTGATGTTGATGAAGACATCTCGAACTTGTAAGACGATGTCAGCTACCTGTTCAACGTACACCACGCAGCCCTTAGCATCACAAGCCACATCAGCGTTCCGGAGTATATTTTCTGTCAGCCTCCCATAGACATCTCCATCATACACGTCTTCCAGCTCCCTGGCACCATATGGAAAAAGGGAACAGACAAACGCCTAGTGCATGTCTTTCAGGTCATGATCTACGGTAGGAAAAAAATGGAGCAGAGAGACAAGAATAAACCAGGCTGATCAGGTGACCGAGGTGAAAGGAGGTTAAGAAGAAAATGAGGACTTTGCCCAGAATATTCAGACAGATTCCCGGCGGAAATATAGCCTGGTCGAATGTCGAATTTAAATGGCCATACTTGACATGAATGAATGAATGCATGTATATACTGGCTATGTATTATACATATGCATAACAAACAAAATGATGCATGTCTGTCCATGCTGTACTTCTGAGATAAGTTATAGATTATACATATGCACACCAGGCACACGTATACATATCAGTCCTTGTGCTACTCCAAGGGAGTGAAAAGGGAGACAAACGCTCAAGCAGGATGAAAAGCGAAAGATCCTGGGTCCGTGTCTGGTCTCACACTCAGCAACTGTCTAGGAGCGTCTGAGAACCGGGAGGAGTGGAGGAAGCTGGTTGCGAAGTCTTCTGTGGTGCCCCAACGGTCTTCAGGATTCCGGGGTAGATAGAGAGATAGAGGACACCACCCACCGAACTCTATCTATCCCAACCATGTTAGCTGCATCGTCGCTGACCTGAGACTTTTGGTGGCCTTCGAGGTCGGCCAGCTTACGATCAAGATAACAGGGGAGAAATGGCAGAATAAACGAAGACAGCCTCTTCTCGACCAATGAGAATACATAACGAAAGTGTCAACTGTGTAGGTTTTGGAGAATTTCAAAGCAGAATGATTGTCACTGGAGATAAATGTTAATATACTGTCCTGCTAAATGAAAACATATTTCAAAGATAACGAGCCTGGACCTGTTGGTCTTTTGACAGCTGTTAAATGAAAACAACAAATTTCAAAGATGAACGTGGACCTATTGGTCTTTTTACAGGTGTTTAAATGAAAACAACAAATTCAAAAGATAACGAGCCTGGACCTACTGGTCTTTTTACAGCTGTTTAAATGAAAACAACAAATTCAAAAGATAACGAGCCTGGACCTGTTGGTCTTTTGACAGCTGTTAAATGAAAACAACAAATTTCAAAGATAACGAGCCTGGACCTGTTGGTCTTTTGACAGCTGATAAATGAAAACAACAAATTTCAAAGATAACAAGCCTGGACCTGTTGGTCTTTTTACAGCTGATAAAGGGGGGCGTGAGGGGGGGGGGGGCGGACCACGCAAACAAGGAAGGAAAATAACTAAACAAGGACCACCACTCCCCACCCCCACCCCCGAAAAAAGAGAAGGAAAAAAGAGCAGGGAAACACATTTTCAGTGACGATTAAAATGACTTAACCAGGATTTCAAACAGAGGGGGTCTGTGGGCGAGAAAAAAGAGGGGGAACAGGATTTAAGTTTAAGAAAAAAAAAAGACACTTCAATGTAAATGTTGAATCCCACACTGACAACCTAGAGGAACTCACACTCTCTACTGTGAATAGAACCATTAGTGTATGCTGGGGACCGGGATATGGGAGCCGGAATAGCTCAGTTGGTAGAGCGCCGGACTCGTAATCTTGGTGATCCTGGGGTTGCGGGTTCGAATGTCCGCCGGGGCGTTTCGGTACAGGGGGATTTTTCCCTCGGAGTTAACATTAGTTCTGACTCCATTTCCCATACAGTCCTTCGAATGAGACTATAAACCGAGGTTCCGTGTGTGAACGCACGCATAATATCTTGCACACACGTAAAATCCCATCACCAACTTTCGGAAGAGTAGGCCAGTTTGGCCGTTGGTATGGATGACACGTTACACACAGCATGCACCCTGCGTAAGAAATGGAAAGAATGAAGGAAGTAAGGAAAATGAGTGAACGATATTGAACGATATTGACTGGATGACACGGGAAACGACTGAATGAAGCGCCAGCTGGCAGCTCTTCAGTCGGCACTACCCAGGTAGGCAGCCCGTTGTGTAAGCGAGTGTTGATTGTAAAGCGCTTAGAGCTTGGTCTCTAGCCGAGAATAGGCGCTATATAAGTATTCATTATTATTATTATTATTATAGCACAGTTGGTAGAGCGCCGGGCTCGTAATTTTGGTGATCCTGGGGTTGCGGGTTCGAATCTCCGCCTAGCCGTTTTGGTACAGGGGGATTTTTTTTCCCTCGGAATTAATGTTGGTTCTGACTCCGTTTTACAAAAAGTCCTTCGAATGAGACTGTAAACCGAGGTTGCGTGTGTGAACGCACGCATAACATCTTCCACACACGTAAAATCCTATCACCAACTTTCGGAAGAGAAGGCCAGTTTAGCCGTTGGTATGGATGATACGTCACACATAGCATGCACCCTGCGCGAGAAATTGAAGGAAGTAAGAAAACTGAATGAACGCCATCGACTGGATGACACGGGAAATGAATGGCCGAAGGGCCAGCAGGCAGCTCTTCCGTCTGCAATTTCCAGGTAGGCAGCCCATTGCGTACACGACAGTGTGGATGGTCAGCGCCTAGAACATTTGGCAAGGCACTTTATAAATGGTATGCTGTCATCATTATCATCATTATTATCATCATCA
>CM065745.1:28612453-28632453 GCA_033310375.1 Conus canariensis | reverse complement strand
GGAAAAGGACTGCTGATCAGATTACCAACAAATGAAATAGGATTGTTGATCATTGACCAGTCTACCGGTAAAGGAGGGATTAGATTGGTAATAAGTTTACCAACAAAGGAGATGGGATTCTTGATCAGTTTTCCAAAACAGGAGAAAGGATTGTCGACTTGTCGACAAAGAAAGACGATGGGTCACTTTATTAACCAAGCAGGCGTAATTGTTGATAAGATTATTAACAAAGGAGATAGGATTGTTAGTCAATTTACACCAAGCAGGTGTAATTCTTGATAAGCTTACCAACAAAGCAGATAGGATTGGTAGTCAGTTTACAGCAAGCAGGCGTAATTGTTTATAAGCTTATTAACAAAGGAGAGAGGATTGTTAGTCAGTTTACAGCAAGCAGGCGTAATTGCTGATAGGAGACAGGATTGTTAGTCAGTTTACAGCAAGCAGGCGTAATTGTTGATAGGAGACAGGATTGTTAGTCAGTTTTCCAAGAAATTGGATACAGTTTTGGACTGTTTTGTCCACAAAGGAAGACACAGAGATGGTCGATGTTCTGTAATGTCAGGGACGTCATGGAGTCCAGCATTGTGCGCAACACAGCCTACGAGATCATCCCTTTCTCCAACGACACTCTGAAGGGACAGTTCCTCGTGAGGAGTCCACGTCAAGAGCTCTCCAACCCCGTGAGTAATTAATTAATTAATCAACTGCTTCAAGCACTGGGCCAGTCTACCCATCAAAGGTGAGAACAACACTTTGTTGTTACGCTTGGTCGTTCAATAACCTTAATATTTTGTAGTGGCACAAACGATTTGGCAGGAAAGCAGTACGCAGATGGATCTGTCACGTGACACACAATCATACTGAAATAGACCGAAATGTCCCGTCTTATACACCTTTTAAAGTCAAAATGTTTGGGATCGAGCTGTACAGGTCCAAAATATACGCCATTTGTGTTTGACACCCCACGAAAGCGAGGATGGTTTCATAAAATGGCGGCAATTTCGTTTCAGCTTCATGAACCTAAAACAGCTCGAGAAAACAAATCATCTGAGATAACAAACACCGTTGCCATCTTTCTTCTTCATTGCAAGTAAAATAACGGTTGCTCTAAACTATCATCTACGTACTAGCCGCCGTGGCGAAGTGGTTAGCATCGCGGACTCCCGGCTTGGAAGTCGTGGGTTCGATTCCTATCAGAGTCATGTGGGATTTTTCTGCTCTGACCGGCTCCTACCCGGAGTTGAGTTTGCTACGGGCTCAGTTGGGAAGACTGGGACCACACAGTCAAGTTTCATCCACTTAATGGATGCGTCTCTGAGAGTGTTGCTCAAATTTCATGATCAACACTGCAGGTGTCTGTATCTCTCGGGCCTGGTTGACGCCGAGATATATCATGAAAGGAAGCGTTGAGTACAGCCCTGTCATGCAGTCTCAGACCAGAATGGAAATCCACAGCATCATCTCAGTCATTCTCATTCTCATCGATCAGCATTGAAAAAAAAGTCTTTAAAAAAAACTATCGTCTACGTTGTTTGAGTGTCTCGCCTGAAACGATGGACATGTTCGAAAACCGAGCGGGAGTTTTGTTCGCTTTCGCCTTCTTGAAAATCACGATTGTCAAGAGTCAGAGGACATGCCTAAGAGCAAGCAAGAGCTTGATTGAGACTTGCCGAATGAGAAGAGGCCTTTAGTGTCCAGCTAATATGCATCAAATTGTACACTGAGCCCTGAAACATGTCATTGTCTTTAGGAGCTATGCTTCCCCAAGACGGAGAGCGTGTTCAGAAACCGAGACCAGCACGGGATTTGGTGTCGTAAGCAGCATTCGTTTGGAGCTAGGGGCGTGTACTTATTTCATCATGGGAGGAAGAGTTATCCTTCTTGTTTGTTGTTTATTGTTTACTGTTCCTTGCCTCAATTAAGATTACTTTTATTTCAATCAAATCGAGGCTACCTGTATTTGTTACTGTTTGTCCATGCGCTTGTCGGACTATATTCATGATCGAAAAGGCTGTGACAGTCTTGCATGCATGTTACAAATTTGTTTATTTCTCCAGTTGTTGTTGCTGTGTAGATGTGTCCAGTACGGGGTATACAGGCAAGCTTGCAACATCCTTTTTCGGGGGATGTCTCCTTGTTTGTTCTGTGTGCTCTGTGTTGTCATTTCTGCCTGGCGATTTGGAATCAAAAGCAGCATTCGTTTGGAGTTATAGGCATGTAACTACTTCATCATGGAAGCAAGAGTTACCCCACTTGTTCGTTATTTACTGTTCACTATTCCCTGCTTCATTTAAGATTTCCTTTCGGCACATTTTTTTTTTTATTTCTGCTACATTCTTGTAACCTCGGAAGGGGGGGGGGAGGTTTCACGGGACAATTATGTTGCATCATTTTCATGCAGAGTTGCCATCGTCCAGCGCCACATTTTCTTTTTATTTTATTTTCCTGTCTTGAAGTGTGTGTTCTTCTTTAATATTAAAAGTGTATAACTTTGCGGCAATTCGTTGAGGATAACTGTTCACGTCGTGTGTGTGTGTGCACGCGCGCGCGCGCGCGCGCGCGTGTGTGTGTGTGTGGTGTGTGTGTGTGTGTGTGTGTGTGTGTGTGTGTGTGTGTGTGTGTGCGCGCGCGCGCGCGCGCTTTACGTATGCTTCTCAGCACATCTCAGAGACTTACTTCAAATGACTGCCGTGGACATACGCCATATTTACACTACACGTTCTCTCGCAATCTTGATGACTTTCAAGTGCTTAACTACCACTTCTTTCGCTTATCATAGTTGTTTTTCTTTTAACGTGTTGATTCAATATCAGCCTTGCTCGTAATGAAGCACTGGCACTGTAAAACGAAGAACTGCGCTCCACTGGATGTTTTTAATGCACTGCATTGTGGCCAAAAGTATAAAGCAAGAGTTCTGCTGGGTTTTCTCACATAGCGGCCATTATTGGAGTGAGCTGACCGATTCATGATTTACACGAGACGCATTTCAAAGAGAATGTCAGTCCAGAGCTCGCTTCTAGTCCAATTTTTTCTTCTTACGAGTGAAATCAGTTTTTGTGACTTGATTATTTAACTAACTCCATAAAAGATGCTTGAAAAGCTGTCATGTTTGAGAAGCAGTAAATGTCGGAGTTTACAAATAATGTTCGCATGCTTCTACTATTCTTGACATATAGTAGCATCCATTGCTTAAGCTATTAGTCCATCTTTACTTGGAATCTTGTGATTTTCCACATAGAAGAGTAAAATGCATAAATTACGTTCTTGTGGGCAGACATCAAAACTTCACGTATACAAATCAGTTGTGGGCTGACCAAAAAAACAACAACAACAAAATTGATGTGTAAATCATTCCGCCGTAGATAGACATTAAGACTGATGCATAAGTCACTTTGTAGGAAACCAACATGAAACACCGATATATAAATTACTTTATAAATAAACGAATGTTAACTCAGTATCAATCACATCACAGTGGACAAACATTGAAAACTGACGTATCAATCACTTGGAAGTGACCGGACATGAAAAATTAAAGAACACGAGTAAACAGACATTGAAAGCTGATGTGTGAGTCACTTTGAAATGGGAAGACATTCGAGCCTCCACTACTGGAGTATAAGCCACGTTGTAGAAGACAGACATCAAGAACTGAGGGATGAATTATTTTGCACAAGATCGACAACAAGTACCGATGCATAAATTACTTATTAGCGGTCTGACATGAAAAACTGATGCATAAATAACGTGAATGAACACACACTGAAAAAAAAAACAATTTGATGAGTAAGTCACTTTATAAAGGCCAAACGCTAAAGTGTTGATGTATAAATCTGCTTGTAGTGTACAGACATTGCAAACTGATGTACAAATCACTTTGGGGTTGACAGACAGGCTTTGATGACTAACCTATAAATCACTTGCTGTAGGACAGACATTGAAACTTATGAATGAATCACGTTCGTATATGTCTGACTTATGGATCATTTCGTAGTGGACAGTCGTTAGAGCACCTGATGTATAGATCATTTTGTAGCGAGAAGACATTTAAAGATTGAGCTGTTCGTTTATTTTTGCACATTATTTTTTTTTTATACGTCATTATCTACACGTATTCGTTAGTCTTTCATTTGACGTCATCAGTCCCGAAGACGGTGCACGACCAAACGTTGACGATTTCTTTCTTTCTTTCTTTTTTTTTTTTTTTTTTTTTTTTTGTGTGGGGGTGGTGGAGAGTGGGGGTGGGAAGGGGCAGATTGTAAATCTTCAAAACATCCTCAAAGATAGTTTTCATTTGTGAAAAAAAGATCAGCAGTCAAAAATCCTGTCCATAATGAGGCGCGTTCCTACCACCGTGCAGCCTGATCCACTCTTCTTCTGCTGGATCAGCAACTATTTTGATAGCAGTTCTTCAGGTTCGAATCTCCAAACCTCAACCGCCTCATCTCTAAGCCCTTTCCCGACTGTTCTACCCCAGGCACATCTACCCCATCCCCCTTCAGTTGGAAAAGATCAGCAAGTGTACGTTATTTGCTGAAGTTCTTTCATATACATTCCCCCTCTAAGGGGCTATGGCCTTTACGAATAAACATCTACATCTCTCTCTCTCTCTCTCTCTCTCTCTCTCTCACCAGCCTGTCTAAAAATAGTTTCAAAATGATGTTGCCATACGGAGATGGGAATGTTGGTTATTTTACGTGGTTTGTGTCTAACACTGCGAATTGTAGATCCAAAATTTGCTACTGTTGTTTCTACTATTTAGCAGAGTATCCCTTAGATTTTTTTTTTTGTGTTGCGTTCTCTTATTTCTAATTGTATCGTTATAAATATTTCTTTTGACTTTATACTTAGCCTTATCTTTTGCCTTTTTCGTACGCGTGCAGTGTGTCAGCGCTCGCCTTGCAATACCTTTAAGGTTGCGGCACGTAGCATCGTACCATTTGTTATAATTTGGTCTTGCACGTGTTTTTTGCCAAGTTGTGCATTTCATGCATTCACCGGCTTCAAGCAGAGTGTCGATGAAAAGTTTAAGTCCGCCCTCAATGTCGTTGTCAACCAGATTTACAGCTTTTTCAAGAGCCTGACTACTATGAGTGGATTCTAACTGAGCTAAAAATAAATGTTCTTTGCTACGCTCCCATTTGACTTTAGTTATAGGTACATCTTGCTTTTGTTCTCCCTTTCCTTTGTCAGTGACGGTACAATGAACAAATAATTTTACAGGCATGTGCTGGGACTCAATGCGTTTTTCAATTTTTAAAGATTTGGCTATCCATGTCAGATCTACAGAACTTACAAAAAAATCAATAGTGCTATTTCCTTGATCAGCAAGGAACGTAAAACTGTCATCAAAATGGTTGTCAATCAATCCATTCAGGGGTGACAGCTGAAACATGGTGCACAGTTCCATCAGTCTCTTGCCAAACCCATTAACCAATTTATCTTCTGAAGATCTGCACATTTCGTTATAATTATCTAGAACAAGGTCATCACCAGTTAAATCCATAATTTCTAGCCCCCATTCTCCTATTCTAGCATTGAAATCCCCACAAACCAGAAAATAAAAGACTCTTTGTCTTCCTTCATAAAAAGTCAACAAAAATTGTTCTAATTTGTCTAAAGTACATTCAAAATCCTTGTCATTGTAAAAGACACTGTTTATAGGGTAGTTATACATATTAACAAATAATACGTCACTATCGCAGCCAAACAATGTTTTACAAAAGCTGCAAACAAATAATATTATCAGCATTTGTTTCAATCTGTTTAACAAAATTTGACCACTTTCTTTTCACTAAAGTAACAACCCCTCCTGATCCGCGACCCATCCTGGATAGTTTGGTTGCAGGTGAGTGGAAAACAAGAAAATCTTTAAAGTAAACATCAAAATTAAACGAACTGAAGGTAAAAGTTTCCTGCAAACAGCAGACATCAAAGGAAGTAATATAATTAACAAAATCAGGATCACACAGCTTGGCGCTCAGCCCATTTACATTCCAAGAAACAAAAGAAAGAGAACTTGATATGGTGTTTGTAGTGTTTATTTGTGCGTGTGTATTTGTACTGTCGTTCTCTTCATCAGCTCCATCAGTTCCATCGTGAGAAATCACTACTTCATTTTCACTGCCTTCAATAGTAGGAGTAGGCATAATGTGAGAGGCTGTGTGCGTGTTTCTATCCTTTTGCCCACTGTTTACTAAGCTATGTGTGCGTGCAGTGTCAGCTAGGCTTCGGCCTGTTTCCTATGCTTGTGTGATTGTTTTGGTCTTTGCGCACGTGGCTTTCGTTTTCCATGAATCGTGTAGATTTGCCTGTCGCTCGGTGGAAGTTACGGTTGACCGGGTCTGGGGTCGACTGCTCGCCCCTCGTTTGTTGTCCTCATTTTGCACACGGCGAGGGCTGCTCGGAGTCGCGTTCGTTTCGTCATGGCATTTTCCCGAGTTGCTGGTTGGTTGGCTGCTACCGCTGGAATGCTTGACGTAACAGGCTGGACGTCACAGACACTGAAGTTAAGCAAGCAATTAGAAAATCAAAATCAGGAAAAGCGTCAGGGTTAGACGATATTAGTAATGAGTTTTTAAAATCGTCTATTCATTTCATTGCCCCCTTCTTAGTAAAATTGTTTAACAGAATCTACGATAATGGCTATTATCCTGTTGAATGGTCACACTCAGTCATAGTTCCTCTATTTAAAAAAGGTGACTCTGCTAATCCAGGAAACTACCGTGGATTTCACTACTAAGCTGCGTTAGTAAAGTGTTTACATCCATTCTAAACAAGCGACTCTACAAATGGGCAGAACATGAAGAAAAAATTTGTGAGGAACAAGCTGGTTTCCGCAAATCATATTCGACTATCGACCATATTTTCTCTCTAATCACAACGATCAATGCATGTATTAACGAGAAACGCAAAAATGGAAAACTATACATAGCTTTCATCGACTACATGAAAACGTTCGATACGGTCAACCGAGAAAGTTTATGGAAAGTGCTAGAAAAAGTTAATACATCTACTAAAATGTTAAATATGCTGCAGGGAATATATAAATCTGTTCGATCGTGCGTTAAATGGGGCTCTGAGATATCGGAGTTCTTTGAATGCCCCGGCGGTCTGAAGCAAGGGTGCTTGTTATCTCCCTTGATCTTCTCCCTCCTTATAACTGAAGTAGCAGGAGAAGTGAATAGTAAAGGAAAACACGGCTTTCAGTTTCTTCCTTCTTTAAGAGAATTTTTTCTCTTGCTTTTCGCAGATGATATCGCTTTAATTTCATCTACACCTTCAAGTTTACAAAACCAAATAAACAATTTGCAGATAGCGTCTGATAAATTGGGTCTAAAAGTAAATCTGACGAAGACTAAAGTTATGATTTTTAGAAAAGGGGGTCATTTGTCCAAATATGAAAAATGGTACTATAACGGAGAGCAAATTGAAGTGGTGAACAGCTACAAATATCTTGGTTTCATCTTGACTACTAAATTATCTTTTGTAGCAGCGTTGGATGACTATTCAAGGAGAGCCAAATATAAAACAATAGAAATTATGAAAACAATGTGGAATTTGGGTAGGATGGACATAATCATCTTTTTTAAACTATTTGACACGATGGTGAAACCAATGCTATTGTACGCTGCAGAGGTATGGGGTATTACACAATATAAAACTATCGAAGCGGTCCATCTGTTTGCCTGTAAAAAAACTGTTAACCCGTAGAGTGCCTTTAAGCCGTCAGCTGACGCCGCATTAAAAATGCTTTCCCAGTGCCTATGGGCCGTCCACTGACGTCATGCATTTTTCTTGAATTTTCATTCGTTACTATTTCTATCAACGGACTTAAATAGAGTGTGCGTAGTAAGCCTTATATGTCTGTAGTATTAAAATGATATGTAAATGACCACACGTGAGGGGAAAGCCCATTTATTCTCATCACTGACTGGATGACCAGCCAGCACTTCGTCTCGCTTGCAAAGATGGCGGCACAACCTTCGACAAGCGCAGCGACCAAATCAACGTATTTACACAGCTGAGCAGGCTCTGCTAATGATTTTTGACAAAGACAATAATCTTTTATTCAACGACTCACTCGAGCATGAAGGTGAGATGATGATAGTGATGGAATTGCCGACCGTATTCGTCAGTTATTGTGTCGGGCTGTGTGACCTCAGTGTGTGTTCAGCTGACTGGTTTGCCAGCGTCGAACGAGCTCGCCTAGTGTGTACTCTGCACTGCGTGCCAGTGGTCAGTGACGTGATAGTCAGCGCAAGAGGGGAGCGCGGCCTGCTCGCGGCGTGACACGGGGCAGAGGGAAAGGTAGGGGAAGAGGAGCAGTGAAAGAGAGGGTTGAAGTCCAGCAAGGGGGCGTGGTGGGGAGAGGGGGCGTGGTCGTGGACTGACCTGTCTGCATAGAGTGTGAGCGTCTTGATAGACTTCTAAACTGTTTTACTTTCATTTACAGGTGTAGTGTGACAATACAAACTTTATTTTCAACTTTTTTGCTTTGTGTTCTTGTTTGGATGTGAAGATGTAGTGGTAAATACATATGCTTTTGATCGTGCAAAAAAATCTATCCAAATCTAATTGCCTAAATACTTTTTTATTATCAAAATTAAAACAAAAGAAGCCCAGATTCAAAATCTTCATTCAATTTCCTTCAAAAATCATATATATTTCATTGTTATATCTTTTGTAGTTTCTGAGCTAGAATTTTTTGTTAATTATTACCCCCAAATCATTAGATTTCCCTGGCACTGGGAAAGCCTTTGTAACATTTTCAAGCAGCGAACGGGGAGCCCTAAAACACCAAATGCAATGGTCTATGGGGAGACTGGTCGCTATAGTCTTTATATAGACAGCACACTAAGAGCACTTAGCTATTGGTTCACTTTACAACAGATGGAACTGAATAGAATACCCAAGCAAGCATATCTTTCCTTGATTAACAGCCTTATGAACAACACCGACGACAGAACGATAAAAAATAATTGGGCATATGATATAAAATGTTGTCTTGACAGATATGGATTTTCTGAAGTGTGGTTAGTGGGTGGGGTCGGAAATATTAATATGTTTAAGAAGATTTTTAGGCAAAGGATGGTAGACTGTTTTCAGCAAGACTGGGTTAGCAAATTAAATTCAGGTGATCGCTTCAACACCTATTATTCATTTAAGTCTAACGGTTAAACAAATTTAAAATGTATTTCACCAGATTTCGTCTTGGCTTAAACGACCTGAATATAAATAGCAGATACAAAGAAAATATCAAAGCATGTCCTTTTTGTAACCAACTTGAGAACGAACTCCACTTTCTGTTAAGATGCAATGCTTATATGCCTCTCAGAGAAAAATACATACTGAAGCACAGACAATTTCAGAACGTGAACTCTATTGAACTAAAACAATTACTTGCAAACGAAAATGTGCATATTACAAGAGATATTGCTATGTGCATTTATTATGCATTGAAAAAAAAAGAGAAGAGCTCGTATCTCATACCGTATGAATAATTAGTTACCCTCATAAAGAAGCATTATCAGTACATCGAAAAATATACTTTCGTTATCGTTTCTCCTTTTTATTCTCTTTATGTGTGCACTGCACCTCACATTGTTATAGGCCGGAGGCCTGAAACATTAAAATTGTGTTCAATTGTTCAGTTGTGTTCAATTGTTCTCTCTCTCTCTCTCTCTCTCTCTCTCTCTCTCTCTCTCTCTCTCTCTCTCTCTCTCTCTCTCTCTGTCAGCTGGTCGGAAGGATGGGTGGACTTACGCTCATTTACATAATCCATTTCTAATCAGGAGTGCAAACAAACTAAGATATTACAGATTTTTTCGTTAAAACCCTCTGTAAAAATACACAGCAAGCTTCTTCACTATTTCATCATTTGTCGATGACATTACAATTAATCTGAAGAGTGAAGGATGCATATAGTATTTTGGTGGAATACACTGTTGTCTAAGATCACTTAGTTCTGGACATGAAAGAACAAAATGAACTTCATTTTCTTGAGATTCCTGACATAACGGACAAATAGTCATACGATCGTTTAAATGTCTATAACGTTGAGAATGTGCATAGACATCCGATATACCAAATCTGAACTTGGTTATGATATATTTCAAATGTCTGTCAATAACCATTGACAAATACCTCGGAACGCAATGCACAGGATTTAGCAGTATATAAATATCAAATCTATCGCTGTCTTCAACATGAGAGCTCCACCTCTGCCAACTACAATCAATCAGTGTTTGCCGAAAAACACGAATAAAAGTGTTTATATCGCCAACACCCTGATGAGAGAGAGAGAGAGAGAGAGAGAGAGAGAGAGAGAGAGAGAGAGAGAGAGAGAGAGAGAGAGAGAGAATGAATGAATGATGTTTCTTCATTAAGACCATTGCCCCTCATGAAGGGGCCACAAAGAACATAATGTACAAGCCAGTATTATTCGCAACAGTAGAGATCACAAGACTCCGTCCGTCATGACATCATTACACAACGCAGCTGAAATGCTTTGCGTAAGTAAATCGATAAATTTCTCACAATTTTATCGTTTCTAGAAGCTAGAAGCATGCTTCAGCCAAACGAGAGAGAGAGAGAGAGAGAGAGAGAGAGAGACAGACAGACAGACAGACAGACAGACAGACAGACAGACAGACAGACGGCAGACACACACACACACACACACACACACACACACACACACACACACACACACACACAGAGAGAGAGAGAGAGAGAGAGAGACAGACAGACAGACAGAGACAGAGACAGAGAGTATTATGGGATGATTATTACAGAGGGAGTCCAGTTGCCACCGTATTTATATGTTTCAGATGAACTTCGTCCGATTTTACATGCCTACTTTGTTGCCCTGCGTGGATAACGTGGTTTATCTTGACGTAGACACTCTTGTCGTGGGTGAGTTAACGTGTGTGTGTGTGTGTGTGTGTGTGTGTGTGTGTGTGTGTGTGTGTGTGTGTGTGTTAGTGTGTGTGTGTGTGTGTGTGTGTGTGTGTGTGTGTGTGTGTGTTGCGCGCGCACGTGTGTGTGTTAGTGTGTGTGTGTGTGCGTGCGCGCGCGAGCGTGCATACGTACGTGTGAGTGCGCACACATATATGTGTGTATGTGTGTGCGTTTATGTGTTTGTGTGTGTGTGTGTGTGTGTGTGTGCGTGTGTGTGTGTGTGTGTGTGCGCGCGCGAGCATGTTTAGGCGACAGACAGATGGAGAGATAGGTGAGCGGCTTTGTTTTTCTTTTCCTCTCTCACTCTCTCTCGCTCCCTTGAAAAATCCACTGATTCTGTTAAAATGAATGTATTCTCTCCTTACCTGGTATACGTGTTGATATATAATGTAGAATTAAAAGTGGAGCAAAACCCACACGCTATATCCATGTCAGGTCAACAAAACGGCACAAGTAGCAATGTGTTGTTTTCGTGGTTCTTTAGTGCGTTAGCTTTAGAAGTAATCAGAGAGAAAGTCGACACGTAGCTCTTTTCGTCCATGATTACTTCGAGTTGTATATATATTTTTTTTTACCAGCAAACAGTATACGGGATCTACCATCGTGTATGGTGCACTATCAACACTCTAAGAAGATGTGAACATGAATCAAACTGATACAGAAGCGTTCAGAAAAAAAACGAGCGTATTTGACAATTACAGAAAGAGACTCTCTTCTTTCTTTCATTCTTTCTTTCTGCGTACGCAGGCTGATACTCCTGCGGACACTGCCTGTATAGACAGGCAGTGGAGTTTTGTGTGTATGACCGTTTTTTATCCCGCCATTAAGGCAGCCATACTCCATCTTCGGGAAGGTGCATGCTATGTGCAACGTGTCATCCATACCAACAGCCAAACTGGCCTTCTCTTCCGAAAGTTGGTGATGGGATTTTTTTACGTGTGTGCAAGATGTTGTGCGTGCGTTCACATACGGAACCTCGGTTTATAGTCTCATTCGAAGGACTGTATGGGGAATGGAGTCAGAACCAATGTTAACTCCGAGGGAAAAATCCCCCTGTACCGAAATTCGAACCCGCAACCCCAAGATCACGAGTCCGGCGCTCTACCAACTGAGCTATTCCGGCCTCCCAAGAGAGTCTGACAAGAGTGTTTACGCTGTCCATTGTGAATGTTTAAGACTTTTCTGCCTACGAAACTGACATTGAAAACAGCCTGTCACTATTTAGTGATCGGAGCTAAGCTGTTATTTTTAAGTGCTTTATGGATGCTACTTATTAAGTTGACCTGCAGTTCATTTATTCACAAACAAGGAGTGGTAACTCTTCCTCCCAAAATGAGACAATTACACATCGCAAATTGCGTTCTCTCTAACCTGATGTTCACAGGGCCTGTCTGTTTTGACAGCATTTTAAACTCACTTTTTTTCCCAAACAGGAGGAGAACACTTATCAGCTGTTTGTGAATTCCTTGAGAGATCCTGTCGGTGTAAACTGTTCTGTAGGACAGATATCAGGATGAGCTCTATTATGTCAGTCCCTATAGAGAACGTGCCATTGTAGACTGTCTATGGGACAGATTTCTAGGTGAGCTGTATTCTCTCAGTCCCTGTAGAGAACATGTCATTCTAGACTGTCTATACAACAGATTTCTAGGTAAGCTGTAGTCAGTCAGTCTCTATAGAGAGCGTGGCATTGTAGACTGTCCATAAGACAGATTTCTAGGTGAGCTGTATTCTCTCAGTCCCTGTAGAGAACATGCTATCGCAGACTGTTTATAGGACAGATTTCTAGGTGAGCTGTACTCAATTAGTCCCTGTAGAGAACGTGCCATTGTAGACAGTCTACATGACAGATTTATAGGTGCACTGTATTCTGTCAGTCACTGTAGAGAACACGTCATTATAGACTGCCTGTAGGACAGACATCTGAATGAGCTGTATTCAGCCAGTCCCTATAGAGAACATCACAATGTGGAATGCCTATGGGACTGATGAGTGAATAAGCTATATTCAGTCAGTCCTTATAGAGGCCATGCTGATGTGGACTGCAGGGCAGATATCTGTGTGAGCTGTATTCAATCAGTCTTTATAGCTTGACTTATGCCTCTTGATTCCTTGAGAAACATAGGGCAGCGACGACACTCCTCCAACGCACGCAATTTTGGCAGGTCCTCCTTAGCTGGGCCCACGTCATTCCGGTGGCTCCTCAGAGAGTGCAACCTTGTTGTGGTTGAGGGGCTTGCGTGTCTCTATGACCCTGAGAGCTATGCTGGCGGGAGATTCATCTCCTGGTAGGGCCACCCAAGCCAGACAGGTCAAAGGGTAGAGACCAGACGAAAAGCACTCACTGGCCCTCCAGGTTGGGGGTTTGAATTGGGCTAACAACCGATCCTGTAAAAGCTAGCCTGTTACAGAAACCGCAACGACAATATCTGAAAACAGTCTTTATAGAGACCACGCTAATGTGGCCTAAAGGGCAGATATCTGTCTGAGCTGTATTCAGTCAGTTCCAACAGAGATGATGTCAGTGTGCAGTGTCAGTGGGACAGATGAGCTGTGTTTATTCATTCGGTATAAAGAACACGTCAATGAGGACTGTAGGACAGATGTTTGGGTGAGTTGCATTCCATCAGAATCTAAAGAGAACACATTAGGGTGGTGTGTCTGTGGAAGAAATGAGTGGCTGAGCTGTGTTTATTCACTGGCTATAAAGAAAATGTCAGATATTTGGGTGAATTGCATTCCATCAGAATCTAAAGAGAACACATGAGGGTGGTGTGTCTGTGGAAGAAATGAGTGGTTGAGCTGTGTTTATTCATTGGGTATAAAGAACATGACAGATTTTTGGGTGAGTTGCATTCCATCAGAATCTAAAGAAAAGCACATTAGGGCGGTGCGTCTGTGGAAGAAATGAGTCGGTGAGCTGTGTTAAGTCATACCGCATACTGTAGAACAGATATTTGGGTGAATTGCATTCCATCAGCATCTAAAGAAATGCACATTAGGGTGGTGGGTCTATGGAAAAGATGAGTGGGTGGGCTGTGTTTCGTCAGTCCTGTCATACATCATGTTAAAGTGGATTGTTGGTCGGACGAACGTGCGGATGAGATGTGTCCAATCTATCCCATAGTTTTGCATGAATCGACTGTATCAATATATCTAGCACATACAGGATACAGTAATATATCTTGAGTACGATACCAGTTTGCTTTTGTGCGTTTTGAATGCAGGTGGTACATGCTTCGGTGAAGAATCAATATTTTGAATCTGTAAATAGATAGACTGCCTGTGGAATCTGTAAACAGACTGCCTGTGGAATCTGTAAATAGACTGCCTGTGGAATCTGTAAATAGACTGCCTGTGAAATATGTAAATAGATGGACTGCCTGTGAAATCTGTAATGAGATAGACTGCCTGTGGAATCTGTGAATAGACTGCCTGTGGAATCTGTAAATAGGTAGACTGCCCGTGGAATCTGTAAATAGACTGCCTGTGCAATCTGTAAATAGAATCTATCCCATAGTTTTGCATGAATTGACTGTATCAATGTGTCTAGCACATACATGATATAGTAATATATCTTTAGTACGATACCAGTTTGCTTTTGTGCGTTTTGAATGCAGGTGGTACATGCTTCGGTGAAGAATCAATATTTTGTATCAGTTGCATTTTTTTTAAGAACGCTTGTAATGTATCTCTTAATATTCTGTTCACAGAAGGAAAATAAATCAAGAAAAAGCTTGACAAACTCTTTTGGATTTGTGTGAGGAGAGATGCCTGTGTAATCTGTAAGTAGATAGACTGCCTGTCGAATCTGTAAATAGATAGATTGCCTGTGGAATCTGTAAATAGATATACTGCCTGTGGAATCTGTAAATAGACTGCCTGTGGAATCTGTAAATAGGTAGACTGCCTGTGGAATCTGTAAATAGATAGACTGCCTGTGGAATATGTAAATAGATAGACTGCCTGTGGAATCTGTAAATAGGTAGACTGCCTGTGAAATCTATAAATATACTGCCTGTGGAATCTGCAATTAGATAGACTGCCTGTGGAATCTGTAATTAGATAGACTGTCTGTGTAATCTGTAAATAGATAGACTGCTTGTGGAATCTGTAGATGGACTGCCTGTGGAATCTGTAAATAGGTAGACTGCCTGTGGAATCTGTAAATAGGTAGACTGTCTGTGGAATCTGTAAATAGATAGACTGCCTGTGGAATCTGTAGATAGACTGCCTGAGGAATCTGTAAATAAATAGACTGCCTGTGTAATCTATAAATAGATAGACTGCCTATGGAATCTGTAAATAGACTGCCTGTGGAATCTGTAAATAGGTAGACTGTCTGTGGAATCTGTAAATAGATAGACTGCCTGTGGAATCTGTAGATAGACTGCCTGTGAAATCTGTAAATAAATAGACTGCCTGTGCAATCTATAAAAAGATAGACTGCCTATGGAATCTGTAAATAGACTGCCTGTGGAATCTGTAAATAGGTAGACTGCCTGTGGAATCTGTAAATAAATAGACTGCCTGTGTAATCTATAAATAGATAGACTGCCTGTGTAATCTGTAAATAGGTAGACTGCCCGTGGAATCTGTAAATAGATAGACTGTCTGTGTAATCTGTAAATAGATAAACTGCCTGTGGAATCAGTAGACTGCCTATTAAATCTGTAAATAGATAGACTGCCTGTGGAATCTGTAAATAGATAGACTGCCTATGGAATCTGTAAAGTGATAGACTGTCTGTGGAATCTGTAAATAGGTAGACTGTCTGTGGAATCTGTAAATAGATAGACTGCCTGTGGAATCTGTAAACAGACTGCCTGTGGAATCTGTAAATAGACTGCCTGTGGAATCTGTAAATAGACTGCCTGTGAAATCTGTAAACAGATGGACTGCCTGTGAAATCTGTAATTAGATATACTGCCTGTGGAATCTGTGAATAGACTGCCTGTGGAATCTGTAAATAGGTAGACTGCCCGTGGAATCTGTAAATAGATAGACTGCCTGTGGAATCTGCAAATAGATAGACTGCCTGTGGAATCTGTAAATAGACTGCCTATGGAATCTGTAAATAGATAGACTGCCTGTGGAATCTGTAAATAGACTGCCTGTGCAATCTGTAAATAGATAGTCTGCCTGTGGAATCTGTAAATAGACTGCCTGTGCAATCTGTAAATAGACTGCCTGTGGAATCTGTACATAGATAGACTGCCTGTGGAATCTGTAAATAGATAGAATGCCTGTGGAATCTGTAAATAGACTGCCTGTGGAATCTGTAAATAGACTGCCTGTGGAATCCGTAGATAGATAAACTGCCTGTGGAATCTGTAAATAGACTGCCTGTGGAATCTGTAAGTAGATAGACTACACGTGGAATCTGTAAATAGACTGCCTGTGGATTCCGTAGATAGATAAACTGCCTGTGGAATCTGTAAATAGACTGCCTGTGGAATCTGTAAATAGATGGACTGCCTGTGGAATCTGTAAATAGACTGCCTGTGGAATCTGTAAATACATAGACTGCCTGTGGAATCTGTAACAAGACTGCCTGTGGAATCTGTAAATAGACTGCCTGTGGAATCTGTAAATAGGTAGACTGCCTGTGGAATCTGTAAATAGATAGACTGCCTGTGGAATCTGAAACTAAATGCTCACATGGAAAATGTCGGTGTGGTGTGGCTGAAGGGTATACATCGACTGTACCTGGCTGTTACCTAAAGGAAACCTGGCCTGTTTGCCTCTGCAGGAGACATTAAGAACTTGTACAACTGGCCCATAAAAGAGGGACACGTGGCTGCCTTACTGCCCGAAGCCAAGAAGGTGAGATGCTGTGTGGGCATTCCTGTGCACATTCTGGGCAAGATGGTGGCCCGAGTTTGTTAAGAGTGGGTGGAAGAGGCGGGGATGAGGAACAGGGAACGAGTGTGAAAGTATGCTTCATGTCTTCATTTTTTTTTTCAAATGTACGTTTTATGAAGATTCCTTTGAGACGTTCTGATGAATGGTTATATATTTCTTAAGATGAGCACTTTTTTTTTTAGTTTCTTGTTTTTGATATTTCTCCTTCTACCTGCCAACGGCTGGATATGAAGGGAAAAGTATGAATTTGTTTTCTGTCACCTTCTGAAATAACATTTGTGTCATGTCTTTCCTGTGTCCACATGATCCGAATCAAGTCTCTCCCTCAAACCCAAACTACTCCTGCTTCATTTATGTCTGTGTGTTCTTTTAACGCTCAGTCCGCAGCAAAGAAAGAAAAGATACCTGTAATAAACTCTTTTATTCTGGACAATGCCCCTGACCTTTTCTGCATCACGGAGTCATGGCTACGTCCTCATGGCGATGAAGCAAAATGCAAAGGACTGGCCCCACCAGGATACTGCACTCTGTCTTTCCCCCGTCCCTCACGTGGTGGTGGCATTGCCATCATTATGAGAGAGTGTTTGTCCTCCAACGTCAAAGTCCAGTCTGACTTACCATTTCAACGCTCTACATTTGAAATAGTGCACCTCATCATCACCCTTTCACAACATTCTATTAACTTGTTAACCCTTTACCGCCCACCCCCAAACAGGAAAAATAAACTGACTGAAAAAGAATTCTTTTCTGAACTTCCCGATCTCTTGGACTATTGTAATAGTTTGAAGGGAAATCTTCTGATTGTTGGCGACGTCAATTGTCATCTAGACCAGCCCTCTCACCCCTCCACTGCCAAACTTCTTGACATCCTGAACACATACGATCTCGCCCAGTCGGTGGATGCTCCAACCCATTGTCGTGGTCATACGCTGGACTGGGTCGTGTGCCGCCAGGATGATACCCTTGTTCAGTCGACCACGGTGGACAAAACATTACCTTCAGACCACTACTGTGTGCTCGTGGAACTATCTGTGCCTAGGCCCTCCACCCAGCCTAGGTACGTGGAGAAGAGGAGGCTGGCTAACGTCAACATCTCCTCTTTTAGGGATGATTTGAAGACCTCCCTGGACTCCGCCCCCCAGCCCCTCACCCCTCATCAGCTGGACCTGTGTCTCCAGGACACCCTCAACACTTACCCCCCGGCCAAACGCTGCAAGGTGACGAATCGTCCCTCCTGCCCGTTGAATCGTCCCTCCTGTTCCTTCTGTAAGAACAAAATCTTTTGGTCAACGTCCTCTTTCCTTCCAAGGACCAACTGTCTGGAATACACTTCCCATCAGTGTCAGACACCTACCTTCACCCTCTTCTTTCAAATCTGCAGTCAAAACTAACTTTTTCATCAGTCATACCCCCTCCCCCCCCCCCCCCCCCCCCCCCCCCCCCATCCCCACCAACTTCCCAATCCACCTTCCGAGTGTCTGAGTGGATTTTTGCGTGCACGCTTGAGTGCCTGGTGGTTGTGTTGCTTGTACGTGTAAGCCGTGTTGATGTGAGTGCGTGCGTGCGTGCGTGCGGGTGTCTGAGAGCGTGGGTGTGGTCATGCGTGAGCACGTGTACGCACGCGGTCCTGCGCGGGTACGCGCGCGCGCGCGCGCGTGTGTGTGTATGTGTGTGTGTGTGTGTGTGTGTTTTGTGTGTGTGTGTGTGTTTGTGTGTGTGTGTGTGTGTGTGTGTTGTGTGTGTGTGTGTGTGTGTTGTTGTTGTTGTTGTTGTTGTTGTTGGGAATGTAAAGTGCTTAGAGCCCTAATTTTTAGAGAACAGGCGTTATACAAATTAACATTATTATTATTATTATGACAGAAATAACATGTGTGTCATGTCTTCTCTGTGTCCACAATGACTGAAATAACATTTGTGTCATGTTCCTGTCTCTGTGTCCACATGACTAAATTAACATTGTGTCATGTCTTCTGTGTCCACATGACTAACTTAACATTTGTGTCATGTCTTCTCTGTGTTCACATGACTGAAGTAACATTTGTGTCACACTGTCTTTGTGTCAACAGGACTCAAATAACGCTTGTGTCATGTCTTCTCCGTGTCCACATGACTGAAATAACATTAGTGCGCGCACACACACAAAACACACACACACACACACACACACACACACAGTCCAGTAGTATATGATGGACAGCAATTTCCCCCTCACATATACACCTAACATCAAGAGAGGATTTTGTGTGCCATGTGTTTAACCTAAGTTTATTGATCATCTCTGCCGTGTATCTTGGGCAGGGAGGCAATTTATGTGACTTCTTAGTGAAATTTCTCTTACGTATACAGTTTTTCAACAAATGATTTAACTTATAGATGGTTTCAAAGGACATTCAAAAATACGCTGAACATTTCCCATAGCTTCCTGTCTAGCCAGATTATCTGCTATTCCATTCCACTTTAAGCCACTGTGTGGTGGTATCCAGCAAAATCAATGCTTATACATCGGTTTGTTAAACAGTGAATAACGTATTTAATTTCGTTAAATATATTTATACTAGCTTCGCAGTTCCATTGTTGCAAAGATGGAGGTGAGCATAGCACAAAATTACAGGACTGTGTATCGCCATCTAACGCTTGGGAGCCGGAATAGCTCAGTTGGTAGAGCGCCGGACTCGTAATCTTGGTGATCCTGGGGATGCGGGTTCGAACCTCCGCCGGGGCGTTTCGGTACAGGGGGATTTTTTCCCTCGGAGTTAACATTGGTTCTGACTCCATTTCCCATACAGTCCTTCGAATGAGACTATAAACCGAGGTTCCGTGTGTGAACGCACGCATAACATCTTGCACACACGTAAAATCCCATCACCAACTTTCGGAAGAGTAGGCCAGTTTGGCCGTTGGTATGGATGACACGTTACTCATAGCATGCACCCTGCGTGAGAAATGGAAAGAATGAAGGAAGTAAGGAAAATGAGTGAACGATATTGACTGGATGACACGGGAAACGACTGAATGAAGCGCCAGCTGGCAGCTCTTCAGTCGGCACTACCCAGGTAGGCAGCCCGTTGTGTAAACGAATGTTGATTGTAAAGCGCTTAGAGCTTGGTCTCTAGCCGAGGATAGGCGCTATATAAGTATTCATTACTATTATTATTATTATTATCATTATTAAC
>CM065745.1:28594953-28604953 GCA_033310375.1 Conus canariensis | reverse complement strand
TGGCCTCCAAGCAGGCTGCCACACCACAGGAGAGGGAAGAAGGACCACTCAGACACTCCCACCAGAGCACACACAGTCAGCCAGACCAGCACCCCAGACGAAAAATCCCTACGAAGTGAACACCACCATAAACACCCAATCTACCAACTCTTCAACATCAAAAGTATTGATAGATTAGAAAGAGCAGAATCGAAACGACCAACCCCATGCCACTCAGCAAAAACACACAAACGAGCATACGGAACTGAGCACTTCCGAAAACAAACGCAAATATTACAAAATTTTGATCTAAAATGTTAAAAGAGAGCGCTATCAGTTAACTACAATTGTCGTACAATCAATCGACATGGATAGAAAAAATGTTCTTGCCCTCTGGGGGGGGGGGGGGGGGGGGAGGGGAGGGGGGGGATTAACGAGCACTACCCGACCAACAAGCGGGGGACAGCGAGCGTACGGAGCAGATGTGACTGACTCCAGAGCCATACTCGACATGTGCAAGTCTCTCGGCCGGAATGTACCCTCTGTGTACACTTTGTTCTCCCGGCTTGTCTGTCTTATATTTCTGTTGCAAATACCATTTCCTGTAAGATAGATAAAAACAGTTTGTTTTCCTAAAAGTTCACATTTTCAGTAGTGTGAAAAAGTGTGTGTGTGTTTTTTAACTACAGTTCGCGGAGATTTATGACTTATGTATAAAGCTCTCCCTTTACAATTGAGGGGCATCTTAAAAATCGACAGCTATCTAAGCACTGAGGCAGTGCATTGGCTAACATGCTCAACTGATTGGACTGAAGCCTATGCATGTTTGGAGAGAGAGAGAGAGAGAGAGAGAGAGAGAGAGAGAGAGAGAGAGAGACGATACCTTTTGTGACGCGCCCCAGAAAAAACATAATTTTCCCTTTTCGTGCACTTTGAACCGGTGTAACAGCCCGTTCTTATCCCCCTCTGGAACTTACCCCCCTCTGGAACTTACCCCAGGGTAAGTCTGGGCTAGTCTGCTTTTACCCCGGAGGGGTCATTCTAGGACTAGCTAGAACTTACCCCCCCCCCCCCCTAGTTGGAACTTACTTCCCCCCCCCCCCCGCCCGGGGGGGGGGGGTTAGAGTCTCTTGAGTACACGTGTACCTTAGCTTGTACAATGCAGATGACTAGTGGTCAGTGCCACTGACCACTGGTCATTATGACGTAAATCGGAGATGTTAACTATTTAACAACTAATTAGTGTTTCCCGAGTGCTTGTGTACCTTGTACAATGTAGATTACTTGTGGTCAGTGCCACTGACTACTGGTCATTATGACGTAAATCGGAGATTTTAACTATTTCACAGCTAATTATAGTCTCCCGAGTACCTCTGTACCTTGTACAATGCAGACGACTGGTGGTCAGTGCCACTGACCACTGGTCACTATGACGTAAATCAGATATTTCGACTATATTACAGTTAATCAGTGTCTCATGAGTGTTTGTATACCTTGTGCAATGCAGATAACCAGTGGTCAGTGTCACATATATCAGAGATTTCAACTATTTTTACAGCTAATTTGTGTCTCCTGAGTGCCTGTGTACCTTGTACAATGTAGATGACTAGGGGGGGGGGGGGTCAGTTCCAACTGAGGGGGGGGGGGGGTAAGTTCCAGCTAGTCCTGGAAAGACCCCTGGGGTAAAAGCAGGCTAGCCCAGACTTACCCCGGGGTAAGTTCCAGAGGGGGGGGGGGGGTAAGAATGGGCTGTTACACCGGCATACCTGCTCTTCAGATACTTGATAGGTTTTGGGAGAACTTTCACTGGAGTGATCAGTTCTCACCTTTACAGGGTGCTTGCTCCACAGTGATCAGTTTTTGAAATAGTGATTTGTACTCTTGGGGAAAAAAGACTACCTGTCACTTTGACGGAAGCAGCGAACCAGTACGCATTCATTCCTAGTGTGTATAAAATCAAAGGTTAACAAAAACAAATAAATTCGTAACATTCTTTATGTCCTCACACACAGGAGTCATGCAGCAAGGTTTTAATTAATATATATATATATATATATATATATATATATATATATATATATATATATATATTAAGACTGACTCGACCAGCCACTCAATCAAATGATGACATTGGATCTAACTGATCTCTTCCACTTGCGATGAATGATATTATTCATTCATATATCTCTTAAAATGCATTATCTTAAATTTCACAATTCTTCATCTGTAATTTTCAATGCTTCCGCAATGAATTTCGCAACCGATTTTATTACAAGTTCATCATCTGATGATTACACGACAGCGACATTTTGTCTTTACACTATATCTATCTGGGAAAATGAACAATTTGTCCGCACTTCATTATAAGCAGTACAGTGGAACAGAAAGTGTTCTTCGTCGTAAATAATGTGTCTACATGCAGGACAAGGAGATTCTGTGGCTGTTTCATATTCAAACCATCTTTTATTCGGATTAAAACCTAAAGTTCTCAACCTGAATCTTGCGTAATTTATTCTGTGCCATTTATCTGTTATGTCATTGAGAAAACTTTTCAGAATAAAACACATTTTTGAATGAGAAAAACCAGCGATATGTTTCTTTACTTTCCATATCTAAGTGCCAATTCCGTTGAAAAGAACAAATAAGTCTGACTTTAAATTCCGCAGTGAATTGTTGATCATTTCCTACTTCCTGGGCCATCCACACGATTCCAAAACCCTGTTCTGAAAGGACTTTCTTTACTTTATGAGCCCAGTTTTCTTTACCCATTTCCATTTCTAAAAGTACCATATCATAGGCTTGTCTGCTCAAACGGGACTAGGGTAGCTTCAAGATCTTCAACCAGTATTCAATACATTTCACAAATGTACTTATAGACAAAGGGTATCTGCCCATTTCTCCATATAAGACGGTGTTGGATGAATGAATAGGTACTTGAAGGAAACGCTTCATAGCATACGTATGCACTTTTTCCATCTGTGTGTGTGTGAGAGAGAGAGAGAGAAGAGAGAGAGGAGAGAGAGAGAGAGAGAGAAGAGAGAGAGAGAGAATACCAATACGTGTACGAGTATGAATACGAATAAGAATGGTTTATTGTTTCAAGCTTTTAAGCCTGTTCACAATATGGGATAGGGGGAATGGGAGGTCACACTGAAATCATCGATTGGAATAAACATGAATATGAAAAATAGGTATTGAAGTTCTTCCTGACAAGGAAAGCCACATCAAGGGCGTATGACAATGCAACATTTGAACATCACAGTGAGGGTGATACAGTCACTGTGAGGAAATATGTTTGTCACTCAGTTACGGTCAGGTCGAATCCAGATCAGCATATCCGTTCTGACCAGCCAGACTGTGCAGGCCGTCTTCTCTCTTAAAACTGCCCCTGATACTGTCCAGCATTTTCTTATTGTTTGCTAAACATGTCCTTATTTCATTAAACATGTTGTTTTGTCTGTCACTCTTTTGGTACACTGTTTGATCCCTGGTTGAGTTAATCACAGGTATGGAATGTTCGTTGCCAGAAGTATCGTATACGATGTTGGCACACTCACTGCTTTCGTCAGTATCATGATCACCACCACTGTCAATCGCACAGGTACTTTCCACCTCCAGTTCATCATTGTGATGTTGTGTCAGTGATTGTGTACGTGTGTCAGTTTGTGTGGCTGTAGACTGGCTTTTTTCTCCACACAATTGCACACACTCTGCCGCACAACAATCACCGGCACTGTTACCTCCGAAAGTGTCCGCTGCAGTCGTGTTTTCCATGCCGTACTATGAGGACTTGGGAGAAAGAGAGCGGAGGGTGTTGAAGAACTGCTTGCCTATTCCTCCTGGGCTTCAGAATTCATGTGCGCCTTAGCTCTCCCCCTGTCTCTCTTCACGTGGGACGGACATTTTCGTCAATACACAACTGGGTAACGGTGACTGGGTGGCGATGTTTGACGCGCTCAAGTCAGGCGAAGAACAACAACCGTTTGACTCCCTTTCTCTTCGATTTTGAAGGAAGACAGGGCCATTTCTCTCAGCAGAGTGTTGAGGACACTTTCCAACGTGGGGGACAGTTCACACAGGAATAGTGGACACACTTCAGCTATTTTGTTGCCAAATTTTGTCCACTCTTAAAAATCCTCTTTGCTAGCAGCCAAGCAAGGGAAGCCACGAGAGAGAGAGAGAGAGAGAGAGAGAGAGAGAGAGAGAGAGAGAGAGAGAGAGAGATTACCTACGAGGAGAAGAAGAGGGCGAAGAAGTACGACTTTGAGAGAGTGTTGTATTCTCAACTATTTATGGGCTTGTATATCATTGATCCTTGGGTGAGTATGGGAAGTGTGAACATATCTGATGATTTTCAATACAAGCTTTTATCGCAATCTCAAATTTCGATCGTTTGTTCTCGTTTTGATCGTGAACAGAATTATTTCCAAATTCTACCCCGTTTACACATCCGATACATAAGATGTGGATCATGTGATCGATCGTCACAAGCGTATTCCAAGTAAGATATTGATTTAGATTACTAATAGAGTGCCTTGTGTTTCTAGGACGAGCACCCTACACGTCGGAGGTAGTACACTGAACGTCCCCTCGCGGATCTTGAGATGCTTCAGGATCTACGGGCTTTGGATTGTTGATGGAAACAAGAGTCGCGATCGTAAGGAACTCTCTCCGTGGAAAAGAATGTCTGCAGTCAGAGAAACTTTGATTTTGAACTAATTGGAAATTCGATGAGATGATTGTCCTCACGGAAAAAATACATAATTTTTTTTCTTTTTTTTTTGTAATTGAGGGACTGGCCTCTTGGAAACGATGTCTACTTGTTGTAATTGAAAGATTGTTCTCTCGGAAAGAATGTATCACTCTGGTGACTGAAGAGAAAGAGGAGGCTTCCCCCCCCCCCCCCCCGTTGGAAAATTTAAAGAAAACTGGAGTGTGTGAACCCAGAATGGATTGTTCTTTATGTGAGGCAAACTGGTCGTCTCTATGACCTGAAGGGGAGTTTGTAAAGTGGGTGAATGAACTGAGCGTGTGTGACCTAGATATAGTTCTGCGAGAACACTTTGTATAAAAGGGAAAAGACTATCATTGCTGTGATGTCCTGACTAACATTTTATGAAAAGAACAAAGAAAAAAAAATTATTTTTTTTTAAACCCTCGCACCAAAGGAAGTGGGGTGCGAATACAGGGTAGAATTTTTGTTTGTTTTGTTTGTTTAAGGTGTTTGTTTTTTGTTGTTGCTGTTATTGTTGTTGTTTGTTTGTATGTTTGTTTGTTTGTTTGCCGGGGTCGAAATTTAAAATCGTATTCTAGTCTGTTGTATTGAAAGAGAGGAGTCAGACGTGTTGTTGCATGTGGGGTGCATGACTGTCTCTGTGTGCATGTGAGAGTATGCATGGGGACTATCGTGTGATGGCTTTTATTTCAAAACAGGAACTGTACCTATACCCAAAACTAAAGGTTAACTTGCTTGATTCACTACAAATAATCAGCTCATGTAGTCTTACATTTATTTGTCAAGATATGTGCAGTTATGCCCCATAGCTCTGTGTTTATTCGCATTTATTTGCATGCTTATCTTTGCTCAGTTAAAACCACTTTGAAAGGTCTATAGCTCATTAAATTTCTTAATATCTTTTACAATATTTCCATATAATATAATGTAATATGTCTTTCAAAAACACAGGGAGCAGTAATTGTAGGTGATTACAGTTTTAAAGGAAATCTCAGTTTTATTATAGTGAAAATATTGCTGAAAATTGCAGAAGAATTGCAGATATAAGTGTATGACATCTTGGCGCAGCGAGAAGTATTTGCAAAATATTCATCACTATGCCGAGTTTGATAATACTAATCCTCATACTTACTAAAAAGTGCCGATGTGAAAGTTTACTACTGACATACAAATGTACGCTCTCTCTCTCTCTCTCTCTCTCTCTCTCTCTCTCTCTCTCTCTCTCTCTCTCTCTCCCACACACACACACACACACACACACACACGCACACACACACACACACACACACACACACACACACACACACACACACACACCACGCTCTCACTCTCGCCGAAACACACACACACACACACACACACACACACACACACACACAACCAAGATACAAAGACACAGAGAGAGAGACAGACAGACAGACATACGGACAGACACAGACAGACAGACAGACAGACGAGGTAGAAACAGAGAGAGAAAACGTACGAACGAATGAACGAATCTTTTTTTAATGAGAGAGAGAGAGAGAGAGAGAGAGAGAGAGAGAGAGAGAGAGAGAGACAGACAGACAGACAGACAGACAGACAGACAGACAGACAGACGAACGACGGACGGACGGAACGGACGGACGGACAGACGACAGACAGACAGACAGACAGACAGACGCAGACAGACAGACAGACAGACAGAAAAAATGTTGTGTTTGCCAGCCAGTTTATTCGTTCGTTTCGGAGGGCACCGATTTGAAACGCTCTAATTTTAGAGGGAGATAATAACTGTATTCTTCGTTTATATGTTCACCTGGAAGAGTTAGCTCACTTTGAAACAATTAAAAGGATGAAGTTACTAACAGCTTGTTGGTGGCAGTGCTGGAGGGAATTGGAGTGTTGGTGAGTTTGCCTGTCCGACTGAGCCTATGTATATCCTCGTATGCGTGCATGTGTATTTGTTTTCTGTTTGACATATCACTATCAACGGTAAACTACCGACCTCGTCCAAAATTTTCCACACTATCATTATGAACGGTAAACTACCTATCTAGTCCAAATTTTCCACACTATCACTATCAAGGTAAACTACCCACAAAGTCCAAAATTTTCCACACTATCACTATCAAGATAAACTACCCACAAAGTCCAACATTTTCCACACGATCACTATGAAGGTAAACTACCCACAAAGTCCAACATTTTCCACACGATCACTATGAAAGTAAACCACCCATCTAGACCAAAATTTTCCACACTATCACTCTAAAGGTTAACTACCTATCTAGTCCAAAAATTTTCACATTATCACTATGAATGGTAAACTACCTATCTTGTTCAAAAATTTCCACACGATCACGATGAACCGGAAACTACCCACCTAGTCTAAAATTTTCCACATTATCACTATAAAGGTAAACTAACCACCTAGTCCGAAATTTTCTACATTATCACTATCAAGGCAAACTAACCACCTAGTCCAAAATTTTCCACACCATCGCTATGAATGGCAAACTACCTACCAAGTCCAAAATGTTCCATACTACTACTGTGAACAGAAAACTACCTTCCTAGGCCAAAAGTTTCAACACTGTCACTATGAACTGTATATAACACATAAGGTCTTTATCGTTCCACACTATCACTATTGTTCTGCAATATCACTATAACGGTAAACTACCTACGCACTCTGCGTGTTTTCACTCTACCACGACGAACTGTAAACTACCTGCGTGGTCCTTGTCTTTCCACACTCTCGCTATGAACAGCATGCCAGGAAGCTGAATCACTTCCACACAACCTGCCTCAGAAGACTGTTAAACATAAAATGGCCGGACAAAATCCCAGACACAGAGGTGTTTGACCGAGCAGGCCTGCCGAGCGTCCACACCATCCTGCTGCTGTCTCAGCTTCGATGATCTATGTCTGGCACAACCAATGTTAGGTAGGCACCCAAGGTCTGACCAGCTGTTAAATTCTCTCATCTTAATCAGTAATAAGATTCATCCATCTACTTTATATCATGCGCAGCGTGGTCTCAAAATTTAGCGAATGTGATGTAGCGTATATGGACCAGTCCGCAAGCAGTGACACCTCCTTGATGAAACTGAAACTGAAAGACAGACCAATACAAAGGTAAACAAACTGACAGATAGCTAAATGGTTGGACAGAGAGAGAGAGAGAGAGAGAGAGAGCAATCCCACATCTTAAGGCAAACAGTGCAGGACTACGTTCACCAGCCCATGTAAACTATAATACCATGGCTTGACTACGCACTAGGTCTATCATAAGAGAAAATGACGTACATTAGTGACGCTTGAGGGAGCTGACGTTTCAAGTCATAGATTTAGATCAAAAGAGCGCGCGCGGACGAGTATCCTTTTACTAGACAAAGACACAGCCTGGAGGGTCTCTCTCTCTCTCTCTCTCTCTCTCTGTCCGCCCAGTTTGGTTAATGCGCTTGTAAAAGTCGTCTGTCCCCCCCCCCCCTCCCCCCCCTGTGCTCGGTGTGTCTCTGTCCGCCCAGTTTGGTTAATGTGCTTGTAAAAGTCGTCTGTCCCCCCCGCCTCCCCCCCCCCCCCCCCTCCCCATGTGCTCGGTGTGTCTGTGTACAGCGCTTGTCTTACCACTCTTTCGACCAGTGAAGTGTTTGCTGTGGTCCCAGTCTCGTCCGTTTTCCGTTGCCAGTGAGAATCATCACTATGAGCTGTCCAGTAGTAGATGCACAGTCGTCTTCACGCTACGCAATGGCTGTGGTGGGGAGGGGGTGAGGGTGGGGGAAGACGTATCATTCCTGTCCAGGTCATATCCTAGGGGGGGTCATTGTGGTGGGAGGGTTGGGAGTGGAGGGTATGTTTAGATGGTGGGGGGAAGGGGTGGGGAAGAAGGGAGTAGTACATGGGAGAGAGTGGGAGAAGGTTGGTGTGTGTGTGTCCGTCGCCTGATCGGTGGTCGATATTCACGCCTGACTGTGCCTGACACGTCATCAGATTGCTGCATTCTGCGGTACACACCATCTCTGTATCACACACACACCATCTACACACACACACACACATACACACACACACTGTTCATCTCACCATCTTCACTCTCGCTGTGGCGGCTGGACGTGCTGTTGTGGGGGGGAACTGTCCACTTTGTACGTAAGTGTCTTTTACATTGGTTATATTCTTTCTCTTTGCTTGTTACCGCGATTATATGCTATGGATGGGTTTAGTAGGTTTCTTCTTCTTCTTCTTCAAAAATTGTTTATAACCCAGCCAAACTGCATTCTTGATTACCTAGCAAAACTACATTGTGTATAACGCAGCCAGACCACATTCTTTATTACCTAGCGAAAACTATATTATTGATAACCCAGCCAAACTACATTTACAAGCCAGCCAAACCACATTGTGGATAGTGTTGTTAACAATGTCGCGTTGCTAGGCTATAAACACTGTGGCTGAGCTAGGTTATAAACACAATGGTTGAGCTAGGTTATAAACACTATGGCTGAGCTAGGTTATAAACACTGTGGTTGAGCTAGGTTATAAACACTGTGGTTGAGCTAGGTTATAACCACTGTGGTTGAGCTAGGTTATAAACACTGTGGCGTGGCTGTGTTATAAACACTGTAGCTTGACTGATTATTAACAATGTTGCTTAGCTGGGTTGTAAACAATGATGCTGGCCTCGGTTATAAACAATGTTGCTTGGCTGGAACAATGTGACTTGGTTGGCTTAAATTGTGGTTTGGCTGGGTTATAAGCAATGTGGCGTGGTTATGAATGACGTGGATTGGCTGGGTTATAAACAATGTGGCATGGTTATGAATGACGTGGATTGGCTGGGTTATAAGCAATGTGGATTAGCTAGGTTATAAATAGTGTGGCTAGGTTGGGTTGTAAACAATGTGGCTAGGTTGAGTTATAGACAATGTGGCTTGGCTGAGTCATAAACAATGTGGTTTGGCTATAAACAATGTGGCTACGCCGTAAACAATGTGGACTGGCTGGAGTGTTAACAATGTGGCTTGGCTCAGTCTTAAACAATGTGGCTAGATCAGCTTGTAAACAACGTGGCCAGGTAGGGTTACAAACAATGTGGCTAGGTTGGGTTATAAACCATGTGGCTAGGTTAGGTTATAAGCCATGTGGCTAGGTTAGGTTTCTAAACAATGTTGCTATGTTGGGTTGTAAACAATGTGGCTAGGCTGGGTTATAAACCATGTGGCTGGGATGGGTTGTAAACAATGTGGCTAATGTAGGTTATAAACAACGTGGCTAGGGGGGCTATAAACAATGTGGCTAGGTTGT
>CM065745.1:28579953-28592453 GCA_033310375.1 Conus canariensis | reverse complement strand
TTTCGGCCCTAAACTCCTTACACTCTAAACGGGCCGCACAAATCCTAGATGCCCCTTCTGCCGTCAGATTTTCTTCCCGGTGCCGCTGGGATTCAAACCAGCAACTCCTGGATGAGTGGCCATCTCAAGCCTTGCCGTTTTTGACAGGATGTTTGATCCAGTTCGTTTTGGAACACATGTTTTAATTGAAGATGGGCAAATTAAGCACTACAAAGTTCACTTTTGTACCTCCTCGACCAGATCCAGCTGGAACTCTTGTCAGCTGCCTCCACCATTTTCTGTAAGGTTCTGCACATTGGTTAAATTTAGATTTGGTATTTCTGACCTTGCTTGCCATCATTTCAGATATTCCAACCCTGCTGACATTGAATTGATTTGCCGTTTGTGTGGCTTTGAAGTTCATTTTTTGTTGTCTTGTCCTGATCTACATGATCTCAGAACCAGACATATCCAGCCAAAGAATTTTACTGAACCATGTCATTTCAAGGCAGCATTACTGTTGTCGACAAGAAAAATAAACCTCTCAAATGTGGCTGTATATATGTATGAAGCACAGAGACGACTGCATGCTGCTACTTAATACCCCACTTAATTATGTACTCTAATTATTTTTGTGACTTTCTTTACATTTTTTTCTACGTGTACCATAGTTATGCCCCTTTAGAATAGGGCCTTGGCCTTGAAACTGCACGAACATTTGTATTCGCATTCTGTAGGGTTCTTTCTTGTCAAATCATTTTTACCTAAACTTGTGAGCTGTTTTATGAGCTCGTAGGCTGATGAGCCCACAAACCCCCATTTGTTCTACCCACACAGCGGGGACTTTGGGTTGGACGCCAGATTTTCTCAACCCGATGACATGACTGACATACTTCTCGGCCTTGTGGATGTGAGCTTGCTCTGTTCTACTTACTAATAGCACTATGACTTCTGTCCGAATCGGTTGTTTTAACGGCCCTGAGTGGAGAACAGTATCTGGTCCCTTGCCACACTTTCTGATGATCTCTGGATAGCTTTTACCAGCCTGGAATTTCTGCTTCGCATTCCTAGTCACCCACTCCATTAAGTAAAATCCGCTCTAATGGAGCTTTCAGTTTTGTTTTTAATTGGCACTATGATATACAAATACATATTTACAACAAAGGCAAAAACAGTCATTCCATTAACAAGGGTACAATGCATTGCATCAACACACCGAGATGTTACGATTCTTCAATCCAATGCATGTACGTACAGTCATCTGTGGAAAAATGTCAGGTGTCGATATACGTCGATATTTTCATCTGTTACTTTCCACAATATTCTGGTCTGGATACTACGTTTTACGAAATTCGATTAATCGCATTTTCATGCACTGTATATATTTTTCGGTTTTATATTTGCTCTTCAACTCGTTCAAAAATTGTGTGTGATTAAGTTTGATCTTACTGATTTTTCATTTATATACAAAATATTTAGCAAACGGGATAATTTGGTCAAACCCTTCGTCTGAATTTATTTGTTCATCATTACTATATACACATTGATTCTTTAAACAATTTCACATTTTTCTCTTATTCTTTTCTATAGTTCGCACCAGAAACTGTGAACACAGTTTTCAGAGGTTTCAGGTTCAGTTTCACCAGGAAAGTATCATGGCTTGCGGACTCGTCCATATTATGCGCTGCACCACATCTGCTGAGTTTCGGGACCACACTGTGTGCGCGATTTATAGCTGACGGATCAAAGAATTAAATAATCGAAATGAGAGAATTGAAGAAGAGGGTCTTATAGCTACGACTTTGCAGATGTCTGACCTGCGCATCAGCCCAGCGCGCCGGTCAAAGCTTGGATGGAAGATACTCATGGAGACAAACCCAAGAGTGTAACAAGATTGCGAATGTGGTTATGATGCACACTTCACCGTCGATGGCGACGTTCTGGGACAGTGTGCTGCCAAGGTAGGTGAATTTACTCACTGCTGTGAGTCTCACACCACTGACTGTGATGTTAGGCTCATGGTAGGGTCTTGCCTGACGCAGGTTGAAGCAGAACTTTCGTCTTCTTTGTATTCATGGTGAGACCTAAATTGGCGCAGGCTGCGGAAAACTTGTTGATGCTGGATTGCATGTCAGTTTCTCAGCCAGTGTTGAAAGCGCACTCATCAGCAAACAGAAAGTCCCCGATGATAATCTGAATGTCACAACAAACAACTGCAGCTATCTGTTATATAGACCATGTTTAGATAATGACCGAAAGTACTGTCCGTTCTGTGGTAACCCATTCAAAATGAAATGCATTGTGTGTTGTGTGTGTGTGTGTTGTGTGTGTGTGTGTGTGTGTGTGTGTGTGTGTAATGGTCTGAGAAACGGAATTACTTCCAGCAAAATCCTGTCCATATCTTTCACTGTTCAACCTTTCATTTTTGTTCCTTGCTAATGAAAATCTGATTATTGTCATCATTTTTTTTTTCATTCGTGAACTTCACTTATGGAAAGAATGGATTTCTAGCATCTATGACTTTGTACTGTGTGTTGCATATTGTTTTGCGTTAGTTGTTATGGACCAGAGGCCTAACAAATAAACCTTTCCCTTCCTGATCTTGACTCTCTCTCTCTCTCTCTCTCTCTCTCTTATATATATATATATATATATATATATATATATATATGTTACTTTTCTACTATGTATGCGTTACCTGTGCTTATTCACCATAACAAACTGTCGGTTCCTTTCGGTATGGCGGAGCTCGTAATTTTCTCTACCCTCCAACCTCAACCCCCCCCCCCCCCCCCCCCTTACCCGTCGATAAAAGAAATTCGTTCGTTCGTTCGTTCTTTGGTTCCCCCCCCCCCCCACCCCACCCCCCTCTCTCTCTCTCTTCTTCTTCTTCTTCTTCTTCTTCTTCTTCTTCTTCTTCTTCTTTCGGTCGTTCATTCGTTCGTTCGTTTGTTCCCGCCCCCCTGTCTCTCTTCTTCTTCTTCTTCTTCTTCTTCTTCTTCTTCTTCTTTCCTAGACCTGATCTTCCAGGTTCATTATTGGTGAGAACTGAGTGTATGTTGCAGCGTTTCAGCCGACCATCACGTTAGCCACAACTGGTCTTAGAGGATGATCAGGCTTACTTGTCATTTGTTCTCATTAAGGCAGGCTCAGCGTGATTGATTCCAATGTTTCTGCTGTCACGTTAAGGCACAAGCTAGAACTAGAACTAGGATGACAACATGGGTCAGTGAGAGAAGAAACAGTGTCTGAAGAATGCAAGCCGGATTAGCTTAGTTGGTGGAGCACCGGGTTCGTAATTCTGGTGATCCTGGGGTTGCTGGTTCGAATCTCTGCCGGGCCGTTTCGAAGTTCACGTTTGTTCTGACTTCATTTCCCGAAATGTCCTTCGAATAAGACTGTAAAGCGAGGTTCGGTGAGTGAACGCACGCATAACATCTTGCACAAACGAAAGATCCTATCACCAACTTTCGGAAGAGAAGGCCAGTTTGGCTGTTGGTGTGGATGACACGTTACACATAACATGCACCCTGCGTGAGAAATCGAAAGAATGAAGGGAGAAAACTGAGTGAATGATACTAAATAAATGGCAGGGGAAACAACTGAATGAAGCGCCAGCAGGCAGCTCTTCGGTGGGCTCTACCCGCTGTGTAAACGACAGCGTGGATTGAAAGCGCTTCTAGCCGAGGATGAACGCTTTATCAAAACTCTTAAAAATAACAACAATAGTAAGATGAACAAAGTAGAGGATGAATTCCATTTTGTGTCTAAATGCTTCAACCATAAATACTCTTAGTTATGGCAATAATAACATGAACAACGTAGAGGATGAATTCCATTTTGTATCTAAATGCTTCAACCATAAATACTCTTAGTTATGGCAATAATAACATGAACAACGTAGAGGATGAATTCCATGTTGTATCTAAATGCTTCAACCATAAATACTCTTAGTTATGACAATAATAACATGAACAAAGCAGACGATGAAGTCCACTTTGTATCTAAATGCCCCAACCATTGTCATCAACGCTCTTTTGTTTAATCGTTCCTTTCGGTGTGAGTAGTAAATGCAACAGAGCGAAAGCGACAGCACACAAAACATTAGAACATAAACACAGATACCTTGTATCAAACGCGAAAAAACTAGAACCGCAAGCGAATGTCCCCCGTCGGTAATGAAACACATAGACTATGAATGGTGTGTGAGTCTGTGAAGAAAAAAATTGAAAAAGTGGAGGATGGAGCCCTACTCAAAACAAAGAAAAAAAAAGAAAAAAAAAAGGAATAACGATGGAGGGTGAAGGACCCACAAAAAAAGACAAAAATACCCCAACCGTGCAATCTTATGTCAACAGTTGTTTCCAAAACAATGTCTGCAAAGTACGTTCCTTGTTAATGGTTGTAAATGTTCAGGTCACTGTTCTGTAGAATATTTGAAGAATTTATGGAAGATCATGAAATTGAGCAAGGTAATTTAATGATAGCAAACGATATATTGTCCTGGTTGGCACTCACCAGTATTATATTTAGACGTTTTCAACGTTGTACCGTGGGTGTTGGTTAAACATTTTTTTCTAAGTTAACAGTAGTCGCAAGCCGCAGTGGCAAAGTGGTTAGCGTCGCAGACACCCGGCTCGGAGGTCGTTGGTTCGATTCCCATCAGAGCCATTTGTTTGTGGGATTTTTCTGCCCCGACTGGCTCTTGCCCTGAGTTGAGTTAGCTACTGACTCAGCTGGGAAGACTGGAACCACACAGCTGAGTTTCATCCACTGAATGGATGCGTGTCTGAGAGTGTTGCTGAAAATTCCTTACCAACAATGCAGGTGTCTGTATCTCTGGGGCCTGGTTAACGCCGGGATACACTATCAGGGTAATGTAGAGTACAGGCCTGTTTTGCAGTGTCAGGCCAGAATGGACAACCGTAGCATTATGTTCCTCCTCCCCCTTCTCCTCGATCAGCATGAAAATAAAAAGCCTCAAATCGTGTGGCTCTCCATGCCCTGCTTTGACGGTGACATCACTTTTAATGTCCTCCCTACGTCTTTGGCCTCGGTTTGATTCTGTCGCGATCGCCGGTATCGGCAAATTCATGGGGACTGTCGTTGGACGGACGTGGTGGCGCCCTCTGGAGGGAGAGCTCACTCTCGCCAGCTCCGCGACTAAGCACTAATTGTCGTCAGCAGGGGGCTAAGTAGGTGATATACTGCGTATGTTGGATCAGAACAGGCACCACTGAACACCACCGAGGTGACTCGGCGGCAGTGCTGTGTCTCCTCCGGTAGGTTGCCTCTTGACGGCTTGACATTGACTGCTCCCTGTGGATTGCCGGTGCCAGGGCTGCAGCTGTGGACGGGGACTCGGAATGAGCGGCGTGTGTGCAATCCACTGAGGTGGCACAGAAGATGGGACAGAAAAAAAGTTAATAGTAGTGACTGTCCGTTGTTATTGTTACTGTCCCAGAACATGGGAGGGGAAGGGTGGATTGGTCGGGGAGGATACATTGACACTGGTCCTAAAGTGTTGGCCTTCTGTCTCTTTGATCAGAGTGCGGGGTTACAGAAAAGATCAAGTAGTAACAAAGTTTGAACAGATGAAAATCGCCCTGGCTCCGTGAAAAACAAAAAACAAAAAAAAAACTTGAATGTGAAAAGGATGGTTTTACCCTAGGATTTGGGGTCAGTAAATTAGTTCAAAGCTAATTGTCAGCAAAAATAGCATAATGATGAATGTCCTGCGGACTCCTTGTAAGTTGTTTCTACGACGTTGGTAGGGCACTAGGACTTGGGAGTGAAAAGTCTAGCAGACGACAGGAAAATGAAGGGTCATGTGAATTGTGCTTTCATAACAAAAGGACCGGACATGAGATCTGCCTCAGAGCAAAGACAGTACGTACATACTGTCTTTGCTCAGAGTCATCTATGGTATGGGTCAAGGGCTGGACTGTGCGATGAATATGTTTTGGTGCTGGCTGATCTTCTGACAAAAGCCAGGTGCAGCTTTGAGTGTAATCGAGAATCTCTCTCTCTCTCTCTCTCTCTCTCTCTCTCTCTGGACTCGGACCTTTCCATCCTTGAGTTGAAACTTCAGTTGACGGTTACACCATCAAACTGCCCCCCCCTCCCGCCACCTCCCTGCCCCTTCCCCCGCCCCCCCCCCCCCCCCCCCCCCCCCATCCCTTGCCCTCTCCCCTACACTTGCTCCACTGTTTTTCCCTCCCAGCCTTTCCTTCGTCATCGCTGCTGCTGGTTAACACGAGTGATGTAGTGACTGTTCAGCGGAAAGACCAGGATGTGAACGTGGAAAACGGAAAATGCCGACAACTGTTCCTACCAATGAGTGGACGTTACTATTTTTTGGTACACTGGGAAGGGCGGAGGAATGATGAGTGAGCTTTAAAAGAAAAAAAAATTCTTTCTAATCTTTTGCCCTTAGTGATAATATTTATGTTGTCTCAGTCGGAATTCAGACAGATAAAAAAAAAAGTCTGAGTGAGAAACCAGATTGTTGACCTTCAAATTTCTCTCTCTCTCTCTCTCTCTCTCTCTCTCTCTCTCTCTCTCTCTCTCTCTCTCTCTCTCTCTCTCTCTCTCTTTGAGACCATGTTGATTCTTGGCATTTGCCAGTTGAGTTGAGTTGGAAATGTGGTCTTGATTGTATAGACAAATTTAGAACTGTATAGAATGAGGAAAATTGTATTGTGAGGTCTGAAGAATTTGTGTTAGAGTACAGACATGAGTTAAATTTTTATGTTTTCATGTCCATATCCAAGAAGCTGTTCAAGCTCTTTCAATCGATGTCAACACTTCTCTAGATATGTTTGTTAAAGCATTGTATGGCGCTGCTGCCTCCATGATTCGAACTGTAGACAATAAGAAGAAAAGCGTAAACGAATGGTATGACAAACAATGCGCCCAAAAGAAAAGAACGGTCCGACGTTACCTTAAACTATTCCAAAGGTCAAAAAAGAGTAATGAGCAGCACAGAGATAAGTATGTGGATGAAAGGAGACAATACAAAGAACTTTCATTTTCCAAGTAAAAGGAATTTGACAATGAAAGGATGATTGAATTGAAACAGTCAAGCAACGACCCAAGGTATTCTTGAAAATTATTAGATCTGTGAATTTAAAAAAAGTATAGTGCACAATGATAGCTCTATGGACCAGTGGTACGAACATTTCCACAGGATATTTAATATGATGATACCTGGGTTGGCACAAGAGGAAATCTTAGCCAAGGAACTAATGGACGATTCAGAAGAGCCACTTTTTAACAATCCTATTTCTCAAGAGGAAGTTGTATCTAGTATAAATACTTAAAGCCGGTAAAAGTTCTGGTACTGATATGATACTTAGTGAAATGCTTAAGCATGCCAATTAAACAGTAATTAAGTTTCCCGTAGTGCTTTTCAACAAGATATTTGAACAGGGTATTTTTCCAAAAAGAATGGTGTAAATCCATTATTATTCCAATTTTCATGAAAGAGGATGCTAATCTACCCAATAATTACCGTGGTGTGGCATTAACAAGTATTGTGAGCAAAGTGTACACATTTATTCTGAATAAGCAACTTTCACGATGGGCAGAAGTTCAAGGAAAATTAACAGAGGAACAAGGTGGGTTTAGAGCAGCGTATAGCACAATTGATCACATTTTCACTTTTTACTCTGTCGTTGAAAAATATAAATTAGCAAAAAATTCTAAGCTCTCTGTAGCTTTCGTCGACTTTAGGAAAGCATTTGATTCTGTAGAGAGAAATGTCTTATGGCATGTGTTAAAGAGAAGTGGGGTTGACGGAAAAATGTGTAAAGCACTTTATGACTAAGTCATTGCATGAGTGAGAGATAAGCATTCATATTCTGAATTTTTTATTGTCTGAGAGGAGTAAAACAAGGATGTGTACCCAGCCCAATTATTTATCTCTTCTTTTTTGTCAATGAATTAGCCGTAGAATTAATCAGGGAAGGGAAGCACGAAATCCAGATGGTACCAGGAACTTCAGAATTATTTTTGCTACTTTTTGCAGACGATGTGATTTCGCTCTCAGATACTGTTATAGGTCTACATAATTAGTTGAACCATCTGAAAAAAGAGGCTGACAGATTATGTCTAGAAGTAAATCTAGATAAGAGTAATATTATGGTTTTCCGTAAGGGTGGTTATCTTGGAATAAGAGAAAAATGGACATATGGAAATAAAGGAATAAGAATAACAAACAGATACAAATACTTAGGCTCGATATTTACAACAAAATTAAGTATGAGTGCTGCCCATCTAGACATGAGCAGAAAAGGTAAAATGGGCGTTATTGAAAATCAAAAGTCATTAAAGAAACTACATACGATTGATCCTTTCCTATTCTGGAAGCTTTTTGATACTCAGATTGAGCCCATATTGACTTACACAGCAGAAGTATGGGGTTAGAAAATATACGGTCAATAGAAAATGTACATTCTTTTGCCATTAAACGATTCTTGGGTGTGCAACTACATTCTTCAAAAAAAATGAGTTGCGGAGAAACAGGAAGATATCCTTTGTTCGTTCGAACTGCAGTAAAATGTGTTAAATACTGGTTGCGACTGGTAAGACTACTAACTAATAGAATATGTAGGCAAGTCTATGATATGTTGTTAATACAATTAGAAGCAGGCAAATACAACTGGGCATCAAAAGTTAGGAACACTCTAACGGAAAATGGATTTGGGATAGTATGGTTGTGTCAAGGTGTTGGCTCCGAGGAGGGGTTTCTATCAGAATTTAAGGAAATACTTGTTTCGTGTTAAAACAAAACTGGCATTCTGAAATTGAAGATAATGATAAATATGAGTGGAATCGCTCTTTTAGACTTTCGTTTGAAGCGGAGAGGTATTGTCTTTAATAACGAATAAAAAGATGAGGGAAGATCTGGTAAAGTTAAGATTAAGAGTGCATGGTTTAGGCTCTGCAAAACACTGGTTTATGACCAGTGAACGAAATGCTGACTGCCCAATGTGCGGTCACAATAAGGAAGGTGAAGTGTACTTTCTGTTCCAATGTTACTTCTTTTCAGATATTCGCCGAAAATATTCTTTTTACAATATGACTCATATGGAGCCTACAGTAAGTGGTATAATGAATTTTTTGTCAACAGATAATGATAAACTATATCCTTGCTAAGTATTTAACTGAAGCTACCAATGCCAGAAAAAATAAATTAGAACTTAATGACAATAGTATTGTAATCTAATGTTCCTTGTTCTGTGTTAGTATGTTCTTATGTAATAAGTGGATGGCCATGTAGCGCGCGCACACACGGGCTTACGTGCATTTGGGACAGCGAGGTCAGGAGTGGAGAAGGGTAAGGGAGGGGGGAGGGAGGGCGGTCCGGCGGTCGAGGATGCGTCGGATTAGAGGGTGAGGCTGGGAGAAAGGAGGAATGGAAAAATGTGAGCTTGCGTTTGCTGTTTGCTGTTTATGTTTATTCTTGCAAGGTGAGAGAAGCGGATGGAAACTGTGCTTTGAACTAAAGGGGTGGTAACGGTAGCGTAGGAAAGGACGTTCCATACGGAAGTTTTCTAGTCGGATATGATCGTTCACGTATGAGTTAGTTTATGTTATAAGTATCTGTGCCATCCTAACAGTGTGAGCGACGCTTAAACCCATTACGTCCTGATAGTTTATTTAATTTTAATCTTTTATTTTCTTTATACTATAGTTTATTTAGTTTAATCATTTGTTTTCTTTATACTTTAATGATGCAGTGTGCATTTTCCTTATACTTTCATGTTGCAATATGTCCAGTCGTATGTGTACCCCCCTTGCTTTATTGGCCCCTGTACCTGAAGGCAATAACTCGTCAAAGCGTCTCTCTCTCTCTCTCTCTCTCTCTCTCTCTCTCTCTCTCTCTCTCTCTCTCTCTCTCTCTCTCTCTCTCTCTTATCTGGAGATACAGAGACACATATCAGGCGACAGGATTTATCAAGTTCTGTAAATTGCCCAGTAATTGGTGGAAAGAATCGGCGGTGTTAATTTGCTGAGTTCCTTTGGTTTCTTTCGGAAACTTTTAGATAGTGAATAGTAAAAGCAACCAACACTGTGTAATTGCAAAGTTTTGGTTTATCTAAAACTTTCCTCAAGCTAAAACACAGAAGGAAACTTTTAGGTAGGCACGGCTCGCAGCTGCTTCTGATTTTAAGTAAAAGAAGGGAAGTCTTGTTCACATACGCCATAGTGTGTGTGTGTGTGTGTGTGGTGTGTGTGTGTGTGTGTGGTGTGTGTGTGCGTGCGTGTGTGTGTGTGTGTGTGTGTGTGTGTGTGTGTGCATTATTCCATGCAAGAAAATGTCGGTCTTGCACACGTATCGTCCACCGCAATCCACCCACCCCCTGCATTTCACCCTCTCTCTCTCTCTCTCTCTCTCTCTCTCTCTCTCTCTCTCTCTCTCTATCTATCTATCTATCTATCTATCTATCTATCTATCTATCTATCTTATGGTATCCCCAGACATCCAAATGAGACACATGAGCAGTGTGACGGAAAAGTGGGTGACCTGATTACGGACAGACTGGATGTGGCGTAGGAAGCTGAATTCGACCGTGTTCACAGACTAAATGCTACTCTCCCATCATAGCCTGCTGCTCCTTGTACAAAGATAAGATAAGAATCCTTAAGCCCAAAGCGAAACTGAGGGGCAGCAAAATTTTTATTGGGGAGGAGATTTCTCTTTTCATGTCAGGGAGATCAGGCATGGCTTCTTTCCCTATCTCAAAAAGGCCAGAGCCGAGGGGGAAAAGTCTCAATGATCGTAGATCATTTGATCATTGATAGCAAAAAATACTTCCTCGACGCTTATGGCAACTTAGCTGAATCTAGATAGGAAGTCAACCGGCCACATGATAACAAATGCCTTGCAGCCAGCACAGAAAATGGGAAGGCCAGTCCCATAACACCGGTAGACTTCTCGGTCGCTGGTGACATTGACACACGTGAACACTTTCCGTTGTGTCAGGCCTGTTCGGCAGAGCTGCCGACTGGTTGCACGTGTAAATACACGATGTACACGATGTCTTCTGCTGTTCATAAAACTTTTGCTTTCTTGACATGGAATGTCAATGGTTTAATGTCAAAGCTTGTTGATTCTGATTTTATCTCATTTTTTTAGTCAGTTCGACTTTGTTTAACAGAAACATTTATTGATGAATGTAGTGACGATTTGTTTGTTGGTTATAAAACATTTTGCAAACCTGCAATTGAATTCACAAGTCAAGGGAGACGATCTGGAGGTGTCGTATGTCTAATAAGCATGAATTCATCCCCTTCGTTAGATCGATTGAAGTAAATTATCCAAATTTAATTATTTTCTTGATTGACAAATTCTTGTTTGGAACAGACAGGGACATTGTGTATGTCTGCTTGTACATTCCCCCTGAAGGATCTCCTTTTTATGTCTATTTTGATGTAGATGGTGGTATTGCAACACTGGAAGAATGTCTGACTAACCTCTTCATATTTAATGCTGTTTATGTTACTTTGAACCGAGATTTAAATGGTAGAACTTCTGATAACTCTCAAGATTTCTATGGGGTCCATGTTTTTGATACACAACATGATTGTCAGTCTTTCAGTATCAATCGATGCTCCCAAGATAAAAATTTAAACAATTATGGGAAATTGTTATTAAACATGTGCACTGTTTTGAACTTGCGCATCCTAAATGGTGTATGTAAAGGCGACCTAAAAGGTTGCTATACATATGTGTCCGATTCTGGAAGTAGTATAAATGATTATTTCATATTTTCAAATGAACTTTTTACTTTTCTGTGTGATGTTTGTGATTTACGGGTTGTAGAACGAATAGAGTCTGATCCTTTCTCTGTATCACTTCATGTTCGAGTCCCTTGTGGAAACCTAGCAGACGCTAACAAATGAGGTCATGACGATGTTATAGAAAAAACTGTCTGGAATGATGAATCCGCTTCTTCGTTTTGTGATACCTTATGTACTGAAAAAGCGAGTGAAAATTTTGATAATGTCACAAGTTTGATAGATAGTGATGTTAATCATGCACTTAATACGTTTAACGAATGTATATGCGAATGTGCTGAATGTATGAAAAAAATGTATGCACGGTCATGATTGATAGAATATCAAGCACTGGTTTGATCATTAATGTGCTTTTAATAAAAGAAAGACGAGGTGATTATTGAGAGTAAGTCGCCATTCGTTGAAGGACACTGACAGAACTGCATATGTGTGAATATAAACATTTACTAAAGAGAAAAGAGAAAGAACATAAGAAGTCATTAACAGATAAATTAGTAACATCTATAAAATCTCAGATGGATTTCTGGGCTGTAATTCACAAAATATCTCCAAAAAGAACACAGCCTAGAAACAACATTTCAGTTGATATGTGGTTACAACATTTTCAAGCCTTGTTAGAATTAGATACTGACAATGAGCCAAACCAAGAGGGGTCAGAGGGGTTTGAAGATGAGTCTGATATTTATATGAACCTTCCCATTAGTGAAGAAGAAGTG
>CM065745.1:28544953-28564953 GCA_033310375.1 Conus canariensis | reverse complement strand
CAGTTTTCTTGTGCAAAATAAGATGTGAACACATTTCCAACAGCCACCTGCACACATTCATACCCAAAAAAAAAATTAAAACAGTCGCAGTCACACACACAAACCAAGGAAAACAAATGACATAAGTGTACAGGTGGGAAGCGGATGGGAAGGGGTTTGGAGGGGGGGGGGGGGTCAAGCAGATAAAAAGGAAGCTACTGGCGCTAGTTTTAAAAGTCACCTCTTTTTTAACGAAGAGAAAGAGGAATTCTGGTCAAGGTACGAGGGCCTGAGTCAAAAAGGAGCGACAGCGGACAGCAGATCGTGTGAGTGTGGAAATTCGATAGAAGACTGGAACATGGAGAAGGAGGGTATCGACGTGAAAACAATTAACAGAGATGTAGAAGGGGCGGCATTGGGAGCGCATTTAAAGCACCCTGTGTTGGTCTTTATCCTCAGTGAGACGGAGAGACTGTGCATGAGAGAGCGTGATGCGGTCAGATCTTTTCTCTGTCTGAGGACAGTTGGAGCGGCAGGAGTTTTGTATTCGCTGACAAGAGTGCCTGAGTTGTGCTGGCGAAGCAGATAAGAGATGGTTACAATAGCCGATGCGAGAGAGAATGAGAGAAATGATCAGTGAAGGTGCAGTGTCGGTGGACCAGTATCTCCCAACAGAATTGATGCGCCGCAGTTGGCAGTAGCAGAAGGAGAGGAATTTCGTTCCGGATACGTGGGCCTGAGAAAAGAAGAGCGGAACCCGACAGTAGAATTTTTTTTCAGCGTGGATATTAGAATGAAGAGTGGATATGACGTGTGAACATAGAGTATCTCCAAACAACTGATGCACCGCAGCTGGCAGAAGCAGGTTTGCGTGACAGATTTCTGCATGGACAATGTGTTGTCGAAGATTATGCCAATGTTCTTGACTGAACTGGGAACGGGGATACATGAGTTGCCGAGCCTGATAGAGTCAACAGTAACGGAAGAGAGCTTTTATTAAGTTTCCTGAAGCATGACTTCAGTTTTCTCAGATTTTACTGTTACTTATGCTGAGTCATCCGTGTTGTAATGTCAAAGAAGCAGTCGCAATTTTATTTACATAAGGGACGACAGATGTTCAGAAAGTATCACTTTTCTATAGTTGGATGACGTCTACGTAGAAATGATAATTGACATAGTGATGCCTGATGATTTCCACAAGAGTAACAGTGCATAGTCTGAAAAGAAGAGGACCAAGAAGAGATCCCTGTAGGACACAATGTTAGCGTTCGGTGGGTTCGGGGTGAAATCACTGATTGTAACATACTGGAACTGGTCTGCTATACTGGATTTAAAGCAGCTGAGGGCAGCACCTTTGATTTCGAAAAAAAAAAATTGAAAACGGGAAAGAAAGTGATCTATAGTATCAATTGCAGCTGATTAGTCAAGAGGTGTGACAAGCAAAATTTCTACCAGGTAGGCTTTTAACAGCAGATGGTTCAGAATATGGAGAGAAGTAGTTTGGATGGTATTGTGATTGAAATGGTTGGAAGAGTTTACTGTTCAAGATGGTTGTTAAGTTGCTTCAGAACGGCTTTCTCTTTAAGCCTGAAACTGAAGGGGAGATAAGAAACAATTCGTTAGTTTTCCGGTTTGTTCGGGAAGAGACTGGTTTGTCCGGTTTTCCCTTTTCTCCTGACAAGGATGGGCGAGTACAGTTTTAAATTCAGACGGAAAATTCCAGAGAGAAGCGTTGAGCTGATAATTTTAGTAATGGCGAGAAAAAAGCCAGGGAACGCGCTGGGAGAATACAAGAGCAGATATAAGTCCGAGTTCACAGGATGTGAGTATGATTTCCTTCGGGATATTCAAGAATTCATGTTTTGTCATGGGGCTGAAGGAGAAGACAGGGGTGCCTGAAGAGAAAGATACGCCCCTGAAGGTGACCGTCGGACCAGAGAAGTACTGTCCTCAGCTTCCAAGCCAATCAGCCGGGAGCAATCCTGCACCACCTTTGAAAGCCTGCACTGCGTTCACATAGGGTGCAGGCCTGCTCAGTGTATGTTATTCCATTGATATGTCGAGGGACATCACTGTTCCCTGAATATTCCATTGTGTGACCAGCAGACGCGACACAAGAGAAGCGCCGCTATGGGTGTATCACCCACATTTCATGACTGCAGAGTCCACCGTCGAAAGACGCCACCACCAAGCGGACTGCTGCATGCATCCTGCAACCCCACTCGTTGCTGTTTTGCTGACAGGTGAACACAGTACAACTCCTGACACACTCAAGCTTTTTCGTCACATGTGGTCTGACAAGCCCACTAAAGAGGAACCACGCTTGCTGTCGTTCCCACTGTCAGCAGGACTTTCCCTGTGGTCAGTGGGTCTTTCCCCAGTCATATTCAGTCATGGTTCTGAAGGAGAAGAGAGGTTTGCCAGTGACCTGGCGATCAGCAAGAGTGGTTAGAAAAGGCATTCATCTTGGTGTGTACAAAGTCTTTGACTTTCTCTAAAAAAAAAAAAAAAGGAAAGGGCAGTGGGGATTTGAGATGGAATTTCGCTGGAATGAAGAGGGGTCAGGGTTTTTTTTTTAAAGAACCGGGGGAATCAGCGTGATACAGTACAGTGACTTTGTAGGCATGGCACTGCTGACTTGAGAGGAGAATGAATGTGTGTTCTTGCTGAGGAAGTCAAACTGCTTACTTAGCTGAAATTCTTACGCCCTTTTTGTTTCGTTGCTCAGTAGATATTTTTACGACCGAGATGTACAGAGTTTATACACCAGTCTTTAAATATCACACACACCACACACACACACACACACACACACACACACACACACACACACACACACACATCTATATATTTACATATAAATGTATCTATCTATCTATCTATCTATCTATATATATATATATATATATATATATATATATTCAATTATAAACAAAGCTTGCTCTTATGTCTTAGATTGAAGAAATAGGGGGAGATAAGCATTCATATCTACAGTGGTAGATGATTCTGCCTAACTAACAGTATGTGCTTGAGTGGGTGAATGGGGAAAAATCAAATAAATGCTTCTCAAAATGAGCCTTCAGCAAGCTTATAGTCTCCAAGGGGGAGACAATCTCCAATGGGGAGGAAACTCACTAACATATAACTCCTGGTCAGATACCGATATTTCGAAACCTGATTGTTTCTCCTCAGTGACCGCGGAAAGTGGTAATTTGACTCCTCAATTATAAACAAAGCTTGCTCTTATGTCTTAGATTGAAGAAATAGGGGGAAGATAAGTATTCATGTTGGCAGTGGTAGATAATTCTGCCTAACTGCTCTTTCTCCTGGTAAAAGTTGTATCCTTGACCCTATCCCCACTCCCCTCATGAAACAGTATGCCTCACCCTATCCCCACTCCCCTCATGAAACAGTATGCCTCACATCTGGTGCCGTTGATTCCGTCCATTGTGAACAAATCTCTCGCATCTGGTTGTGTCCCTCCACAGTTCAAACATGCTGTTGTCATACCTTTGTTGAAGAAAAGTGGTCTTGATGCAAATGATATGATGAATTTTAGACCAGTATCGGATCTTCCATTTCTTTCTAAAAGTCTTGAAGCAGCTCCAATCCCATTTGTCAGATAATGGTCTCCTGGAAGTGTGTCAGTCCGCTTATAGGAAAAACCACAGCACAGAAACTGCAGTTCTGAGTGTCTTAGACTGCCTGCTTTGTAAAACAGACGATAAACTGGTCTCCCTTCTAGCATTGCTTGATCTCAGTGCTGCTTTTGATACTCTTGACCACTCTATCCTACTCAAGAGACTCAAGGTTACTTTTGGATTTGACGATATGGTTCTCAAATGGTTCACATCATACCTTTCTGACAGGACACAGACGGTAATCGTTAATGGTGCTAAATCATCCCCTTCTCCTCTTCTGTATGGTGTTCCCCAGGGCTCTGTCCTTGGACCAGTTCTTTTTACCCTTTATTCTCAGCCCTTATCTGACGTTATTTCTGCCCATGGCTGTGACTTCCACAAGTTCGCAGATGACACTGAACTCTCTAAGAGCACAACCACCAGCGATTTTCAAGGTGCTCAATCAGATATTACCGCATGTTTTAGGGACGTAAAAGTCTGGATGACCAGCAACAAACTCAAGCTGAATAGTGACAAAACCGAGATCATGGCTGTTGGTACCTCCTCTCGTGTCAAGATGGTTAAAGCTGAGTCGGCAGAAATTGATGGTGTTGTTTTACCTTTCAAAGAGTCAATAAATATTTAGGTGTAGCATTGATCAAACGCTCTCTATGCAGAACCAAATATCTAATGTTTGTCGTGCATGCTTCCTGGAATTGCGACGTATTGCTTCTATCCGGTCTTACCTCTCCACACAGGCAACAATCAGATTCATCACCGCCATGGTAATGTCCCGACTAGACTACTGTAACTCTGTGTTAGCAGGACTTCCTTCAGAACAGCTTGCACGATTACAAAGGGTGCAAAGCAGTGCAGCTCGGCTTGTTCTCAAAAAGCGTAAAAATGAGCATATTACACCTTTGTTACTTGAACTCCACTGGCTTCCCATCAAATATCGATGGCAGTTCAAAATCCAGTTTTTGCCAATCGTTTCTTTGATGGGACACTCCCACAGTATCTTTCTGCTTCTCTGTCCACCTATCAAACTTCTCGGTCTCTTCGCTCATCTTCTCAAAAACTTCTGAAAATTCCTAGGCGCTCGTTAAAGACAGTCGGTGAGAGAGCATTTAGCTTTAGTGCGCCCACTCTTTGGAATTCTCTTCCTGACAGCTTATGTGACCTGCCTACATTATCTAAATTCAAGTCAGAGTTAAAAACATACTTCTTTAGGAAAGCCTTCTTCAACCATAATATCTGAATGCTGTGTCTATTATTATGACCTGACTTTTTATGTACTGCATGCATAACTGTATTGTTTACGCTTGAACCGATGAACTTGATAAGTGCGCCTGTGTCGGTAGGGGTGTGTGTGTGTGTGTGTGTGTGTGTGTGTGTGTGTGTGTGTGTGTGTGTGTGTGAACACATGTTAGTGTGAGTGTTTGAGTGTGTGCTGAGCGCAATGAGTTAATCCCAAGAATTGCGCTATATAAAATCCATACATTATTATTATTATTATTATATATGAATCCGCAAGAGACTAAATTACAATAAACTAATAAATTCCAAGGATAATTACCGAGCACCATTTTGAGAAGCATTTTGAGAAGCACCATTTTGAGAAACATTTATTTTATTTTTCCCCATTCACCCACTCAAGCACATTACTGTTAGTTAGGCAGAATTATCTACCACTGTAGATATGAATGCTTATCTTCCCCCTATTTCTTCAATCTAAGACATAAGAGCAAGCTTTGTTTATAATGGAATATTTCTTGCAGTCATTGCAACACCAAGCTGCTCTGTAAGTTGCTGGAATGGTGCTCGGTACTTATCTTTGGAATTTATTAGTTTATTGTAATTTAGTCCCTTGCGGATTCATTCCAAGAACTGGCCCTCAGCACTTGTGTCTTAAGAGGTTATCTTTTTTATATTTTCTACTTTTCACAAGAAAATGTAGCTTGTTTTGCTCTTTCATAATTTTCTTTTGCTACTTAGGTGGCACCTTTGGTTGGTTTTTTTGAAACTCAACAAACATACTACGGTATTGCACACCAGCCTTTTTCGGGGATAGCATTCTTCTTAAAACCGAAAAGGCAGAGGAGTCAAATTACCACTTTCCGCGGTCACTGAGGAGAAACAATCAGGTTTCGAAATATCGGTATCTGACCAGGAGTTATATGTTAGTGAGTTTTCTCCCCATTGGAGATTGTCTCCCCTTGGAGACTATAAGTCTTGCTGAAGGCTCATTTTGAGAAGCATTTATTTGATTTTTCCCCATTCACCCACTCAAGCACATACTTGTTAGTTAGGCAGAATTATCTACCACTGTAGATATGAATGCTTATCTTCCCCCTATTTCTTCAATCTAAGACATAAGAGCAAGCTTTGTTTATAATGGAATATTTCTTGCAGTCATTGCAACACCAAGCTGCTCTGTAAGTTGCTGGAATGTGCTCGGTACTTATCCTGGGAATTTATTAGTTTATTATATATATATATTATATATATATATGTATATATATATATATATATCAGATGGGAGTGGAGCAAAACTCAAAATGCGTCCCAAGTAAAAACACATAACTTCAAATGACAGAACTGCTTCTGATGGGCAGGGCTTACTAACCAGTCTGTAGTGAGTGTTCTGGTCATTTCATTAATTCTCTCTTCAAGGGGAGGTCAGCAGTACCAGGAAATGACAGCTGCTTCGTTCCATGAAGATCTCATCAGGCTGCAACCTGGTTATTTGCTGGTGTGAAGCAATTACGCGTTAGCTAACAGAACATTTCAAAACTGAGCGGATTTTCCGTGCATGCACGAAAAATGCCTCAAGGGGGAAAAAAAAGCAAACAAAACCAAGTGAAAGGGGAAATAACAATGTTATAGAACATGTTAGACTAAAATTTGTCTAAAGATGAAAAGGTGGAAAATGTAAACCACATAACCTGTGGAAGCCTTTAAGTAGGGATAGGAATCCACAAGGATTAGAAATTGCTTTTAAAAAAAATACTTGCATGAAATCCTGGATGCTGATCCACAAGCTCGAAGAGCTCGCATGTTGCTGCAGGACATACAAAAAGTCACACCGAATGAAATCAGAGCCTACATGCCTTTCATTTCAGACAGGGCGTGAAGCGACCATCAAAATCCGCCCCAATCAAAAGCACAACTGTGAAAGATGGACTTGTGGTCCTTCTCTGGTTGGTCTGCTTTCGGTGTTGTGCTCCTCTAAAGGAGAGATCAGCAGGACCAGTCATGACTGCTGTTTCGCTCTGTGAAGAACGCATCAGGATTGCTACTAGATCTTGGTCACCTGCTGGTCAGTCGGTCAGTGAGAGATTGAAGTCCTATTGGCCAGAGGCCCTTAAGGACAGGATATCTTGCAGACTGAAGTCTGCATACTTTGTGGCACTTGTCGTTGGCAATAGTTGGTCTGGCTCCGTGTGGGAGCCGTCGTCTGTCGCTCTCTCACCTCTGGTTCCTTGTGAACTTCGGTTCACATTCAGGTGTTGGTCGGTCGACGATGGGTGTCGGTATACTTCGCCTCTTTCCCCCCTCAAAAGGCCTGTATTCAGGGCCACCAGGCGGCCTTCTTCGTGCTCGGGTGGCGAGGGTACTGTGCTGCGTGAGGCCGCCTCTAAGAGGGAGCAGGTCGAAAGTCGCTGGATCGCTGCACAAGTCCCGTGTATTCTGAGGTCCATACAGACTACTGCCAGAAGGGCAATTTTTAAGCCCAACCCCATGAGTGGTGCCCCCACTCCCAGCTGGAAAGCATGGTCTCCCTGATGAGTCCGATCCTGCGGACGAAAGGCCTAGGAGCAGGCAATACAAACAGATCTGCCTTGAAGAGGGATTACGTTGGTTCCCTCATGCAGCTAGTGAAGAGTTTTCATATTTATAACACATTTTCTTAATTTCATGTTCCCATTTTCTTCATCTTCAAACACTTCCCCCCCCCCCCCCCCTTCCCCCCTCCTTAAATTCAAATCTTTACCAAGTCATTACTGTGACAGAGGGGTTGTTGGCCTGCGCTTGTTTTTTTCCCCACTATTAGATTGTTCGTCTTTGTATTCGTCTGACATTATTCAAGTTTAAAATGCTGTGCCAGTCTTGAATAAAAGTTACTCTATGCTAGCTTTTCTTATGGGAGCAAGACTTACCCTACTTGTTTATTGCTTATTGAAAAGAAAAAGTTAGTCTGCCATTATATTCAAAATCCTTAGTGTTCCTTTAAACTTGCCAATACCAGTGACCTTTACTCGCACTCAAGACGGGCCACAGAATATTGGATCTATTTCATGCCAGTCAGTGAGGATACGGATGAGGAATGTGAGGCTATAGGGTTCCATTCCGATCCAAACTGCATGAGAGGACTGGATTCTACGCTTACTTGCAATAGGTATCCCGTGTGAACCGGGCCCGGGAGTAGCAGACACCTGCAGTGTTGATCAGGAAATGTGAGGAATTCTCACAGCCGCATCGATTAAGTGGATGAAATGCGACTTTGTATTGCCAGTCTTCCAAAATGAGCCCATTGCAACCTCAGCTGAGGGTAGGAACCGGTCTGGACTAAAAACATCACACGAATCAAGGCCAGTGATGGGAATCGAACCCACAGCCTCTCATCCGGAAATTCGCGACGCAAACCGCTGCACCACGCCGGCTGGTGGGAGTCGAATTACTAATCAGCTACCAACAAAGGAGACAGGATTATTGATAAGTTTATCGACAAAGGAGATGAAGATTGTTCATCACTTTGCGAACAAAGGGGATGGAATTGTTAATAAATAAATTCACCAGCAAAGGAGATGGGGTAGTTAATCACTTTATCAACAAAGGAGTACAATCGTTTATCAGTTGACCTACAAAGGAGGGAACAGAAATGCCCAAAGTTTGTTTGTTTGTTTGTTTGTTTGTTTGTTTACTTCAGATCCGTCATGGAGTCCAGCATTGTGCGCAAAGTAGCCTACGAGATCATCCCTTTCTCCAGTGACACTCTGACGGGACAGTTCGTCGTGAGGGGACCACGCCAAGAGCTCGCCAACCCCGTAAGTAATTCGGTAATTACTCCATTGCTTCAAACACTCAAGTCAAGAACAGTCTTCTGTTCTTGCTATTGTATAATAATGGCACAGCCACTGTTAGGTAGGTACCCAAGGTCTAGCCAGCAGCGTTTGGCTAATGCGTAGGTCAGAAATCTGCAAAGTCATAGCCATGACACCCACATCTTAAATTCTCTCATCTTAGTCATTAATTCATTGATCCATCAGCTTTAAATCAAGCGCAGTGTGATCTCGAAACTTAGTGGATGTGGGCTAATCCGCACGCAGTGACGCCTCCTTGATGAAACTGAAACTCAAACTGCTCTTCGCGTTCACTCACCTCATGGTTTTGTGGTCTCACTGGAGACGTTAAAACAAAGCAGTGCGTAGATCGATAAGTCACGTGACACAGACACACTGGAACAGACCAACAGGTATTTCTTGCATACCTTCTCGAGTCGAATTGTTTGACCCCAAAATGACGAAGTTCAAAATATCCGCCATATTTTTTTTAACACACTTTGAAAGTCAGGACAAATTCCTATCTTTGCCTGCGGCTGAGATTGAGCTTCATACACCTGAAATGAAGCTGACATATAATCACTCGGTAGTGGTCAGACGATAAAAACTGAAATACAAATCAGTTTGCAGTAGACAATGAAAACTCACACGCAAATCACTTTGTAGTTGACAAAGAAAACTGACATACACATCAATTGGTAGTTGACAATGAAAATTGTCATACAAATAACTTTGTAGTTGACAAAGAAAACTGACGTAGAAATCGACAGACACTGAAAAAAAAAACTGACGTGTAGATCACTATGCAATGGATAGACATTGAAATGATGTACAAATGTTAAGGCAACAGACCGACATCAAACACCGATAGCTAGTCACGTGGTCGTAGACAGACCTAGAAAAAAAAACTGAGGTATAAATCACAGTGCAATTGACTGATATTATAAACTGATGGTTAAATCATTTTGAACAGACAGACATAAAGTACGATGAATAAATGTGTAGTAGACGGACATAAAAAGCTGACGAGAAGTAGTAGACAGAGTAGGTTAAGAAGCTTGTCTTCCAGTTCCATACCCTACCTACTTAACAATTATATGCCAACAGTTTTTTTTTCTGTTGATAAATCTCCAAAGCTCAACCACCCTATCTTCTAGCCTGACACCATACCCCCATTCACCCCCCCCCCCTCTCATCACACCCCTCATCACACCCCCAACTTAATCTTTTCTTTTTTTTTAATGACGAGTGTACAGGGCTCTGGTATGCCCCTCGTTCATTTTCTGTTGTCCGTCCACTCTTCACACACACACACACACACACACACACACACACACACACACACACACACACACACACACACACTCCTTGTGTGTGTGTGTGTGTGTGTGTGTGTGTGAGAGAGAGAGAGAGAGAGAGAGAGAGAGAGAGAGAGAGAGAGAGAGAGAGTAATGATGACCATTTTCATGTTTCAGTTGAACTTTGTCCGGTTTTACTTACACATTTCATGTTTCAGTTGAACTTTGTCGTTACTACACATTCAGTTTATTGAACTTTGTCCGGTTTTACTTACACATTTTCATGTTTCAGTGAACTTTGTCGTTTATTACACTTTCATTTCATGAACTTGTCCGGTTTTACTTACACATTTTCATGTTTCAGTTGAACTTTGTCCGGTTTTACCTTCCTGAATTGCTGCCCTGCGTGGATTACGTGGTCTACCTTGATGTGACTGCCTTGTCCTGGGTGAGTTTGTGTGTGTGTGTTGTGTGTGTGTGGTGTGTGTGTGTGTGTGGTGTGTGTGTGTGTGTGTGTGTGTTGGGGTGTTGTGTGTGGTGTTTTTTGTTGTTTGTGGTGTGTGTGTGTGTTGTGTGTGTGTGTGTGTGTGTGTGTGTGCTGTGTGTGTGTGTGTGTGCTTGCTACGTTAGACGTGGAATCGGATCTTGAGAAATTCAGTACAGTATTTCAGTCCGAGTCATTGGATGAAAGTGGTGAACCAGTGAAAACCTGGTGGATACTAAAGCCATATGAACATGCAGGAATGGTCTCCTGGATTATATGCATTCTACCCAGCCACTTGCAAAGAACGGTGTATGGCCTGTTTGACTCTACAGGGAACATCAAGAACCTGTACACCTGGCCTATACAAGAGAGACACGTGGCTGCCTTAATGCCCGAATACAACAAGGTAAGATGCTGGCACACTTTTCATGTGCGTGTATGGTAATGAAGGTGTCACGTGAAAGGTTGGAATGGGTGGGAGGGAGAGACCGATGAACGATGAATGTATTTGAAAGTGCTTTTCTTTTCAAAATTACAAGAGAAATGACTATGCCACCGAACGAATGAAAGATGTCAATTACAAGACAAACACGACGCGTTTCGACCTCTTTGGTCTCCTTCAGGCAAGACAAACGCAACATTCAAGTCAATGAAAACGAAGCACGAACAGACAGATACTTATCTTCTCAAACTGGGCGCAAAATGAGTATGGAATGGAAACCAGGCTGCTAGGAAGTGTGTGTGTGTGTGTGTGTGTGTGTGTGTGTGTGTGTGTGTGTGTGTGTGTGGTGTATGGATATTAATACATAGACAAACAGAAATACCGACAGAGAGATAGATAGATGGATAGATGGATATGGAGTGTGGGCACGTGTGTGTGTGTGTATGTGTTTGTGTGATGTGTGTGTGTGCGTGCGCGCGCGCGCGCACGCGCGCGTGTGTGTGTGTGTGTGTGTTGTGTGTGTGTGTGTGTGTGTGTGTGTGTGTGTGTGTGGATATCAATACATAGACAGACAGAAAGACAAACAGACAGACAGATAGATAGATAGGCAGACAGACAGATAGATGGATAGACAGATAGATAGATAGATATGGAGTATGTACACGTGTGTGTGTGTGTGTGGATATCAGTACATAGACAGACAGAAAGACAGACAGACAGACAGATAGATCAATAGATAGGTAGATAGACAGACAGACATAGAGACAGACAGATAGATAGATAGATGGATGGACAGATAGATAGATATGGAGTGTTTGTGTGTGTGTGTGTGTGTGTGTGTGTGTGTGTGTGTGTGTGTGTGTGTGTGTGTGTGTGTGCAGAGAGAGAGAGAGAGAGAGAGAGAGACAGACAGACAGACAGACAGACAGACAGACAGATAGACAGAGAGAGATGACCCTAAATGTTTGTGGTGATCACACACTCACTGTGCTACCAGCCCGCTGACCTGGCCCTGAACTTTAGCCATCCCCTGGTGACGCAAACTGACCATTGAGAACAGAACTCGCATCATGAGTGCCGGGGTGTTCGTCGCAACCTCACGCGATGGAGAGCTCAGCATATAACTGCTCAGTTGGAGTACTGGATGAAACTTAACGTCAGGTATTTTCACCTTTCCTCTGTCTGACTGTCTGCTTGCCTGCCTGTCTGTCTGTCTGCCTGTCTCTGCTGTCTGTCTGTCTGTCTGTCTGTCTGTCTCTCTCTCTCTCTCTCTCTCTCTCTCTCTCTCTCTGTGTATGTGTGTGTGTGTGGCGCGCGCGCGCGTGTGTGTGAGTACTTCTCTCTGTGCGCGTGCGTGAGCACTTCTCTGTATGAGTACTTCTGTGTATGCAAGTATGTGAGTACTTCTCGTTACGCCCATGTGTATTTCTCTGTGTTCGTTTTTTTTTTTTTTGTTTTTTGTTTTTTGTTGTTGAATACTTCCCTGTCTGCGCGTGTGTGAGTACTTCTCTGCGTGAGTACTTTCTCTGTGTGCGCGTTTGTGAGTACATTTCTGTGTGCGCGTGTGTGTGAGTACTTCTCTGTGTCTCTACTTCTCTGTGTGCGCGTGTGTGAGTACTGTTCTGTGTGCTCTTGTAGGAGTTAACTTCTCTGTTTGCATACTTGTCTGTGTGCACGTGTGACGAAATGCTTGACAAGTCCATCCGATCAGTCCCATTTGTACGAGCACAAACGCCATTCTCCCTCCTTTCTCTGTCCCGTCTGTCACACAAAAGGCAGAATAGATTTCAAATCCATGCCAACTCTCTCCCCTCTCAACCCCCCCCCCCCCCCCCGTATCACTTGACACAAAGGCACCAGGCCCTCTCCCCCCCCCCCCCCCCCCCCCCCCCCCCCCCCCCCCCTCTTTCTTAGAATGGCATGGGCCGCCCAGCTTAATGCATGTGTGACAAGAAATGTTTACGTCATGGCGTGCGCGACGGGCTTCGTTGTTCTCTTTCCACCTCCCTTCCTCTTTCAACCCTCCCTCCCTCCCTCCTTAACATGGCAGCAGGACACTGCAAACAAAATTTACCTTGCGTCGTAACACTGTTGCTCACATGAGTGGGGTTTTTTTGTTTGTTTGTTTGGGTTTTTTTTTAATGAAAACTCAACAAACCTACTACGTATTGCAACACCAGCCCTTTTCTGGGATAGCATTCTTCTTAAAAACCGAAAAGGCAGAGGAGTCAAGTTACCACTTTCCGCGGTCACTGAGGAGAAACACCGGTATCTTGACCAGGAGTTTTTTTTTTGTTTTTTTTTTTTTTTTTTTTTTTTTGTCCCAACCTCTGCGCCACCTCAGAGGCAGTGCACCCACGCCGCTCATTCCGACACCCCGTCCACAGCCACAGCCCGGTCGGCCCCGCCGCAGCCCCCGGCACCGGCAATCCACAGGGAACAGTCAATGTCAAGTCGTCAAGAGGCAACCCACCGGAGGAGACACTGCACTGCTGCCGAGTCACTTCGGTGGTGTTCAGTGGCGCCTGTTCTGATCTAACATACGCAGGACACCACCTACTAAGCCCCCTACTGACGACAATAATTGCTTAGTCGCGGAGCCGGCGCGAGTGAGCTCTCCCTCCGGAGGGCGCCACCACGTCCGTCCAACGACAGCCCCCATGGACTCGCCGATACCGGTGACCCCGACGGAACCAAACCAAGGCCACAGACGTGGAGAGGACATCCGAAACTGAGGTCACCATGAGAGCAGGGCATGAAGGGCCACAGAATTTGAGACATTTTTTTTTTTTCAATGCTGATCAATGAGAATGAGGATGATTAAGATGATGCTACGGATTTCCATTTCGGTCTGAGACTACATGACAGGGCTGTACTCTACGCTTCCTTTCATAATATATCCTGGCGTCAACCAGGCCCGAGAGATACAGGCACCTGCAGTGTTGGTCAAGAAGTTTGAGCAACACTCTCAGAAACGCATCCAATAAGTGGATGAAACTCGACTGTGTGGTCCCAGTCTTCCCAACTGAGTCCGCAGCAACTCAACTCTGGGTAAGAGCCGGTCGGGGCAGAAAAACCCACATGACTTCTGATGGGATTCGAACCCACGACCTCCCAGCCGGGAGTCCGCGACGCTAACCACTTCGCCACGGCGGCTGGTCTTGACCAGGAGTTATATGTTAGTGAGTTTTCTCCCCATTGGAGATTGTCTCCCCCCCTGGAGACTATAAGCTTGCTGAAGGCTCATTTTGAGAAGCATTTATTATTCCCCATTCGCCCACTCAAGCGTACACGTACTGTTAGTTAGGCAGAATTATCTACCACTGCAGATATGAATGCTTATCTCCCCCTATTTCTTCAATCTAAAACATAAGAGCAAGCTTGGTTTATATTTGAATATATATATATATATATATTTGTGTGTGTGTGTGTGTGTGTGTGTGTGTGTGTGTGTGTGTGTGTAATGGTGATCCTGTCGTTCTCTGTCTTCATGATACTGTCTTTTAAACAACAATAACATTTATGAAGGTAACGACGATTGTAATATATAATGGCAGTGGTCGTTATGGTGATTACGACAATGAAAGATGATGATGATGATGTGGGGTTGTCGTTGATGATGACTCACGACCACACCACCAGTGAGGATGATCTGATGACGTTGTCAGTATTGATGTTGATTGTGATCTTGATGCTCATGATGACCTCCAAGACGACAACGACGATGATAGTTTGTTCAGTGGAGCGTGGTGATGAAGATGATGACGAGATTGTAATGGAGGTAATCATGTTGATCACAATGATGATGATTGTAATGCTGACAGTAATGACTATGATCATGATGGTGAAATGACAATGATGTGACGATGAGGTGAGGAGAAGGGGAGCTAGACGAAGATTTTGACGGTGATGAACATAATTGTGATATGATGATGATGATGGTGGTGATGATAATGATGACGACGACGACGACGACGACGATGACGACGACGTCGACGACGACGCCGCTTCCGACGACGACGACGACGACGATGATGATGATGATGAGATGATGATGATGACGATGATGTTGACGACGACGACGACGATGATGATGATGACGACGACGACAATAATGATGACAATGATGTGGGCAGGACTCCTGTGGTGAAGTATTCCCGTTACGGTCCGGGGTCCCAGGCCATCTTCCTGCTTGTGCTGTATGACAAGTACACCCCACTAGACGGGTCATGGAACAAGCGTCAGTATTCACTTCCATACCCCTCCCCCCCCTCCCCCAAACCAAGCCCCCGGCTCCCGGCCCACCACTATCACCACCCTCTCCTCTGCTCTCTCTGTCTGTGTCTGTGTCTGTGCACTCTCTCTCTCTCTCTCTCTCTCTCTCTCTCACACACACACACACACACACACACACACACACACACACGCACGCACGCATACACTCACACACACACACACACACACACACACACACACACACACACACACACACGCACACACACACAGGGGTGAGCTGTTGTTACGGCCGGTCGTGGACGCTTATTTCAGAGCTCCGTCTTGTTGTGATTTTTTTTTGTTAATTAACAGCAAAAGTTTCAACCAACTTGTGTTTAACTTGTACACATCAGTTTCTGTCAACATGCCGGTTAATTCGGTATGTTTTCGAGCTGTGTATGGCTCTTTTTATTAGACTTTCCTGACTTCCATGGGAAAACGCGCTCGGGAGAAAGCAGCCATGCGTGTTCGCTCAGTGTCAGTCCGTACGCCGGTGACTGTTGTGCTCGTGTTCTTGTTCAGCCTCTTACTTCGGTGCGGCGATGTCGAAGCGAACCCCGGCCCTACCAAAAAAAAACAAAAAAAAAAACCCACGCTGACTGGGCAAACGCAGGACCAGGCGCTGGGAGGGGAGCACAGTTCTACTGATCAACCGACCATAGCTGACGTTGTCCGAATGCTCAGTTCTCTGGACCAGACGATAACAACCATGGACAGTATTCACTCCACAATGCAAGAGCAAATGGACGGACTGCAGAGTGATGTAGTGACGCACGGTTTCTGCGCACATAGGCGAGCTCGGCGGAAGTGCACCTCGCGTGAGAAGTGTTCACTGACAGTCAGGTAAACAAGCAGACAAACTCCGGCAGTACGACTCTAGGTCTTGAAGAGAGCGCATCTGCTAACTTGTTGTTAGTTTAGGGAGTACGACACTGGGGCTTGAAGAGAGCGGACCTGCTAACTTACGGTTTGTGAAGGAGCTTCGTCGTGCTGAGTTACACTAGTGACAGACCAGTGCTACGGCCTCCAGTTAATAGGAGACAGTTTAGCCCTAGCACTGCAACAGAACAGCTGTAGACGGTTACAACGGCTTTGACCGTACCACTGCTGGGCCCGGAGACTGACAGTGACTGTGACAGACTCAACTTGGTAGTTCATGCCAATGAAGGGCTTGGAAAAGAGTCCTGACGAAACCCCCGAGCCAGAGTCTGGACTGACTAGGTAAGGTAGTGTGTGTGTGTGTGTGTGTGTGTGTGTGTGTGTGTGTGTGTGTGTGTGTGTGTGTGTGAATGTGCAAGTGCTTAAGTATATAAACGAACTTCTAAGTGTAGGGAAAACATTTAAGTGACTTCGATAGCGTGGCAAAAGAAAAAACTAAATGAAAAAATCGACAAACTAGAGTCCAAAGTCGACGATTTGGAGGGCAGAAGCAGACGGAACAATCTCATTTTTCACGGCATTCCCCACCCCCAAGGACAGTCTCGAGTCATAGGCAGATTGCGAAAAATCTGTCAACTCGGTGGTGAGAGAAGAGTTGGGGACTGAGGACGAAGCTGATATCGAGCGTGCTCACCGTCTAAGATCTGGAAAGGGGCCACATCCCATCATCGTCTGCTTCAGCAGTTTCATAGACAAGGAGAGAATTCTGGCCGGGTATCGGGTATTGAAGAACAAACGGTCTACTGTGTTTGTTTCCGAGGACTTTACTCCCCAGGTTAGGGACCAGCGTCATCAGCTGCTGCCTTTCCTGAAGGAAGCGAAGGCAGCAAACAAGAAAGCCTTCCTCCGCTTCGACACCCAGGTCATCGAAGGCAAGTCCTTTGCCTACGACTCCACAACCAGCGGTCTGGTGGAGCGATGGAGATGGGGATGAGGGGCAGGCCGGCGTCATCAGAATGCGGACAGCAGGAGGAGACGATCTCCCAGCGATCCTGTAATCACCCCTCAGTCATCGGCTGACAGCACACACACACACATCAACCCATTTCATCCACTCGTACACCCACACCTTTACCCAGTGAAGTGTTTTCTGTGTTTGAAATAATGACGTGGAATGTTCAAGGTTTATTCTACACGTTAAAAAGTTATTCGTTCCAGGGTTTTTGTGAAAAGTTTAAAATATTCTCCTTCTCCGGAGTGTGGCTACGTAAAAAAAAGTGATACAGAAAATGCTTTCCCGGATTTTCATGTGTTTTACTCTCCACGCATGGCAAAGCTGAAAGGTGGTGTTGTGTGTTATGTGCCATGTCGAACATCTGCTTCAATCAACAGAGGACTGTGTTTTTCTGAAGGTTTGTAAGTGTGTTTTGAATCCTCCGTTCGACATTCTTGCTGCGTTTGTTTACATTGCTCCTGAACGTTCGGTGATCTATGGAAAGAACCGTGATAAGAGCATTGATTTATTAGAAAACTGTATGTCAGAGGTAATGGACCGATATCCTGACTATACCATGGTTACTGTGTGGTGATTTTAATGCCCGAACGTCTGAACTCTCTGGTGTGGATAATGTCGGTGAAAACAGACACGCACAACTACTAGAGGATGTAGAAATATTAATGTAGAATGCGCCACAAACTGTTCGTAAATCTAAAGACAGTGGTGTCAATAATTATGGTCGTAGACTTTTTGAATTAAGTATAGAATATGATCTGTTAATTGTAAATGGAAGAACTGAAGGGGTAGTGAGAGGGGAATTACATGCATAGCAAACCAGGGTAAAAGTGTAGTAGATTATTTTGTTTGTTCACAATTACTGTTTGATACTGTTGTTGATATGTACGTGGCAAACAGGTGTAAATCTGATCATTTTCCTATTGTTCCTTCCTTTACTTATCTTGATAACATGGAGACTGAGGACAATGCTGAACAAATAGTATTGGAAGAAGAGTTTCGGTTTGTTTGGAAAGAAGAATATGAAGAGCCATTCGCTGATTATATATTCTCTGTAACAAAGAAGAGAATTTCAAAATTTTATGACAGGACTTGAATGTGACGTTGAGGCGGGGTCGACCTGTCTTGTCACATTCCTTCAGAACGCTGCGGGTCAAATGAGGTCAAAGCGGAAAATGCATGTATCCCATGAGGGACGAGGAGTGTGAGCGTGTGAAAGAAAGGAAATATCAATATCTGGGTGTATTCAGACGGTCTAATTTAAGGGAGGATTTAATCAATTATCTGAATCAGAAGCAGCAATTTGAAGAATTGTGTGAAAGTAAAAAAGCAGTACCAAATGAGTGCGTTTTAAATGAACTAAATGCTGCGTGTTCTGATATTAATTCCAGAGCGTTTTGGCAAAAATTTAAGTCACTGACATCAACCAAACCGAACTGTTCGAAATTGATCTCACCTCGTGCGTGGTATGATTACTTTAAAAATTTTGTTCAATGTAGAGCAATCAGCAGATGACTCTGATTTCGGCCTGGAGGTTGAAGATGTTCTAAATGATCATGTACCTGGAAACTGCAGTGATTGTTTAAATGCCCAAGGAGATTGGGGACATTTCAGAGGTTGAAATTCGTAGTGCTATTCGTGCATTAAAACATGGTAAAGCATCTGGACCAGATTGTCTGTCCCCTGATTTTTTTCATTCACGCTAAATATCTTCTTGTTAAATTTCATTATCCGTTGTTCAACAAAATTTTTGAAAGTGGGGAGTACCCTCAAAGCTGGACGAAAGCTGTCTTATTCCCTGTACACAAAAAAGGTAGTTCAAGTAAAACAGACGATTATAGGGGGATTTCATTGCTGAACATAATCAGCAAAGTATACAGTGCAGTAGTTAATAACAGACTAAAGGACTTTTGTGAAGCAAATGATACTATTCCTGAAGCTCAGGCAGGTTTTGGCAAAGGTTACAGTACCACAGATAACATTTTTGCTCTTCAATCACTGGTTCAAAAATACCTCACAAGACATGGTGGTCGGTTTTGCACACTCTTTGTTGATTTTTCTAAAGCATTTGATAGTATACACAGACAGACAAAAACTGCTATACTTCATATTACAGAAAACGGTTTTTCACGGAAAAAAATGTTCAAAATATTGAAAGCTATGTATAGAAATGTGAAAGCCGCTGTAAAAGTGGGGACCAGTACAGCTGAGTCTTGACTCTGTGACAGGTGTAAGACAGGGCTGTGTTTTAAGTCCATTGTTGTTCTCTATATTTTTGTCTGAGTTGCAAGCTGACTTATTAGACTGTGGCGCAAGAGGTATTGACATTTTTGCAGACCCACTTGGCATTTTTCTGTTGATGTATGCAGATGATGTTGCTTTAGTTTCGGACTCTGTGACTTGCAGAAGAAGATAGTATGTCTGGAAAAATACTGCCGTAATGGGGTCTGACTGTGAATATGGATAAAACCAGAGTGGTTGTGTTCAAAAAGGCTGGTTTCATTAAATCAACTGAGAAATGGTGGTATGATTTGGGAAGCAGATTCGGGTTGAACCTAGGTACAATTATCTTGGCGTTATATTCTCAGCCACATTAAACTGGTCCAGGTGTACAGAAAATCTGTCAGGTAAGGCTCTGAGAGCGTTGGCAGGAATTAAAAGACTGCATGTTAAACTTCAAGGAATTCCAGCTGCTGCGTGATTCAAAATTTTTTTTACACAAAAGTAAAGAAGCCAATTCTGTTGTATGGTTCTGAAATATAGGGATTTCAAAAATATTATGCTATTGAAAAGGTACAGAGTAAATTTTGCAAGATGGTTCTAGGGGTTGGAAGGGATGTCAAAAACAACATGCCCTTGAGGAGTGTGGTAGATATCCTATCTGTATTGATACATATCTTCGACTGGTGAAATATTGGTGCAGGCTTGTGTGTATGTCCGACAACAGA
>CM065745.1:28524953-28539953 GCA_033310375.1 Conus canariensis | reverse complement strand
ACAAAAGATACATTAATGATGGACTGGGAGTCGCATCCATGCCAGAAGAAGACCACTGCAATTTCTTCAACTTTGCTCAGACCTTCCATCCATCCATCATCAAATTGACCTACACCATTTTCACAGTCAGTCAACTTCCTGGAATCATCATCTCCCTCAAAGATGGACTGCTCAAAACTTCAATTTTCTATACACCCATCCATGCTTGGACTAGACATCTTCCTACCACCCATCCATTAAAGGCAGCAGTCCATATTCTGAATTCCTCTGTCTATGCAGACTCTGCTCCAACGATGAAGATTTCATTCTACAAGCAGCCAAAATGTCTGATTTCTTTACCTATCGTGAAGACCTCAGTGCCATAATCAAAGATGCTTTCAGCCGCACCACAGCTATATCCAGAACATCTGCTCTGGAAACTCAGTCTCCCATAGAAGCAGACAGCCCACTGCCTGCCTCCTCATCCGCCCACGCACTCTCCCCAACTGCAGGATCCTACACAAGGGAAAGGGGAGATGTGGGGATGGGGGAAGCTGTGATTCTAAACCAAATCACAGCTTCCACCATCCCCGCATTTCCCCTTTCCCCCTTCCCCTTTCCCTCCCCTCCCCTCGTTTTCCTCTTCCCCCCCCCCCCCCCCCGCCCCCCCCCCCCCCTGCCCTTCCCTCTCACTATTTACGTTCACATGCATTACCGCATAATGCAGTGATGATGAAATTGCGATCTTTATGTCATTGCTTTGAAGACTCTACGAGTCGAAGTACTCAATTCCTCATCTCCCTAGTGGGTTCGTGTTTTTTTTTTCCTCCGTTGTTTTGTTATCCTGTTTTGAAAGAGCCGAGGCAGTCTAACTTCCTTTATATCCTTTCTAACCACTATTATTATTACTAAGAGTACAACACTTATCATAACTACTGTCATGATTATCATCATCCAGTGGTCAGTAGTCAGTACCCCAGGTATAAAATATCGTAGGCTACTTTGACCTCCGGGTTTTAAACCAGCCTAGGCCATGCCATATCCCTCTTGGTCGGAATATACCCACTGTGTACACTCGGCTCCACCAGCTGGTCTGTGTCATGTTTCTTTGGCAAGTGCGATTTCCGCACACGTTCGCCGGTTCTCTTCTTTCATACGGGGTCACGTTTCAATGTCTGTAAGATCAAAAAGAAGAGAGCTCACAGTTCACTAGAATTCGCTGATCATTGTCGTGACATTGGAGTAAGGAAAGACACAAGCTTCAATCTAGCGCAGTCACGAACATTATTTGTACACAGTTGGTCAGTTTTCACTAGTTTGCTGTCGTAGAGGTTAGGAAATGGATGACGTTCTCCACGAACAAACTCTAACCTTCTATAGTTGAAAAGGGAGCACTGGAGAGAGGAAATACCCACAATACAGTGACGTCTTACCCACAATACAGTGACGCCTTTATCACAATACAGTGACGCCTTTATCACAATACAGTGACGTCTTACCCACAATACAGTGACGTTTTACCCACAATACAGTGACGTGTTGTTTGCTTTCAATTCCATTGATTTTTTTGGATTCTGTCTTCTTTTCATTGCAAGTAGCTCTACCGCTTTTACAAAAATAAAGGAGTTGAATAGTAAATTCGTGATGGAGCTCTGTCATTTGGGAAACAATCTGATATCCATTCCTCGTTGTAAACACAACTTTTGGTATCCTGCATCACCATAGATGTTTGGTTGATATGCTATGGCCCCGAAGTAAATGTATTAAAAGCCCAGGTAAATTCTGAAGCGTCTATTTCCGTTGACTCACAAGTCTCGTTCAAGTGGTGTGTGCTGTCATCAAACTACTCAAGTGGTTGGTTTTATTATGATTTAAAACACCGACTTGATCTTCATTTACATATTTCTTTTTATCAATCTCTAGAGTCTAACTGCTAATGCCTGTTATGATTTTGAAATCAGTGCTCGTTAAGATAATTGGTCTGTAATTAGATAGGTACCTTTTGTATGTTCTTTTCCTTTATGCGTTAGCATAATCATGCTTTTGTTGTTGTTGTTGTTGTTGTTGAGACTGGGAGCATTTCAACTTCCAAACTTTCAATTACTGCTTTATTCAGAGAATATATTCATTTTGTCCCAAATCGTCTGTAAAATCTGAACTATCATTTCCTGAAGTGTGTGTGTGTGTGTGTGTGTGTGTGTGTGTGTGTGTGTGTGTGTGTGTGTGTGTGTGTGTGTGTGACGACTTGATCAGGATTAATAAATATCATGCAGCACTTGTCGTCATAGAATGCAATTAGAAATGGGAGGTAATTACACTCAACTATCAGATTGTTCGTCTATGTATTTGTCTGACTTCATTCAAGTTTAAAAGGCTGTGCCAGTCTTGAATAAAAGTTACTCTGTGTTAGGTTTTCTTATGGGAGCAAAAGTTACCCCACTTGTTTACTGTTTATTGTTTACTGTTCCCTACCTCATTTCATTTCCAATTTTATGAAAAGAAAAAAGAAAAACCAAATTTTTAAACCTCGCACCAAAGGAAGTGAGGCGCGAATAGAAGGAAGTATTTTTGTTTGTTTGTTTGTTTAGGGTGGGTCTTTTATCTTTGTTTGTTTGTTTGTTTAGGGTTTGTTTTTTGTTGCTATTGTTATTGTTGCAAAGTGAGACAACTGCAGGCGGAAATCTAAACAAATCTTAAATAAATGTTAGCGAACCGCCCAGAGAAACGTGGACAAACGAGTCACAAGACAAAACACAACGCGTTTCGACCTCTTAGGTCTTCTTCAGGTGAGAAACAAACGAATAAAATAACGAAAATTCACTTAGCTTTGATCGCTTCAGATCGCTTCAGAGTTCAGCGCCTTCTTCCTTGCGCTGAACTCTGAAGCGATCTGAAGCGATCTAAGCTAAGTGAATTTTCGTTATTTTATTCGTTTGTTTCTCACCTGAAGAAGACCTAAGAGGTCGAAACGCGTTGTGTTTTGTCTTGTGACTCGTTTGTCCACGTTTCTCTGGGCGGTTCGCTAACATTTATTTAAGATTTATTGTTGTTATTGTTTGTTTGTTTGCCGGGGTCGAAATTTAAGATCGTATTCTAGTCTGTTGTATTGAAAGAGAGGAGTCAGACGTGTTGTTGCATTTGGGGCACATGACTGTCTCTGTGTGCATGTGAGTGTATGCATGGGGACTATCATGTGATAGCTTTTATCTCAAAACAGCAACTGTACCGTAGTATACCCCAAACTAAAGATTAACTTGCTTGATTCACTACAAATAATCAGCTCATGTAGTCTTACATTTATTTGTCAAGATATGTCCAGTTATGCCCCAAAGCTCTGTGTTTATTCGTATTTATATGCATGCTTATCTTTGCTCAGTTAAAACCACTTTGAAAGGTCTATAGCTCATTAAATTTCTTAATATTATTTATAATATTTGCATATAACATAATGTAATATGCCTTTCAAAAATACAGAGAGCAGTAATTTTAGGTGATTACAGTTTTAAAGGATATGTCAGTTTAATTATAGTGAAATTGTTGCTGAAAATTGCAAAATAATTGCAGGTATAAGTGTATGACATCTTGGCGCAGCGAGAAGCATTTGCAAAATATTCATCATTATGCCGAGTTTGATAATACTAATCCTTATAATTACTGAAAAGTGCCGATGTGAAATTTTACTACCGGCATACAAATGTACTCTCTCTCTCTCTCTCTCTCTCTCTCTCTCTCTCTCTCTCTCTCTCTCTCCACACACACACACACACACACACACACACACATACACACACACGCGCGCGCGCGCGCGCGCACACACACCACGCTCTCTTTCGCGCGCACACACAGACACATGTACAAATACACAGAGAGAGACAGACACACAAACAGACAGACAGACAGATGGACAGACAGACAGACGACAGACGGACAGACGGACAGACGGTCAGACAGACAGACACACACACACACGCAGACAGAAGAAATGGCGTGTTTGCCAGCATGTTTATTCGTTCGTTTCAGTGTGCTCTCAAAACTTAGCGGATGTGATGATGTGGATATGGACCAGTCCGCAAGCAGTGACACCTCCTTGATGAAACTGAAACTGACAGACCAATACAAAGGTAGACAGACAAAATAGCTACATGGATGGACAGATGAATACATAGAGTATTTTAAGAGAGAGAGAGAGAGAGAGAGAGAGAGAGAGAGAGAGAGAGAGAGACAGAGAGACAGAGAGAGACAGACAGACAGACAGACAGATATCCCATATTTTAAGGCAAACAGTGCAGGACTACGTTCACCAGCCCGTGTAACTACAAGACCTTTACTTGAACACGCACGAGTTATATCAGAAGAGAAAATGACGTATAGGCTATCAGTGACGCATGAGGGAGCTGACGTATTAAGTCACAGATCTGGATCAAGAGCGCGCGCGAACGAGGGGTCGTATTATCCTCTTATTAGACAAAGGCACAGCCTCGAGGCTCGCTCTCTCTCTCTCTCTCTCTCTCTCTCTCTCTCTTGTGTTTGTTAAAAGTTTTGTAAGTCTTAGTCGCTAGTCATGCTTAGTCCCTTAACGGGGCAAGGGCCGGATGAAAAAAAGCATGTGTTTGCTTATCTGTTACCCTTGGAAATAAAGATTATCATCATAAAGATTATCATTATCATCATCATCATCATCATCTCTTCTCTCTCTCTCTCTCTCTCTCTCTCTCTCTCTCTCTCTGTCCGCCCAGTTTGGTTAATGCGCTCGTAAGAGTCGTCTGTCGCCCCCTATGCTCGGTATTTGTGTATATAGCGCTTACCTTACCACTCTTTCGACCAGTAAAGTGTTTGCTGTGATCCTTGTCCCATCCTCTTTCCGTTGCCAGTATCATCACTATGAGTTGTACAGTAGTAGATGCACAGTCGTCTTCACGCTACACAATGGCTGTAGTGGGGGTATTATTTCTGTCTGGGTCATACCCTGGGGGGGGGGGGGGATCCATTGTGGTGGGAGGGATGGGAGTGGAGGGCGTGTGGAGATGGTGGGGAAGGGGGTGGGGAAGAAGGGAGTATTACATGGGAGAAAGTGGGAGAAGGTTGGTGTGTGTATCCGTCGCCTGATCGGTGGTCAATATTCACGCCTGACTGTGCCTGACACGTCATCAGACTGCTGCGTTCTGCAGTACACACCATCTCTGTATCACACACACACACCATCTACACACACACACACACACACACACACACACACACACTGTTCATCTCACCATCTTCACTCTCGCTGTGGCGGCTGGACGTGCTGTTGTGGGGGGGAACTGTCCACTTTGTACGTAAGTGTCTTTTACATTGGTTATATTCTTTCTCTTTGCTTGTTACCACGATTATATGCAACGGATGGGTTTAGTAGGTTTCTTCTTCTTCTTCTTCTTCTTCTTCTTCTTCTTCTTCTAACATTGTTTATAACCCAGCCAAACTGTATTCTTGATTACCTAGCAAAACTGCATTGTGTATAACGCAGCCAAACCACATTCTTTATAACCTAGCGAAAACTATATTGTTTATAACCCAGCCATACTACATTCTTTATTACCCAGCAAAACTACATTGTTTATAACCCAGCCAAACTATATTGTTTATAACCCAGCCAAACCACGTTTTGGATGGTGTTGTTAACAATGTTGCCTTGCTAGGTTATAAACACCGTGGCTGACCTACGTTATAAACACTTTGGCGTGGCTGGGTTATAAACACCATAGCTTGACTGATTATTAACAATGTTGCTTGACTGGGTTGTAAACAATGTTGCTAGCCTCGGTTATGAACATAGTTAATGGTTGGGCTGTAAATAATATGGCTTGGCTAGGTTATAAACAACGTGCATTGAATGAGTTGTAAACAATGTTGCTGTGTCATGAACAATGTGGCTTAGTCATAAACAATGTGGCTTGGCTGGTCGTAGACATGCAATGTGGCTTGGCTGAGTCATAAAAATTGTAGTTTGGCTGGGTTATAACAATGTGGCTGAGTCATAAACAATGTGGACTGGCTGGGTCATGAACACTGTGGTTAGGTTGGCTGTAAACGATGTGGCTAGGTTGGGTTGTAAACAATGTGGCTAGGTAGGGTTATAAACAGTGTGGCTAGGTATGGTTATGAACAATGTGGTTAGGTAGGTTATTAACAATGTAGTTAGGTTGGGTTGTAAACAATGTGGTAGGTTGACTTGTAAACAATGTGGCTAGTGTGGGTTTAAACAATGTGCCTAGGTTGGCTTGTAAACAATGTGGCTAGGTTGGTTTGTAAGCACTTTGGCTAGGTTGTGTAAACAATGTGGCTAGGTTGTGTAAACAATGTGGCTAGGTTGTGTAAACAATGTGGCTAGGTTGGGTCATAAACAACGTGGCTAGGTAGGGTTATGAACAATGTGGTTAGGCTGGCTTGGAAACAATGTGGCTAGGTTGGCTTGCAAACAATGTGGTAGGTTGGCTTGCAAACAATGTGGCTAGGTTAGGTTATAAACCACGTGGCTAGGTTAGCTTGTAAACATTGTGCCTAGGTTAGCTTGTAAACAATGCAGCTTGGTTAGCCTTAAACAATGTGGCTAGGTTAGGTTATAAACCACGTGGGTAGGTATGGTTATGAACAATGTGGTTAGGTAGGTTATGAACAATGTAGTTAGGTTGGCCTGTAAACATTGTGGCTAGGTTAGCTTGTAAACAATGTGGGTAGGTTGGCGTGTAAACAATGTGGCTAGGCTGGCTTACAAACCTTGTGGCTAGGTTAGGTTATAAACCGTGTGGCTGGGTGGGATTGTAAACCATGTGACTAGGATGGGTTGTAAACCATGTGACTAGGATGGGTTGTCAACCATGTGACTAGATTGGGTTGTAAACCATGTGACTAGGTTGGGTTGTAAACCATGTGACTAGGTTGGGTTGTAAACCATGTGACTAGAATGGGTTGTAAACCACGTGGTTTGGCAGGGTTATAAGCAATGCGGGGTTCAGCCTGTTCAGAAAATTAGTTGTTGACGTGTTCAGACACGATGCTGCAAGCAGCCAACTGATAGGTGAATTATGTTCACTCGCGCGTGGGCACGCGCACACTCACACACAAGACACACACACACACACACACACACACACACACACACACACACACACACACACACAACACGAAGTCACGCGCCCACACACACACACACACACACACACACACACACACACACACACCACACACACACACACACACACACACACACACACACACACACACATACACACACACGCGCGCGCGCGCGCTGCACACACGCACGTACGCACGCATGCTCGCACGCGCACACACACACACACACACACACACACACACACACACACACACACACACACACACATGTGTGCGTGTGCGTGTGCGCGCGTGCGTGCGTGTGTGTGTGTGTGTGTGTGTGTGTGTGCGCGCGCGCGCGGGCGCGTGTGTGTGTGTTTGTGGGCGCGTGTCTGTGGGCGCGCGTGCGCGCACACGCACACAGTGTGTGTGTGTGTGTGTGTGTGTGTGTGTGTGTGTGTGTGTGTGTGTGTGTGTGTGTACTCGCGCGTGCGAGCGCAATATCTGATAGAAACTCAGGGAATAGTTTGACTGAGACAGGTCATCAGAGAAAAAAAAACCCTCAGGCAAATGTTTCGGCCCTGAAGCCCTTGCACTCCAATCGGGCCGCTGGACATCCCTATCCCCTTCTGACATCAGATTTTCTCCCCAGTACCGCTGGGATTCAAACCAGCAACTCCTGGACGTGTGGCCATCTCAAGCCTTGCCTTTTTTGACGGGATGTTTGATCCACTTCGTTATCGAACACATGTTTTAATTAAAGATGGGCAAATTAAGCACTACAAAGTTCACTTTTGTACCTCCTCGACCAGATCCAGCTGGAACTCTTTTCCAGCTGCCTCCACCCTTTTCTGTAAGGTTCTGCACATTGGCTTAATTTAGATTTGGTATTTCTGACCTTGCTTGCCATCGTTTCAGATATTCCAACCCTGCTGACATTGAACTGATTTGCCGTTTGTGTGGCTTTGCAAAGGATGTTGAAGTTCAAAACGTAAAGAAAGTGACGAAAATAATTAGAGTACATTACTAAATGGGGTATTAAGTAGTAGCATGCAGTCTTCTCTGTGCTTCATACATATAGACAGCCAGATTTGAGAGAGTTTATTTTTCTTGTTGACAACAGTAATGCTGCCTTGAAATGACATGGTTCAGTAAAATTCTTTGGCTGGATATGTCTGGTTCTGAGATCATGTAGAGTAGGGCAACACAACAAAGCTTGGATGGAAGATACTCATGGAGACAAACCCAAGAGTGTAACAAGATTGCGAATGTGGTTATGATGCACACTTCACCGTCGATCGCGACGTTCTGGGACAGTGTGCTGCCAAGGTAGGTGAATTTACTCACTGCTGTGAGTCCACGCCATTGACTGTGATGTTAGGCGCTTCGTAGGGTCTGCCTGACGCAGGTTGAAGCAGAACTTCCGTCTTCTTTGTATTCATGGTGAGACCTAAATTGGCACAGGCTGCGGAAAACTTGTTGAAGCTGGATTGCATGTCAGTTTCTCAGCCAGTGTTGAAAGCGCACTTATCAGCAAACAGAAAGTCCCTGATGATGTCTATCATAACCTTAGATTTTGCCTGGAACCTTTTGAAGTTAAACAGCTTTCCATCTGTTCTAATCTGATGTTGATGCTTACGTTTCCTTCTCTGAAGGCATCAGTCAGCATTGCTGGGAATATGATGCTGAACAGACTGCTTCCCAAAACACAGCCTTGCTTTACGTCATTTGTGACAGGGAATGGGCTAGATGTCTCTCTATTGTCCTGGATGCGGGCCTGCATGCCATCATGGAATTGCCACACCGGAGAGATGAATTTCGGTGGGCACCCATATTTGGCCATGATCTTCCACAATCCCTCTCTATTGAAAGTATGGAAGGCCTTGGTCAGATCGACATAGGTGGCGAACAGGTTAGCATTTTGTTCCTGACATTTTTCTTGGAGCTGTCTAGCAGCAAATACCGTATCAATGGTTCCTCTGTCTTTTCCAAAGCCACACAGGCTCTTCGGCAAAAGCTCTTGCTCAAGGTGTGTTGTAAAACGAGTCTGCAGAATCCTGGCAAATACCTTGTCTGCTATAGAAAGAAGGGATATGCCTCAGTGGTTGTCACAAACCTGGATATTCCTTTTGCGCTTGTGCAAATGGATTATAGATGCATCTTTGAACTCTTGAGGGATTGTCTCCTGTTGCCACATCAAAGAAAAATGATGAAGCTTTTCAGTCAGAGCTGTGCCACCTTCTTTGTAGACTTCAGCTGGTATGGAGTCTGAGCCTGGAGCTTTGCCACTGGACAGCAAACATACCGCTTTTGGGGTCTCCAAGAGGGTTGGTGGTTCATCAATTTCTTTGTTGTGGGCACTTGAGGGAGCTGGTCGATTGCTTTGTCATTGATAGATGATTGGCGGTTTAGTACACTGTTGAAATGTTCTGCCCAGCATTACAAGATCTTTTCCTTGCCAGCGATCAACGTGTTTCCATCAGTGCTGAGCAGGGGGGATGATCTTGATGATGTAGGTCCAAAAATTTCTTTCAAGGCACCATGAAAGTTCTTCATGCCATGCCTGTCAGCATATCCTTGGATCTCGTCAGCTTTGTTGCTCAGCCATGTGTCTTGCATCTTTTGTGGTTTCTCTTGAACCGTTCTGCTTATGTGGTTGAACACAACTTTTTTGGAGGTGGACCTGGCGTCATTGAGGTAAGCTTTGTGCAGAAGAGGTTTCTCATCCAGTAGCTGCTGGATGTCACCGAAGTTCTCATCAAACCAGTCCTTGTGTTTTTGGCTGCTGATTCCAAAATCTCTGCAGCAGTCTTGTAGACCAAGTCTCTGGAGGTCAACCAGTTGGCTTCCGCGTTCTGGTTGTCAAAAGAGGCAGATTTCCAGCATTCTTCCAGAGTGTCTACAAACAACTGCTTGGTTCTGGTGTTCTTCAGCTTGGTGAACATTAAGCCGTCTCAGAGACGAGATATTGTACTACCTGCTGCCCAGGCCATACCAAGTGAGCATTGTGAGACTGAGGACAAGGCACTCCAAACTCAAACACCACATGTTCAGAAAATTCCGCATTGGCGGGTCTTCAGGGTGCCCATGCGTTACAGCCCCAATGACTGTGAAACACTTCCTGCAGGACTGCCCCACACATAAAAAACTAGGAGCAGAGACCTGGCCTACCGACACATCGATGAGGGGAAAGCTCTATGGATCTCTAGAGGGTCTCTGCCATATAGCAGCCTTCATCAGTGCCTCTGGGGTTCCTGTCTGAGTGTACAAAGAAGAAGTACTCAACTCAGGTTTACAATACAACTGATATTGATCGAACTGACTGAGCCATTTGAAAGTAGAATGGAGCAATCTCATATAGGGAATTACTTCAGTCTAACCAGCAGCTTAAAGGGAATCGCCTCTGTCTTTTGGACTCAAGTTCACTTTAATTCAAAGTGAAGGTCTTGTCAACCAAGCTGTTAATCTGGCAACTTTGCTGTCAGAAATCAATGGGATGTGTCGCCATGTGTGAGTTTTTTTTTGGTTTTTTTTTTTCCGGGTGAATAAACATCGTGCCTCTTCGCCTGCAGCACTGTTCCGGATGACTGATCACATTGCTGACCGTGGCGTCAGTTTCAACAGGCCAGTTTTCAAACATAATTCTTACTGAGCCCGCCAAAAACAAGGACGAACAAATTAGAAGACCAAACACGATGCGTTTCGACCTGTTAGGTCTTCTTCAGATACGATAAACAACATTCAGGGCAATGAACATGAAGAACGAGCAATCATTTATCTTCTCATATTCGGCGCAAAATAGGCGTTGGATGCGATTCGGGTTGGGTTTTTGTTGTTGTTGTTGTTTTTTCATCGTCCTGAGTATTGTTTATCTTCCCTGGAGAAGACCTAAGGGGTCGAAACGCGTCGTGTTTGTCTCGTAATTTGTTTGTCCTTCTCTTGGGCGGATTCACTAAGAATTATTTTCAAAATTTGTTTGAATTTCCGTCAGCAGTCACCACACTGTGAAACTAAATTCAACGGGCCAGCCTTTAAGGAGAGGGGTTCTCCTGATGTCGGTCGGGTCAAAGCCACAGAGGTTAGGGGGAGAGGAACGCGGGGGAGGGAGGGTTCGAGGGATGGGGAGGTCAGGGGAGAGGGGGCTGACTTCTTTTGTTTTGTGTGATTTAAGCACTAAATGTTGGTTTTTTGTTGTTTTTTCTGTCCCAACCTCTCGCCACCTGAGAGGCAGTGCACCCACGCCACTCATTCCAACACCCCGTCCACAGCCACAGCCCGGCAGGCCCCGCCACAGCCCCGGCACCGGCAATCCACAGGGAGCAGTCAGTGTCAAGTCGTCGAGAGGCAACCCACCGGAGGAGACACTGCACTGCTGCCGAGTCACTTCGGTGGTGTTCAGTGGCTCCTGTTCTGATCTAACATACGCAGGACACCATCTACTAAGCCCCCTACTGACGACAATAATTGTTTAGTCGTGGAGCCGGCGTGAGTGAGCTCTCCCTCCGGAGGGCGCCACCACGTCCGTCCATCGACAGCCCCCAAGGACTCGCTGATACCGGTGACCCCGACGGAACCAAACCAAGGCCACAGACGTGGAGAGGACATCGAAATTAAGGTCACCATGAGAGCAGGGCATGAAGGGCCACAGAACTTGAGACATTTTTTTTAATGCTGATCGATGAGAATGAGGATGATTAAGATGATGCTATGGATTTCCATTTCGGTCTGAGACTACATGGCAGGGCTGTACTCTACGCTTCCTTTCATAATATATCCCGGCGTCAACCAGGCCCAAGAGATACAGGCACCTGCAGTGTTGGTAAGGAAATTTGAGCAACACTGTCAGAAACGCATCTATTAAGTGGATGAAACTCGACTGTGTGGTCCCAGTCTTCCCAATTGAGTCCGCAGCAAACTCAACTCTGGGTAGGAGCCGGTTGGGGCAGAAAAACCCACATGACTCTGATGAGATTCGAACCCACGACCTCCCAGCCGGGCGACGCTAACCACTTCGCCATGGCGGCTGGTGTGTTCAATTTTTTAGATGGTTGTTTTTGTTGTTTTCTTGTTCCTTTTTCGTCGAGAGGAAGGGGGGAGGGGGGGGATTGATCGCTAAAGTGTAACGTTTGGACAAAGATGTTAGGGGTTGAGGATTAGTGTCTGGTCTCGTTGCCCCTCTGTTCGCCTGTGATGGAGTCCCCGTTCCGTGCAGGTCACTAACCCATTGTGGACAAATTTTAATGAGTAATTATAATGACTCCACCGAATAACGAAGACAAACGAATCACAAGACAAAATACGACGTGTTTCGACCTCTTAGGTCTTCATCAGGTAAGGTAAACAACACTCAGGACAACAAAAATGAAGAACGAGCAAACACATATCATTGTCGAATTCGGCGCAAGATGAGCGTTGAAACAACTGTGGACGGGAGAGTTGTCCAGTTGGATGGGCGGCCCTTTTCAAAAACCACCTTTGCCAGCTTCCTGTAGTATCCGCTGCTCATCGCAGCTGGGTTGCATGTTGGCTTTGCTTGTGTGTGCTTCAAATTTGACAGTTTGACACTATAGATTCAATTCAATTCAGTTCAATTCAATCAACTTCATTGTCCATCGGAAATTTTTCTTCTGCTCCACATCATTTCACAAGTACATAAGACATTGCAATGAGACATTACAAATCGTTACATAAAAGCTTGTGTTAGTATATGTATTTGTATATACATCAACACTCACACACCATAGATAATGAAATGTGGTAAACTGACACTACAGATAATGGAGTGTGGTGAACAGACACTATAGATAATGAAGTGTGGTGAACAGACACTATAGATAATGAAGAGTGATGAACAGACACTATAGATAACGAAGTGTGGTGAACAGACACTATAGATAATGAAATGTGGTGAACAGACACTATAGATAGTGAAGTATGGTGAACAGACCATATAGATAATGAAGTGTGGTGAACAGACACTATAGATAATGAAGTGTGGTGAACAGACACTACAGATAACGAAGTATGGTGAACAGACACTATATATAATGAAGTGTGGTGAACAGACACTATAGATAATGAAGTATGGTGAACAGACACTATATATAATGAAGTGTGGTGAACAGACACTATAGATAATGAAGTGTGGTGAACAGACAGCCCGTTTTTTTCTACTGTCTCATTTTCCCTGTCACATCAGTGGCGTTGTGCCCGCACCGTTCATTTTGGCACTCAGTCCACGGACACAGCCTGGCCCGTCTGTCCAATACCCATCAATTTCCCGATGCAGGTGACCCCAACAGACTTCAGTAAAGGATATGGGTGTACAGGTGTGATTGAAACTGAGGTCACCATGAGAGCAGGGCATGAAGAGCAAGAGAATTTGAGACCTTCTTTCTAATGTTGATCGACAAGGATAAGGATGATAAAGATAAGGCTATAAATATCCATTCTTGACCTAAACTGATGACAGGGCTGTACTCTATGCTTACTTTCATGATATATCCTGGCGTCAACCAGGCTTGAGAGATACAGACTCCTGTAATGTTGTCATTAGATTTACTCAATTCTCTCAGAGATGCATCCATTACATGGATGAAACCCAACTGTGTGATTCCAGTCTTCCCAACAGATAGGAATATAGCAAACTCAAACCCACGACCTCCGAGCCGGGAGTCCGCGACGCTAACCACTTCGCCAAGGTGGCTGGTAACAGATAGCTAATTCATAAACGGGAAGCAGACACAGAGCCAATCAGACCGACAGGAAGTGATCAATGCCTTCAATGCGCACACGTGGAACACCAACCAGCGTGGCAAAGACGCGGATCATGTCCCTTCTACATCTTTGGTTTTGACTGTCTTTGGCCGACAGCTCTGATGCAGGAATAAAGGCTGGAAATGTTTCAGCCTTACATCACTATGTCTATGATGAAAAGTTTCCTAACTTACTTCTCTTTTGTTGATCGGTGCAGTTTTCTGTCGTGAACCATGTATAGACGATAAGCTATGTTCATAGACCTTATGTTTTAGGGTCATAATAACATCACCAAAACTGTAACTTGCAATTCGCTTACATTGAATATTTGAAAGGCGAGGGTATTGAAAAAACCGTGACAAGTTCCGACAGACGTGTAATGCCTGTTAGTGATTGTCAGTTTCGCCTAGAAAAAGTCATCAGCGTCTGAAAACACCGAAACTGTTAAATATCGTCTGTGTCAAACATTAAGGTTGGCAGTAAGTGTCAGGGAAATCCCGTGGATGCACAGGTGCAAACGGCCGTGTGAGGTGGGCTTTCAGGGTAGAGGTTCTTTACTGTTCTCTCCACGAACGAATTAGTGGAAAAAGAGACACGCTAATGTAAGGCTTTGTACACGGAAATCGATTTACAGTCGGGAAAACGTGCTGCACTCGTCACGGCTACCGTGCTGCTCTGTTAATTGATTGTCAGGATTGTGGATTGTCCTTCTACCTGGTGATTGACCTGTGTGTAGAAGTTAGTTTCAAAGTGAGGTGACTGCAGGCGGAAACTGCAAGACATTTTAAAAGTAATCGGGAGTAATGTAACTCCACTGGTTAACATGGACAAACAAAACATGTCTTGCAATTTGTTTTCCACATTAACTTGTGGAGTTACTTGAAATTACTTTTAAACTTTGTGTATGAAAGGGGTGGTGTGTGTGGGGGGGGGGGGGGGGGGGGGGTTAGGGCAGCTGGGGCAGGGTAAGAGTGAGATTGGGGGTTACGTGGCTGAGGTGGGGGTGGAGGTGGGTATCTTAGTGGTTTTAACATGGAAACAGTGAATTTGTAGAAAGTCTCCAAAGAGATACTGCAACAGTGAGTTCTCTCTCCTCTCTCTCTCTCTCTCTCTCTCTCTCTCTTCCTCTACTCTCTCTCTCTCTCTCTCTCTCTCTCTCTCTCTCTCTCTCTCTCT
>CM065745.1:28514953-28519953 GCA_033310375.1 Conus canariensis | reverse complement strand
TGTTTACATAATGACCGAAAGTATTGTCCGTTCTGTGGTAGCCCATTCAAACTGAAATGCAGTTTTATGTTAATATCTATCTGTCTAGCTAGCTAACTAGCTACAACACACACACACACACACACACACACACACACACACACACACACACACACACACACGTGAATATATATATATATATATATAATATATATATATATATATATTGTTAAAAATAAGGTTTAAAAGGCAATCTACAAATTTGTTTCTAGCTTTGCGCTGTCGTCAGGATGATTTTGGTTGTGGGCTCCCGTTTGCGGTTGTTTGCACGTGCGGGTTGGCTGCACGTGTTTTTTTAGGTTTTCAGGTTTTTGTTTTGGGTGTATTCACTAAAAAGAGCATCATCATACAGCAATATTTAAAAAAGGTGCAACCTATGTTTAACTGAAAAATGGTTAATACTATGCAAACCACACTTAGCAACTCTAAACACCAAAACAGAAATAGTAAACAACTGCAGGCATAAATGGAAATCGTTGTTAGTGACTCTCTCCTCTCTCTCTCTCTCTCTCTCTCTCCTCTCTCTCTCTCTCTCTCTCTCTCTCCCTATATTTTTCGTGTCCAAAGTACTTTTTTTTTTTTACTTTGTGACTGTGTATGCATAGCCTGTGCTTATTCACCATAACACACTTTCAGTTCCTTCCGGCATGATGGAGCTCGTAGTTTTCTCTACAATCCAACCTACCCCCCCCCCCCCTACCCCCCAATTACCTCTCAGTTAAAAAAAAATTCATTTATCCGCCCGTTCGTTCATTTGTTTCACTGTTCCGTAGAATATTTGAAGAATGTACGGAAGATCATGGAATTGCGCAAGGTAATTTAATGATAGCAGACGAAATGTTGTCCTGGTTGGCACTCACCAGTATCATATCTAGACGTTTTCAGCGCTGCACCGCGAGTTAAATTGTTTTCAAGTTAATACGAGTCAGAAGCCGCAGTGGCGAAGTGGTTAGCGTCGCGGACTCCCGGCTCGGAGGTCGTGGGTTCGATTCCCATCAGAGCCATTTGTTTGTGGGATTTTTCTGCCCCGACTGGCTCCTACCCTGAGTTGAGTTAGCTACTGACTCAGTTGGGAAGACTGGAACCACACAGCTGAGTTTCATCCACTAAATGGATGCGTCTCTGAGAGTGTTGCTGAAAGTTCCTGACCAACAATGCAGGTGTCTGTATCTCTGGGGCCTGGTTAACGCCGGGATACACTATCAGGGTAATGTAGAGTACAGGCCTGTTTTGCAGTGTCAGACCAGAATGGACAACCGTAGCATTATGTTCCTTCTCTCCCTCCTCCTCGATCAGCATAAATATAAAAAGCCTCAAATTATGTGGCTCCTCATGCCCTGCTTTGACGGTGACATCACCTTCTATGTCCTCCCTACGTCTTTGGCCTCGGTTTGATTCTGTCGCTATCGGGCAAATTCATGGGGACTGTCGTTGGACGGACGTGGTGGCGCCCTCCGGCGAGAGAGCTCACTCCCGCCAGCTCCGCGACTAAGCAATTATTGTCGTCAGCAGGGGGCTAATTAGGTGATATAGTGCGTATGTTGGATCAGAACAGGCGCCTCTGAACACCACCGAGGTGACTTAGCGGCAGTGCAGTGTCTCCTCTGGTAGGTTGCCGCTTGACATTGTCTGCTCCCTTGGATTGCCGGATTGGTTGTGGATGGGACTCGGAATGAGCGGTGTGCAATCCACTGAGGTGGCACAGGAGATGGGACTGGAAAAACGTTAATAGTAGTGACTGTCCGTTGTTATTGTTACTGTCCCAAAACATGGGAGGAGAAGGGTGGATTGGGCGGGGAGGATACATTGACACTGGTCCTACAGTGTTGGCCTTCTGTCTCTTTGATCAGAGTGCGGGGTTACAGAAAAGATCAAGTAGTAACAAAGTTTGAACAGATGAAAATCGCCCTGGCTCCGTGGAAAAAAAAAACTGAATGTGAAAAGGATGACTCTACACTGGGGCTTGGGGCCAGTAAATTAGCTCAAAGCTAAATAACATAATGACCTGTGGACTCCTTGTAATTTTGTTTTCTACGACGTTGGTAGGGCACAAGTATTTTGGAGTGAAAAGTCCGGCAGACGACAGGAAAATGAAGGGTCATGTGGATTGTGCTTGCATAGAAAAAGAAGCGTACATGAGATCTGCCACAGAGTCAGGTATGGTATGGGCCAAGGGCTGGACTGTGCGATGAATATGTTTTGGTTCTGACAAAAGCCAAGTGCAGCTTTGAGTGTAATGGAGAATCTCTCTCTCTCTCTCTCTCTCTCTCTCTCTCTCTCTCTCTCTATCTATCTATCTATCTATCTATCTATCTATCTATCTATCTATATATATATATATATATATATATATATATATCGTTTTGAATTCAACTTGTAACCGTGGACTCGGACCTTTCCGTCCTTGAAGCTGAAACTTCAGTTGATGGTTAAACGCAGAAAGTTATCTCCTCCATCAAACTGCCCCCTGGTCAGTGACAATCCTCCACCCCCTACCACCCCGCTCTCGCTGCCAGCCTCCCCCTCCCCGCCCCCCTGCCCCTCCTCTCCTCCCCCCCCCCCCCCCCCCCCCCCCTCCGTCTCCCCTACACTTGCGCCACTCTTTCTCCCACCTAAGCTCTTCTTCCTCGTCGCTGCTGCTGGTTAACACGAGTGGGGTATTGACTGACTGGTCAGCGGAAAGACCGCGCTGAACGTGGAAAATGGAAAATGCCGACAGCTGTTCCTACCAATGAGTGGACGTTGATATTTTTTTGGTACACTGAGAAGAGTGGAGGAATGATGAGTGAGCTTCACAAGAAAAACATTTTCTTTCTAATCTTTTGCCCTTAGAGATAATATTTGTGTTGTCTCAGTCGGAATTCAGACAGAAAAAAAAAACTGAGTGAGAAACCAGATTGTTGACGTTCAAATTTTCTCTCTCTCTCTCTCTCTCTCTCTCTCTCTCTCTCTCTCTCTCTCTCTCTCTCTCTCTCTCTCTCTCTCTGAGACCGTGTTGATTCTTGGCGTTTGCCAGTTGAGTTTAATTGAAAATGTGGTCTTGATTGTATTGACAAATTTACAGAATGAGGAGAATTCTATTGTGTGGTCTGAAGATTATTTGTTGGAGTACAGACATGAGTTAAAAATTCGCATGTGTTTCATAGCCATATCCAAGAAACTGTTCAAGCTCTTCAATCGATGTCGAAACTTCTCCAGATATATTTGTTAAAGCATTGTATGGCGCTGCTGCCTCCATGATTCGAACTGTAGACAATAAGAAGAAAAGCGTAAATGAATGGTATGATAAATAATGCGCCCAAAAGAAGAAAAAAAAAAACGGTCCGACGTTACCTAAAACTATTCCATAGGTCAAAAAAGAGTAATGAGCAGCACAGAGATAAGTATGTGGATGAAAGGAGACAATACAAAGAACTTCTATTTTCCAAGAAAAAGGAACTTGACAATGAAAGGATGATTGAATTGAAACAGTCAAGCAACGACCCCAAGGTATTCTGGAAAATTATTAGATCTGTGAATAGAAAAAAATGTAGTGCACAATGATAGCTCTGTGGACCAGTGGTACGACCATTTCCACAGGATATTTAATATGATGATACCTGGGCTGGCACAAGAGGAAATCTCAAGGAGGAACTAATGGACGATTCAGATGAGCCACTTTTTAACGATCCTGTTTTTCAAGAGGAAGTTGTATCTAGTATAAATAAACTTAAAGCTGGTAGAAGTTCTGGTACTGATATGATACTTGGTGAAATGCTTCAACATGCCAAATGAAACAGTAATTAAATTTCTCGTAGTGCTTTTCAATAAGATATTTGAACAGGGCATTTTTCCAAAAGAATGGTGTAAATTCATTATTATTCCAATTTACAAGAAAGGGGATGCTAATCTACCCGATAATTACCGTGGTGTTGCATTAACAAGTATTGTGAGCAAAGTGTGCACGGTTATTCTGAAACGCGACTTTCACGACGGGCAGAACTTCAAGGAAAATTAGCAGAGGAACAAGGTGGGTTTAGAGCAGGATACAGTACAATTGATCACATTTTTTACTTTATGTTCTGTCCTTGAAAAATATTTAGCAAAAAATTCTAAGCTCTATGTAGCTTTCGTCGACTTTAGGAAAGCATTTGATTCTGTTAACAGAAATGTCTTATGGCATGTGTTAAGGAGAAGTGGCGATGACGGAAAAATGTACAAAGCACTTTGGAGAGTTTATTACTTAGTCATTGCATGTATGAGAGATAAGCATTCATATTATGATTTTTTTTATTGTCCAAGAGGAGTAAAAGAAGGATGTGTACTCAGCCCAATTTTTTTTTTTTTTTTTTGGTCAGTGAATTCGAGGATTGACTGCCAGAACCCAGTATCTCACTTTTTTTTTACACTACACTATTTTTTCCAGTGTAGTCTTTAACCTAGTAAACTTTTTTTTGGCCATGGTATTGATTTTTTATCAGTTATTGATAAAACCTAAACCCGGTATCTCCAAATGTAGCTTTCCCCCTAAAACCCATTAACTCTACATGCTATGTTCTACCCTGTTTGTATAAGCAGCACTTTTCACACACAGTGACTGCCAGAATCCCGTATCTTGAACAAAGGGATTCTGGCTGTCTGAAAACACCAGTCATTTGGGAGAGTAAGCTACCACTTGTCTGGAGATAAGTGTATTTTGGTGAGATTCCACCACGAAAAGGAAAATAAATGTGACAGAAAAACCCAGCATGTCCAGCTGCTGGGCTGTCACTGTCAGGATTGATTATAGTCTGGCAGGAAATGGGCCCGTAGTTGAGTCCCATAGTCTGACTGATTTTATTTGAAATGATGTACTGCGTTTATGCTACAGATGATGCTCACAGCACTGTTGTTAGAACAAAAGGTTTACCTGCTGCAATAACTGTTTTCATTGCAAAGATTTTTCTTGGTCAAAAACCTACCTGGAATGACTTACGAAACAC
>CM065745.1:28489953-28507453 GCA_033310375.1 Conus canariensis | reverse complement strand
CACACACACACACACACACACACACACATCGCGCGCGCGCGCCACACACACACACACACACACACACACACACATACAAAACACACGTGTGCACTACACATGCACACGCACACACACACACACACACACACACACACACACACACACACACTACAATACAATACAATACAATATCATTCGATTGTCCCTTTTGGGGTAGGGAGGAAGGGGTTTAAAGCAAAACAGAAAAGGAAAACAAACAAAATGACTCATATGAGCCAACAATAAGTGGTATAATGAATCTTTTGTCAACAGATAATGATACAACTATATTGCCCTTGCTAAGTATTTAACTGAAGCTACAATGCCAGAAAAAAATATATTAGAACTTAATGACAATAGTAATTGTAATCACATTACCTTGTTCTGTCTTAGTATGTTCCTATGTAATAAGATGGATGACTTTGTAGTCTCATGTAGTATGTGGTGTGTGTGTTGTGTGTGTGTGTGTGATCGAGCATGTCGGTGCCATGGGCCTACGTGCCTTGGTGACAGCCGAGGCAGGAGTGGAGAAGAGTAGGAGTGGAGAGGTGGGGGGGGGCGGGGGGGGGGGGGGGGGTCGGGGTTCACGGTCGAGGATGCTGGATTAGAGGGTGAGGCTGGGAGAAAGGAGGAATGGAAAAATGTGAGCTTGCGTTTGCTGTTTATGTTTATGTTTATTCGTGCAAGGTGAGAGAAGCGGATGGAAACTGTGTTTTGAACTAAAGGGGTGGGAACGGCAGCGTAGGAAAGGACGTTCTATACGGAAGTTTTCTAGTGGGATATGATCGTTCACGTATGACTTAGTTTATGTTATAAGTATATGTGCCATCCTAACAGTGTGAGCGACGCTTTAACCCATTACCTCCTGATAGTTTATTTAGTTTAATCATTTATTTTCTTTATACTATAATTTATTTAGTTTCATCATTTATTTTCTTTATACTTTAATGATGCAATGTGTATATTCCTTATACTTTCATGATGCAATGTGTCCAGTCGTATGTGTACCCCCTTGCCTTAATGGCCCCTGGAGCTGAAGACAGTAAATCGTCAAAGCGTCTCTCTCTCTCTCTCTCTCTCTCTCTCTCTCTCTCTCTCTCTCTTATTTGGAGATACAGAGACACATATCAGACGACAGGATTCATAAACTTCTGTAAACTGCCCAGTAATTGGTGGAAAGAATCGGCGGTGTTAGTTTGCTGAGTTCCTTTGGTTTCTTTCGGAAACTTTTAGGTATTGAATAGTAAAAGCAACCAAGACTGTGTAATTGCAAATTTTTGGTTTATCTAAAACCTTCATCAAGCTAAAACGCAGAAGGAAACTTTTAGGTAGGCAAGGCTCGCAGCTGTTTCTGATTTTCAGTAAGAGAAGGGAAGTCTTGTTCATGTAAGGCATAGTGTGTGTGTGTGTGTGTGTGTGTGTGTGTGTGTGTGTGTGTGTGTGTGTGCGTGCGTGTGTGCGTGCGTGTGTGTGTTGTGTGTCTGTGTCTGTGTCGTGTGTTTGTGTGTCAGTGTGCTTGCGCGCGCATGTGTGTGTGTATGCTTGGGTGTGTGTGTGTGTTGTGTGTGTGTGTGTGTGTGTTTATTCCATGCAAGAAAAATGTCAGTCTTGCACACGTTTCCTCCACCTCCATCCACCCACCCCCTGCATCTCACCCTCTCTCTCTCTCTCTCTCTCTCTCTCTCTCTCTCTCTTATGGTATCCCCAGACATCCAAATGAGACACATGACCAGTGCGAAGGAAAAGTGGGTGACCTGATTACGGACAGATTAGATGTGGCGGAGGTAGTTGAGTTCGACCGTGTTCACAGACTAAATGCTAAACCCGACTCTCCCGTCATAGCCTGCTGCTCCTCTTACAGAGATAAGGTGAGAATCCTTAAAGCCAAAGCGAAACTGAGGGGTAGCAAAATTTTTGTTGGAGAGGATTTCTCTTTCCATGTCAGGGAGATCAGGCGTGGCCTCTCTCCCTATCTCAAAAAGGTCAGAGCCGAGGGGGGAAAAGGCCTCAATGATTTTCGATCATTTGATCATTGATAGCAAAAAATACTTCCTCGACGCTCAACTTAGCTGAATCAAGATAGGGAGTCAGCCGGCCACATGATAAAAAATGCCTTGCAGCCAGCACAGAAATAGGGAAGGCCAGTCCCATAACACCGGTAGGCTTCTCTGTCCCTCGTGATATTGTCACACGTGAACACTTTTCGTTGTGTCAGGCCTGTTCGACAGAGCTGCCAACTGGTTGCACGTGTAAATAAACGAAGTACGCGATGTCTTCTGCTGTTCATAAAACTTTTGCTTTCTTGACATGGAATGTCAATGGTTCAATGTCAAAGCTTGTTGATTCTGATTTTATCTCATTTCTTAGTCAGTTCGACTTTGTGTGTTTAACAGAAACATTTACTGATTAATGTAGTGATGATTTGTTTGTTAGTTATAAAACATTTTGCAAGCCTGCAATCAAATTCGCAAGTCAAGGGAGACGATTTGGAGGTGTCGTATGTCTAATAAAATATGAATTCATCCCCTTTGTTAGATCGATCGAAGTGAATTATCCAAATTCAATTATTTTCTTGATTGACAAACTCTTGTTTGGAACAGATAGGGACATTTTGTATGTCTGCTCGTACATCCCCCTCAGATGATCTCCATTTTATGTCTATTTTGATGTAGATAATGGTATTGCTACACTGGAAGAATGTCTGACTGACCTGTTGATAATTAATGATGTTTATGTTATTTTGAACCGAGATTTAAATGGTAGAACTTCTGATACCACTCATGATTTCTATGGGTTCCATGTTTTTGATACACAACATGATTGTCAGTCTTTCAGTATCTACGATGTTTCCAAGATAAAAATCTAAACAATTATGGGAAATTGTTGTTAAACATGTGCATTGCTTTGAATTTGTGCATCCTAAATGGTGTATTAAAGGCGACCATAAAGGTTGCTTACATATGTTTCTGACTCTGGAAGTAGTGTGAATGATTATTTCATATTTTCAAATGAACTTTTGCTTTTCTATGTGATGTTTGTGAATTACAGGTTGTAGAATGAATAGAGTCTGATCCTTTCTCTGTAACACTTAATGTTCGTTTCCCTTGTGGAAACCTAGCAGACGCTAACAAATGAGGTCATGACGATGTTATAGAAAAAACTGTCTGGAATGATGAGTGCGCTTCTTTGTTTTGTGATACCCTATGTGCTGAAAAAGCGAGTGAAAATTTTGATATTGCCACAAGTTTGATCGATACTGATGTTAATCATGCACTTAATATGTTTAACGAATGTATATGGGAATGTGCTGAATTTATGAAAAGATGTATACACGGTCATGATAGAATATCAAAAGACTGGTTTGATCATGAATGTGCTCTTAATAAAAGAAAGACAAGGAGATTATTGAGAATAAGTCGCCGTTCGGTAAAGGACACTGACAGAACTGCATACGTTATAGCCAGGCGTGAATATAAACATTTACTAAAGAGAAAAGAGAAAGAATATAAGAAGTCATTAATAGATAGATTAGTAACATGTATAAAGTCTCAGATGGATTTCGGGGCTGTAATTCACAAAAAATCTCCAAAGGGAACACAGCCTAGAAACAACATTTCAGCTGAGATGTGGTTTCAACATTTTCAAGCCTTGATAGAGTTAAATACTGACAATGAGTCAAACCAAGAGTAGTCAGAGGGGTTTGAAGATGAGTCTGATAGCTATATGAACCGTCCCATTAGTGAAGAAGAAGTGTTATTAGCTATTAAAAAAACTGAAAAACCGTAAAGCAGCAGGCCCCGATGGCATTATTGGTGAACTGTTCAAATACTCTTCTGCCCAGTTTGTGCTGTTTTGTGCAAAATTGTTTAACAAACTGTTTGATAATGGTGTGTTTCCAAATAACTGGACGGAATCAATGATTTTGCCTTTCTTTAAAAAGGGTGACGTTAATAATCTAAATAATTATAGGGGCATCTCCCTTAGCAATGTACGTAGTAAACTGTATGGAATGATAGTAAATAATAGGCTGCAAGAATGGATTGAGGAAAAAAAAACATTATTAGTGATCACAAGCTGGTTTCAAAAAAGGTTATTTGACTGTTGACCACGTGTTTACTTTAATTGCTCCTGTTAGAAACAGTTTTCCTATAATCTAAAATTGTACGTTGCTTTTATAGACTTTCAAAAAGCGTTTGATTGCTTTTATAGACTTTAAAAAAGCGTTTGATTCCATAAATAGAAATTTTCTTTGGCCAGTCATAATTGAAAATGGTATTAGGGGTAAACTCTATAGATGTATGAGAAGCATGTATAAGGTAGTTAGAGCTAGGGTTCGTTGTGGCGCTAAACTGACAGATTTTATTAACTGTACAGCTGGGGTTAGGCAAGGTGATGCTTGCAGTCCTGTTCTATTTTCGCTCTGAATCAATGAATTAGCCATTGAAGTGATCAACAATGGAAGACATGGAGCTTTGCTGACACTGTATGCTTTTGAATTGTTTATTCTTTTATCAGCAGATAATGTGGTTTTGATATCGGAGACTGTAATTGGTTTACAGACTCAAATGAATAGTTTACAACGCAAAGCTGCTTCTCTCCAACTGAGGGTTAATTTGTCCAAAAATAACATCATTGTATTTCGTAAGGGTGGTTATTTAAGTACAAGAGAAAGATGGTCCTATGGTGATGACTCAATGCCTGTTGTGAATGCTTATAAGTATTTGAGTATATTTTTCTCTAAACGTCTAAGTTTTGCTGGTGCATGCAAGGATCTTGCAGAGCAAAAAATGCGTTACTATGTATTATGAAAAAAAATTGTATGTCCTCAATAATACATCTTTTAATGTATTTCTCAAGTCGTTTGATAGTCAGTTCAGCCAACTGTACAGTATGGGTCTGAATTGTGGGGGTTAGATGGCGCTGCTGTATACTGTGAATCTGTGCACCTATTCGCATTAAAAAGGTTCTTGGATGTGGACAGGCGAACGCCTAAAGACTTTATTTATGGTGAGACGAATAGATTCCCCATGTATATAGCTTCAGCAGTACAATGCATCCGTTGTAGGCTGAATTTACTTCATATAGAGGACCACAGATTACTACGCAAAGCTTATAACGTTATATGGTCTTGATGCTATGATTATCATTATTATTCTCATCGTTACTATTTCAGCTCGCATTGTCTCCTTAACAGCTGCGTCGTTTTCATTCAACATCCATTTTGCGCCCAGTTTGAGGAGATCAGTGACTGCTCGTTTTTCGTTTTCATTGTCCTGAATGTTGTTTATCTTGCCTAAAGAAGGCCAAAGGGGTCGAAACGTATCGTGTTTTTGTCATGTAGTATGTTTATCCCTTTCGACCGGCGGAATAGTTTTTTGTTTTCTTTTAAATTTGTTAACAACAGAGATACGTTTGATCCCTAAAGTATGTAATCTTTTATTTTTATATTGTGTCTGATTTCAGGAAGTTACACACAGAAGTATGATACACTGGATACGAAGACGATGTAAGTATGAAGTATGACAGTGACGACACGCACGGGGTACTATTGTAAAGTGGATAAGGAGGGAAGAGGGGAGGAGGTGGGTAATGCGAGACGGGGAAGAGAGTGAGTGGACACATCATCTTCCACACCAACACCAGCTCGTTGGTTTCCTCTCTCTTTTATTTCAAATCATAGTTGGATCGAACCAACCACGCCGACCTATTAAAACATAAAGAATAATAATCATAAACATGAGGTATTATATATTTAAAAAAAAACATATACAGAAAAAATCATTCAAATTAACCAAGACAAGTATCAAACGTCCCTAATGGAATTGTGAAATCATATATTAAAACAATAGGTCTTAGCTTCAAAGAATATCTGAATATTGTTCCTTCAGCACATAGACATTACCAGAATGAAGGTGCAGGATTTTTTTAAGCACAAAAGGTCTCCCCATTGTGAAAGGTAGGAGATAAAACATATCTTTGCAATCAATAACATAATCATATCATAATCATAACATTAACCAAGGGGATCTCCGTTGCGAAGAGCAGGATCAACAATATAATTCTAGGTAAAACATAGCCAAACCAAAGGCAAAAACCATCAACATACCTTTACATTTACAAACACCTGAATAACAGAACCAGCGTCACAGCCTTCACCACACTCTGCTCAGTGAAGAAATGGCCTCAGAGCCAGAACGCTGGGAGTATATAGGCCTTCCAGCCCCTTTCAGCGAGATCTTTCGAGAAACTCCTTTGTGGCCTGAGTCACAATGGAACCACTAGAAGCGTCTAAAATGTCAAAGATCTGACTTTGCTGGGCTGCTCTTGAACAGACATTCTATCCCCCAGGGCCCGACAACCAATGGGGCCGACCGTCATGTAAGTGGCTGGGTCTGGAGGAGTGGAGATGAAACAAGGCCCTTCAGACTCCGTACCTAGGGCAAAATCCAGCAATGACTCTCGCCGACGATACTTACCTCTCTAAAATCTCAAGTCAACCTCAACAAAGACAACACCAACCATGGCTCCACGGTCACCCGGGGTTGTCTCCTTGGCCTATACTTAGTCTTCCAGGCCAAGCCATCCAGAACCTTCAGAAGCGAAACAGAAAAAGCAACACCAATTACGATGTGGCTGAAGTCCAATGGCTGTCTCTTCAAAACCAGTCTGCCCAGACCAGCCGTAGGCAAATTGTCTGCTGATGTGACCAGCCTCTTAACCTCTTAACTGGCATTCCGAACTACCAGCTAGGTTACCCCTCACTGTGGTCCTATCCCACGTTTGCGGGATTAACTACTGCAAGATATCTGTTCTCAAAAGTTGGGCAGGATCATACCCTTTACACTATGAATAAGTCAAAAGATGTTCTGTGTGTTTTATTCCGAAATGGGTACACAATCAGTTAAGAGATAATATGAGTATAGAAGTGACTGACCCAGATGTACAGTTTGTGGGTTAATAGGTGTCCCTGTGTTAATGATTCAACAGATGTTATGTGTCTAAAAGTGACAGGTGAACAGGTGGTGGGTTGACAGGAAGTATAAGTGACAGTCACAGGTGTTTGTGGCTCAACAGGTTGAAGTATAAGTGACAGTCACAGGTGTTTGTGGCTCAACAGGTTGGAGTATAAGTGACAGTCACAGGTGTTTGTGGCTCAACAGGTTGAAGTATAAGTGACAGTCACATGTGTTTGTGGTTCAACAGGTTGAAGTATAAGTGACAGTCACATGTGTTTGTGGCTACAGTTGAAGTATAAGTGACAGTCAAGGTACATTTAGGGTAATAGTGGGTTAAAAGTGACAGAATCAAGTGTACAGTTAGTGGGTCAACATGAAAATACAAAAGTGACAGACACAGGTGTACAGTTGGTGGATTAACAGGTTAAAGTATAAAAGTCACAGAAACAGATGCACAGACTGTGAATCAACAGATATTGTAAGTACAGACTGACCGATACAGTAAATGATTCAACAGATGTTGTAAGTATAAAACTGACAGACACAAATGTACAATTAATGATTCAACAGATGTTATAATATAAAAATGACAGACACAGATGGACAGTTAATGATTCACCAGATATTGTAAATCTAAAAATGACAGACACAAATGCACAGTTAATGATTGAACAGATGTTATAAGTATAACAGTGACAGACACAGATGGACAGTTAATGATTCAACAGATGTTATAACAGTGGCCGACACAGATGGATAGTTAATGATTCAACAGATGTTATAATATAAAAGTGACAGACATAAATGCACAGCTAATGATTCAACAGATGTTATAATATAGAAGTGACAGACACAAATGTAGACATAAATGCACAGCTAATGATTCAACAGATGTTATAATATAGAAGTGACAGACACAAATGTACAGTTAACGATTCAACAGATGTTATAAGTATAAACATGACCGACAAATAACATCAGTTGATGATTCAACATATGTTATAAGTATTTAAGTGATAGACACAGATGCAAAGTTAATGATTCAACAGATATTGTAAGTCTAAAAGTGACAGACATGGATGTGCAGTTAACGTTTCAGAGGATTTTGTAAGCATACAACTGACAGATGCAGATGCACCGTTCATGATTCAACAGATATTGTAAGTATAAAAGTCACACACCACACACACACACACACACACACACACACACACACACAACACACACACACACACACACACACACAGGTGTATAGCTAGTGGTTTAACAGGTTGTATGTAAACAAGCGACAGACACACGTGTACGGTTAAAAAATGTACGTGGTAAAGTGGTAAGTATGATGTACAGTCAGTGGGTCAACAGACGATATAAATACAAAGGTGTGTGTGTGTGTGTGTGTGTGTGGTGTGTGTGTGTGTGTGTGTGTGTGTGTGTGCTTTCCGACCTTCAAAGTGGGTTTATAGCCTGGTCAAACACTCCGAAAGAGGTTTTTTTTTTGTCGTAAACCCACTGTTTTAGTTAAACCTTTTTTTTTTAGCACAGATCCGGGCATATTTTTAGTGAAGGAAACCTTTTCTCAATAATCTAGACATTCTAAACAGGTGATTGATCAAATGAAATCAACAATACACAAGTAGATATCCGAAAAATTCTTTTTTTTTAAATGTCGAAGAAAATATTTTAATAATGAAAAAGGGACGTCGTTCGTGGGACGTTCAGTTCTGCTAAAATGATGGGATTTAGACTCAAAATGTCATAACTACACGTTGCATTCTCTCCGTTTATTATAACATTCTTGAAAATCCATTTGAAAAGTCGATAAACCCAGTTTGTGGTGTGTGTGTGGGGGGGGGGGGGGGGGGGGGGGGGGGGGGGGGGGGGGGGTCTGCTGCACATTCAGTGTGTGCGTGCGTTCGTGCATGCGTGCGCGCATACGTGATGCGTGCACGCGCTCGCTCGCTCGCACGTGTGTGTGTGTGTATGTGTGTGTGTGTTGTGTGTGTGTCTGTGTCTGTGTCTGTGTCTGTATGTGTGTCTGTGTACGTGAGTGCATTTGCGCATGTGTGTGTTGTTGTGCTTGTTTGTGTGTATATGTGTCCGTGAGTACGTGATTCAGCGCGTGCGTGTGTTCTATGTGTGTGCATGAGAGAGAGAGAGAGAAGAGAGAGAGAGAGAGAGAGAGAGGGAGGGAGGGAGGTAGGGAGAGGGAGAGTAAGTGTGTTTTGGAGGGAGGGAATGGGAGAGCACAGAAAGAAAGAGAGAGAGAGAGAGAGGGAGGGAGGGAGGGAGAGAGCGAGAGCGAAAGCAAATATTTATTCAACGGCCAAAGCTCACAATTAAATGGAATGTCACATCATACAATGCACAGCACCGGCTATGATTCTTGAAATGCACACAAAAAAAAGAACACCGATGTGATTCGAACTTTAAAAAATACCAAGACATCACAACACGTAGTGTCTTTTGAGCTTCATTTGTAAACACGCAAAGCCAAGTTGAAGATAGTAACTGGGGCAATGTTATGAGATTCGTTCGAAAGTTACAATGGTTAATATTGTGCATGTAGTTCAGAGAGACAGAGAGAGAGGAGAGAGAGAAGAGAAAGGACAGACAGACAGACAGACAGACAGACAGACAGACGACGACAGACAGACAGACAGACCAACAGACAGACCAACAGACGGATAGACAGAGAATCATTGATTGATAATCTTTATGTTCAAGAGTAACAGATAAGCAAATACATGCTCTTTTTCATCCGGTCGAGAGAGAGAGAGAGAGAGAGAGAGAGAGAGAGAGAGAGAGAGAGAGAGAGAGAGAAAAGGGGAGGGAGGGAGACAGACAGACAGACAGACAGACTGACCGAGAATCATGAATTGATTATCTTTATTGCCAAGGGTAACAGATAAGTATATATATGCTTTTTTCATCCGGTAGAGAGACAGACAGACAGACAGACAGACTGACCGAAAACCATTGATTGATAATCTTTATTTCCAAGGGTAACAGATAAGCAAATATATGCTTGTTTGCATCAAGAGAGAGAGAAAGACAGACAGACAGACAGACAGAGAGAGTTGAGGAATGTATAGGTACGCATCTTTCGTGCCCATATTATCCACTGTTTCAGGTATTCCCATCTTTTCACTGATAGTTGGTACGGTGCTGATAGTGCTGTTTATGTTTTCATACACGCCCGTCACGCTTCAAAATTTGCTTCCTGTTTCCATGTTTATTCCTCTTTCCTCGTCTGACACCAAATCAAATAAAGGTAATAACCTACATGTTTTTGTTTCTGTGTTTTTAATTTTAAAAAAATTGAGCTTCTGTGTTGTCGTGTAACCTCACACTAGCCGAATCATTCTTCTGTGTGTGTGTGTGTGTGTGTGTGTGTGTGTGTGTGTGTGTGTGTGTGTGTGTGTGTGTGTGTTGGTTTCGTGTTGCTGGGTGAGCTGTTTCGTCGTGTGATATCACCACAACAAGGATCGACATCAGCATGTTGGTTCCGCGTGTTCAAGTTGGCTGTAGTTCTGCTGTCTGACAGGACAAGAGACAGAAGACACCTATGTTTTGGTGTTTTGTTGTCAGAGTTGCTGCTCTTTTGTCTCCTGACGGCACAACAGTATGTATCCGTGCATTGGTTTCAGTGCTTCCATGTTTGATTCTGTTTCATCGTCTGACCTCACTACGGGCAAAGCTAAGCATCTGAGTGTTTCTTAGTTTGCTTCTTTCCTGTCGTTTGATATCGAACAAACAAGCAAAGGTAGCTGCGTGTATGATGGTGACGTGTTTTTACGTTACTTGCTGTTCGTTCGTCTGACATCCCAATAGCAAGGTAGACATTTGTGTGTTGGTGTTATCTTCTGAGTTAGCCCCCCCCCCCCCCTCTCTCTCTCTCTCTCTCTCTCTCTCTCTCTCTCTCTCTCCCATCCCTCTCTCCCATCCCTCTCTCTCTCTCTCTCTCTCTCTCTCTCTCTCTCTCTCTCTCTCTCTCTCTCTCGTCTGAAATAGCAACAGGCGAAGACAGACATCTGTGTTGGAGTTGAATTTCCCTCTTTTCTCTCTTGCTGTTGACATTTTTGTTTCTTTTGTATGTCTTTTCTCTTTCTCTGTCTTTCTTCCTCACATTTTGGAATTTCGATTTCCATTCCTTTTTTTTCCCCCTTTTCATCTCCATCCACAAGCGCGAGGTCCACCAACAGAATTAACTGAGTGTAATTTTGAATAGTGGGCCTCGACTCAAACCCCGCTTGATAACCTCCCTTTGAAAGACAGCTCGTTTCTGTCGTTTTCTTGGGGGGTCGGATTCATTTGTTAGTGTTATCTGACATTTACACTGCATTAAGATGTTTTCTGATGAACTGTACTTTTAACGAAAAGAAAATCACAAGCTTGCAGTCAAGAAATAGGAGCTGGTACTCGATGGGAACGCTCCCGTGAAGGTTCCTGTTGTGTTATATCCAGTGGTCATTACACGTATGGCATTTGCTAGAGAGCAGTTATGTCCCTTGACGTCTCAATGGAATTGCCCTGTTCGTGTGCCTGCAGCCTATGTGGACACAGCGCAGGCTTCCAAGGCTGGTGCAGGATTGCTCCCAGCTGGATTTTTAAAATTTCTGTCCCGTATTCTGTGCCACCTCAGTGGCACTGCATCCACGCCGCCTATTTCGAACCCTCGTCCACAGCCACAGCCCGGCCCGTCCCGCACCAGCAATCCACAGGGTGCAGTCAATGTCGAGTCGTCAAGAGGCAACCCACAGGAGGAGACACTGCCCTGCTGTCGAGTCACTTCGACAGTGTTCGATGTTCTGATCCAACGTGTGCAGGACCCTACCTACTAAACCACTTGCTGACGACAATAATTGCAAAGTCGCGGGGCCGGCGTGAGTGAGCTCTCCCCCTGAAGGGCGCCACCACGTCCGTCCAACGCCAAAGTGGAAACTGAAATAAAAAATAAATAAAGACTTTTACAAAATGGAGAGGGAAAGTAAAACACAACAGACAAAAAAGGGGAAAAAAACAGTGAAGGTAAAATAAAAGGTAAATAATTACAAGGAGAGAAAGGAATGGATATGTTAAAGAACAGAATGGGAAAAGGTATGGGTACTTACCCGAAACGGCCGAAGAACCGAAGGGAGAAAAGGTAAAGGAAAGATAAATCCTTGGAGAACTCCAGTTCCTTAATGGGAACAGGGAGACGATGCTATATCTTTTTAAGCAGACAAGAAAGGAGAAAGACAGACAGTTCCCTGGCATAGCAGCGAACACCAAGGGGGAGGTGGCAGCTCTCCTTTGAGGGACACTGATGTGAGAGGTCAGTGTCAGGCGGCGCAGCGAACCATCCAGCCATATGGGTGACGGCGGGTCTAGCCGGTGTCGCCGGGGGACGACTCCTGGAGATGTGGAATGATCGGCGTTGAAGCGCTCTCTGATCACGATTATCGTGGCCTAGGATGTCATGCCTTGGGGCCGGGCATGGAGGCATCCCCTCCGGGGTAAGGATGAAAAATTGCCCTCTCCGCTGTAGTCTGCGTGGACCATAGAAGTGACTCGTGCAGCGCTCCAGCGACTTTCGTCCTGTTCCCTCTTTGAGGCGGCCTCACGCAGCACAGGACCATCGCCACTCGAGCATGAAGAAGGCCGCCTGGTGGTCCTGAAGACAGGCCTTTTGAGGGGGAAAGAGGCAAAGAATACTGACGCCCATCGTCGGCCGACCAACACTTGAATGTGAACCCAAGTTCTCGAGGAACCAGAGCTGAGAGAGCGACAGACGACGTTAGTAACGGCTATAACGGGGCAAACTAAAACATCAGGCATCATCCGTGACCCATAATGAACATACCTGCTAAATTTCATAAAGGTCGGCCAAGTACTTTCTGAGATATTCCATAAAGAAGAAAAACCGTTACAGGCCGTTACAGCCGTTAGTAACGGTTATAACGAGGTAAACTGAAACATCGGGCATCATCCGTGACCCATAATGAACGTACCTGCTCATTTTTACAAAGATCGGCCAAGTACTTTCTGAGATATTCCGTAAAGAAGAAAAACCGTTACAGGCCGTTACAGCCGTTAGTAACGGCTATAGCGGTAAACTAAAACATCGGGCATCATCCGTGGCCCATAATGAACATACCTACAAATTTTCAGAAAGATCGGCCCAGTAGTTTTGTCTGGAGCGAGTGGAACACATTTTGACCACGGACACAGACACACAGACAGACACACAGACAGCATTTCTTCGTTCCCATTCTAAAGTACTCCCTGTTCTATAAGAACTGGGAGTGCAATGAGATGAACATTGTGTATCACGTGAAGGAGAAAGAGGATGAAGAAGGATGGTGTCGGTATTCAGTGTTCATCATTGACAGACAGACTCTGTGCGGCTGCTCAGCATTTTAAACAGAGTGCTGTAGCTTAGTAGATACCGTGAACAGTTTGTGCCCGTGCGACCACGCTAATGTGAGAGTTGAGCGTGTTCATGATGATGATGATGATGATGATGATGATGATGATGATATCTTGATATATGTGTGTGTGTGTGTGTGTGTGTGTGTGTGTGTGTGTGTGTGTGTGTGTGTGTGTGTGTGTGTACACACAGACGTCACAGAAGATGTGGTCACAGCGAGAGTGGGACTGGGGGCAGACGGAAGAAATAACGAAGACAAAGAAAGATGGAAAGAAAACGAAGAAGAGGAGGGAGGAAACAGCAGTGAAGGTAGGTAACTTGAGAAGAGCAGAGTGTGAAAGATGAGTAGATGGAAGGAGACAAGGGATGGGAAGGGGTGTCAACATCGGCATCAACACGGTTACATGGGTAGAGTGGCGCTCGTGTGTGTGTGTGTGTGTGTGTGTGTGTGTGTGTGTGTGTGTGTGTGTGTGTGTGTGTGTGTGCGAGTGTGTGTGTGTGTGTGTGTGTGTGTGTGTGTGTGTGTGTGTGTGTGTGTGTGTGTGTGTGTGCTTGAGAGAGAGGCAGAGACAGAGACAGAGAGAGAGATCGTGTATTATTGCGTGTTTGAAATTGTGTGTTCGTGCGCGTATGTGTGTATGAGTGTGTGTGTGTGTGTGTGTGTGTGTGTGTGTGTGTGTGTGTGTGTGTGTGTGTGTTGTGTCTGTCTGTCTGTCTGTGTCTGTGTGTGTGTGTGTGTGTGTGTGTGTGTGTGCACGCGCGCGCCCGCACGCGTGCGTGTGTGTGTGTGCGTGTGTGTGTGTGTGTGTGTGTGTGTGTGTGTGTGTGTGTGTACAGACCTCGCAGCGAGAGTCGGACAGGAGGGAGACGGAATAAACAACGAAGACAAAGAAAGATGGAAAGAAAACAAAGAGGTGGAGGAGGGAGAAAAGAGCAGTGAAGCAGTAAACGGGGAGGAGGAGAGTGTTTTAAAGAGAAGTGAATGGAGAGGGGAAAGGTACGGGAAGGGAAGTCAGCATTGACATCAACATGGATGCATGGCAAGACATGCAAGTGCCAAGGGAGGTAAACGTACTGACAAACTCCACAGCAAGGAGAGATAAACGAACTGATAAATTGCACAGCAAGAGGAGATACACGAACTGATAAAGTGCACAGCAAGGGGAGATAAACGAACTGACGCACTGGCCAGCAAGGGGAGATAAACGAACTGATAAACTGTCCAGCAACCTCACACAAGCGGATCGCAGCAGCAACTGTTTGTTGTCTGTCAACATTGTGTGTCCGCTTTTTAAAGTATGAATCCGTTACCACGACGCCGTCGCAGACAAAGTTTCCAAACACACACTGTGTATTTTCGTGATGTCATGCCTGTAGTCTTTGCTCGTTGCTTTTATTGTTTTGCTTTGTTTAAATAAGAAATATCACAGAAAGAGAGTGAGAACACACCTCACATTAAAACACAAATAAACCCAGACTGTTTGTATCGTATGCAAAAACATTGAAATAGGTATGCAAATTGATAACGTTACACGCAGATAATGCAAGGAGAAATGGGGCCTTTGTAGAGAGAAAAACAAGAGTGAAAGAGAGTGGGGAAAAATTAGGATGGAGGCCCCAATTTATGAGAAAAAAAAAAAAAATATATATATATATATATATATATTGGGGACGGGGGGGGGGGGGGACAGTTTCTGAAAAAAAATCCAACCAAATTTTGAAAGATATATATAACAAAGGATACATTAGTAACACCACGTTAAAATGGGCAGAGACACACATTAGTAACACCACGTTAAAATGGGCAGAGACACACGTTAAAATGGGCAGAGACAGAGCCTTCTCAGGTTACATGTCACAGATTCTATACCCTGCCCAAGATACACAAGCATCCATTTAAACCTCCAGGAAGACCGATCGTCTCAGGAATAAACGGACCAACGGAAAAAATCTCCAAGCTGGTAGACAGCTGGCTACAACCTTTTGTCACCAACCTTCCAACCTATATTCAGGATTCCACGCACATGCTCCGCATTATACAACAGTGGAATCTAGCATATGGGCCTTTCCATCAGGACACGAGGTTAGTGACAATCGATGTTGTTGGCCTGTACACCAACATTCCTCATGACGATCTCAAAACAGCACTACACCACTTCTTGGACAACCACTGCAGTACCGATATCCCACCAGCCACTGAAGTTGTCCGAATGGCAGACCATGTGCTAAAAAATAATGTATTTCGCTTTGATGAAAACGTATATCACCAAATCTTTGGCACAGCGATGGGCACCCCATTTGCCCCTGCAGTTGCGAATCTGTTCATGGCGTGGCTGGAACAGCAATTACTAGCCTCCAGTCCTGTTTCTATCCCTGATCATCTATGGAAACGTTTCATAGATGACATTTTTGTCTTGTGGGTGAAATCAGAAGATGAATTGGAACAGTTTATGGATCACATAAACTCGTTCCATGAAACCATCAAGTTCACCTTCAATACATCGCCATGCAGTATCCCGTTCCTGGATATAGCCATTTCCTTAAAAGATGGATTCCTTCAAACAGGTCTTTATACAAAGCCCACTGATGCACATTCTTATCTGAGTCCCCAGTCATGTCATCCTGGACATGTACACAGGAGCATTCCATTCAGCCAGTTCCTGAGGCTTAAGAGACTGTGCTCAGACAATGCTGTGTTTGAAGAAAGGGTCCGGGAAATGTCCAAACGCTTCCAGGCACGTGGCTACAAGCAAGACGTTGTCCAAACTGCAGCAGAAAAAGTCCGACGGATTCCCCGACAAGAGGCGCTCCAGTACAAATCAAAACAAGTATCAGAACCTCGCCCACCTCTGATCGTGACACACAACCCTGCCAACCCACCATTGAGATCCTGGACACGAGAGCTACATCAGAGCCTCATCACCAACAGCGAGAGGATGAAAAAAGCAGTCCCTCAACCCCCTTTAGTGGCAGAAAGGAACTGCCACTCCTTGAGGACTATGCTCATGCCCTCTTGCCTACCAGCTCCTGTTGACGACTGTCCTGGATCCTACAAATGTGAGAAGGAAAAGTGTGTGTTGTGTCAGGTCCACCTTCTGGAATCCAATTCATTCAGATCGTCCAGAACGGGAGAGTTGTTCAGGCTCCGCAACAGAATGACATGCGAAACAAGCAATATCATCTACCTGCTGTTCTGTGACATGTGCACTGACGCACAATATGTTGGAGAGACAAAGAACAGTCTCAAAACAAGGTTCTACCAACACAGATCAAACATAAATAAGAACACGGGCACACACATCACATCACACTTCAACAGGCCACAACACTCACTCTCCAATATAAAATGTCTACCAATAGAGAAAGTGCACTCTGACACAAAACAAAAACGACTGCAGCGGGAGGCATTCTGGATAAGTAAATTGCAGACACTACATCCACTGGGTTTGAACAGTTTACAGTAACACGTCGCCAGCAACCATTTTTTGTGGAGCCAGAGTACCTTGAAGATCCTGACTATTTCTCCTGTACCAACATGTTCTCACCATCGATTGTTGCAGAGCCTGAATACGTGTTTGCAAAAACAGGTTTTCACCATTATTTGTTACGGAACCTCCTGTAACAACATGTTTTCGCCATCATTTGTTCTGGAGCCCGAATACTTCTCCTGTAACAACATATTGTCGCCAACAGTTCTTGTAGAGCCTGAATACTTCTCCTGTAACATGTTCTCACCATCATTGTAGTGGAGCCCGAATAATTCTTCCATAACAATATGTTTTCGCCATCATTTTGTTGTGGAGCCCAAATACTTCCTCTGCAACAGCATGTTTCACCAGCATCTTGTTGTGGAGCCCAAATACTTCTCCTGTAACAAAATGTCGTCGCCATCATTTTGTTGTGGAGCCCAAATACTTCTCCTGTAACAAGATGTCGTCGCCATCATCTTGTTGTGGAGCCTGAATACTTTTCCTTTAACTACATGTCTTCACCATCACGTTATTGTGGAACCCGGATACTTCTGTAGCAACATGTTTTTGCCATCATTTGCTGTGGATTCTGAACACTCCTCCTGTAGCAACATGTTTTCTCCATCATTTGTTGTGGACTTCTC
>CM065745.1:28474953-28484953 GCA_033310375.1 Conus canariensis | reverse complement strand
GAGTGGAATTGTGATTTTGTGTACTGTTTTTTTTTTTCCTTTTGGAGGACTATTGCTTTTGTTTTTATATAGAAACAGTCTGTGGTAGCACCTTGTTTGAATACGTCACTGCTCGCTTCGGGGCAGAGTCGCTCCGATGTTAGATTTATTTTCCAAAAATGACTCTGCCCATTTTCTGCTACATCTTTATATAAATACTAGGTTTATCTCATACCAAAGCTTCTGTTTACTGTAAGTTTGTTTTTTCCTGGCACATTTTCATCTTTGTTTAGAGGCGAAGTCAAACTCCCAGTAAAGACTCCCTTTTTAAACTCTTAATTCATTCCGAGCATTTTTCCTTTTGTATAAACACGAATTTCCGTTCTTATAAAGACGCTAACATATTTTAGTCTTAGTTTAGCTCATGCCCCAGGCATCAACATCCAACAGTAACACAAATATACATACCCACCACTTCAACACCAGTCGGCAAGACTTTCCACCAACACACATACATACAGGCATACACACACGCACACCATCACCATACCCCCACTACCTACTTCATACAGAAGTTGCGGCCACCCTCCATTTATTTTATTTCATTTTATTTCTATTTTTATCTTCATTGTGTCTTTTTAAATTTTATTTATTTATTTATTTACCTTATTTTATTTCATTTCATTTTTTTTTCTCTTTTTTCCCCCTACATCTGATTTTATTAGCATTACCCACACCTCCACATACAGCTACCCACACATAACTGCTATCATCACCATCACCACCCATTAAAGTCGGTTTTTTTTTCCCCACTAAGCACTATTATCAATCCACCATAATCACTACCGTCACTAATATATCATTCTATTCTACAAAACAAGCTACAAACCCCATTGTTTCACACACCCTCCTCCTCCCCCCCCCTCCCCCCCCCCCCCCCCACCACCCGCCCCTCCTCACTATTTCCTCTCCCATGATCCCCTCCTGGGTGGCCTCGTTTTCGTCCGGCGGCCATTTTGGTCGTGCGGCGAACATGAGAAGATAAGTGGTTTCTCGTTCTTCGTTTTCACTGTCATAAACGTCATTTGTTTTTGCCTGAAGAAGACCCATGAGGTCGAAATGCGTTGTGTCTTGTCCTGTACTTTGTTTGTCTGTGTCCTTGGCGGTAGATATCCCCCTCTCTTTCTAAATTTTGCTTCATTTTCCGCCCTTAGTCACTCCGTTTTGAAACTTAGCTGAAGTATTTTCTCTTCATCGACAAGACATTTCTTTCCTGGTAAACACTCCTTTTATTCATGTTTTTATTCTTTTTTTTTTCCTTTGAGATTCACTCTTTTTTTGTTTTAATTTGTTGGGGACACTTTTCTTTAGTGTTGACACGATATTTTGTCCTTATAAAGATTCCGTATTTTTTAAGTTTCGACATGTCAGAGTCATTTTTCCCTTCGTGTAGACACGACATTTTTTTCTCTTAACAACTGCTTTGTTTGTCTAGGGCATTTTCTCTTGGTGTACACATGTTACTGTTACTGTTAAGGGTGAGATTAACGTCCTATCGGCCTGAGGCCCTTAAGAACAAGGTTACTACGGACATAGGTCTGCATCATTGTGGCAACTGCTGTCGCCAGCAGTAGTGAGTAGATTTCAGTGGGGGTCGTAGCATTCCTCTCTCTGAGCTCGTGCTCCTCTTGAACGTTGGTTCAATTTTGGTCGTGTTCCTCTTGAATGTTGTTTCAAATTTGGTCGTGCTGCCCTTGAACATTGGTTCAATTTCTGATTGTTGGTCAACCGACGATGGGCGTCGGTGTGTGTTGCCTGCTGTCCCCCAAACATCAGGCTGTCTTCAGGACCACCGGGCGGCCTTCTTCATGTTCGGGTGGTGATGGTCCTGTGCCGTGTGACGCCGCCTCAAGGAGGGGGAGCAGGACGAAAGTCGCTGGAGCGCTGCACGGTCCCTAATATTCGGCGAGTACTCGCTGACTGCGGCCGTGAGGGCAATGCCCAACCCCATAAGGAGTGCCCACCATGTCTGCCGCCACAAAACAGAGCATGGCTTTCAGAGCCACGGTAGTCACAGTCAGGCAGCGCTCCTTCGCCGATCGCCCCAGTAGTAGTAGTAATAGTAGTAGTAGTATTGTTAAGCTGATTCTATTATCAGCCACATGAGTGATCAAAACAACTGCTTGTGTGTGCATGTGTGCTTGAGTGCGTGCGTGTGTGTACGTGTGTGTGGTTGTGTGTGTGTGTGTGTGTGTGTGTGAGAGAGAGAGAGAGAGAGAGAGAGAAGAGAGAGAGAGAGCGTGCTGTGAGTGTGGTGTGTGTGTGTGTGTGTGTGTGTGTGTGTGTGTGTTGTGTCTGTGTGTGTGTGTGTGTGTGTGTGTGTCTGTGTTGTGTGTGTGGTGTGTGTGTGGTGTGTGTACCGTGCATGTACTTGTAAGTACTCATTCATGCATATGCCTGTGTGTCCGCTGGTACGTGTGCGCGCCGGCGCCTGTACCAGATCGGTGTGAGCAGATGCATGATCAACGAAATGATGTCATCCACGTGGTGACGTCAGGGGACAAGAGCAGCTTCGCTGCCATGGTGACACTGGCCACTAGCGTCATCGTGAACACCAAGTCATCTGTCATGTTCCATTTCATCACCTTCGACATCCAGGTTCCACAGCTCAGGTATGTGGAAGGGGGAGGAGGGGATAGCGGAGAGAGGGAGAGGTGTGGAAAAAAGATAAGGGGGGGGGGGGGCGGGAAGCATTGGAGAATGTTGTGTGGGTAGATCTGTATTCTTGCGTGCTGGTGAGACGTAGTGGATTTTGTTGTACTGACCGGGGCTGCGTTGGTTATGTTGTGTCATTTCACAATCGCGTGACGTCACTTGGCATGTCATTTTGTGGGGTTTATGAAGTCATAGTTTGTTTCTTTAAGAAATAACTAACATCATCATCATCATCATCATATGATGATGATTGATGACGATGATGATGATGACTATGATCTTGATACTACTACTGCTGCTGCACCTGCTATTACTACTAGTACTACTACTACTACTACTTCTACTACTACTACTACTACTACTAAAATAATAATAATAATAAAATAATAATAATAATATAATAATAGTAATCTTAATAATGAAGAGGAGGAGGAAATGATATTGATAAAAACAACAGCAAGGACAACAACAATGATAATAATGATCATGATAATATTATTTTTTAGCATTTTTCCAGAGCAAAATAAGATTTGAACACATTTCCACCAGCCACTTGCACACATGCATACAAAAAAAAAAAAAAATGAAAGTCACAGTTACACACACAAACCAGGAAAAAAACAAATTACATAAGTGAACAGGTGGGAAGCGATGGGAAGGGGGTTGGAGAGGTGGGGAGGGGGGGGGGATCAAGCAGGTAAAAAGGAAGCTATTGGCGCTCTCTCATCACGAACAGACGCTATAGCGTTTTCCGAAGACGTAACGCTTCAGTACGAACGAACGCTATCAAGGTTTCGGCCTTCACCAATTTTTCATGCGGCGGCAGCGTGATCAGTACACGGCAACAAGATATAGATAGTATCGTCAGCATTCCTTCGTTCGCCTGCACAGTGGTTTCGCGGCACACCATGACCCACTTCGCCTCAGTGGCTGATTGACCAGACCAACCCACATGACTTACTAATCTGCATAGAAACATGGCGTCTCAAACAAGTTTTTCTGCGAATGTGTCGGAGCAAAGTCGAGCCCGTCGGCAACGTTTTAGCATTCCTGAAGTTATTGAAATGCTACAAACGGAAGGTTCAGATATTGAAGAAGAGGATGACGAAACTGATGAAAATGATTCCATTGAAGAATTTCGAGGAGAAGAGGAAATTGACACTGACTTGTCTGAGGAGCTCAGTGATGATGAAGGTGAGGGTGGGCCACTTCGCCACGCGAGCGGAGCGTTTGCGTGCCGCGAAAGACTGGGGATTTGAGTAAGCAAGAGTTCATTGGCTTTCCTTTACGCGACTGGCGCGAAGATTCGAGTTTTTTCCGACAGTGCGTCCTTTTTCTGGTACTTCTGGCCTTTGTGTGTCAGCTGAGTGTCACGCCCCCATTTTTGCATTATTCCAAGTTAGCTTGTGCATAGCAGGCATGTGATTTATCTATCTTATTTAGTTTCCTGGAGTGTATCTACCTTTTTTCCAACTCATTTAGTGTATTTACTGACTTTTTTTTGCTGAATGTGAAGCCATGGACCCACTGACTTGTGCGAGAGTGTTGTGATGCACCTAAAAAAAACTGGACATTTTTTCAGCCTCAAACATAAGAAATCACATGAAAGTGGGAAGTTTATTCTTTTGTATTGTACAAACACAGTTTATGAATAACACTTCCTGGAAATTTTGTTGAGTTATCTCTTGTTTTGTATTTTTGGTGATTTTTTTTTATTAACCATAACAAATGGCCCATCCACAGGGAAAAACAAGGGACAGAACTGTCTGTCCTAGTCCTAAGTGAGTTAAAAGTCTCCTCTTTTTTAACGAAGAGAAAGAGGAATTCTGGTCAAGGTATGAGGGCCTGAGTCAAAAAGAGTGACAGCGGACAGCAGATTGTTTGAGTGTGGAAATTCAATAGAAGACTTGAACATAGACAAGGAGGGTATCGACGTGAAAACAATAACAGGATGAGGAATGTGAAGCTATAGGGTTCTATTCTGATCCAAACTGCATGACATGAACTGATCCTGATCACCCCACCAAAACTTCAAAACACCCTTCTGTTCCGACTTCCATCAAACTTGTTGATTCACCTATCACTCTCTCTCATTCTGCCCGCAACCTCGGTGTAACTCTTGATCAAACCCTGTCCTTCCAACAGCATGTCAGCAATGTCTGTCGCACTTGCTTTCTTGAACTCCGCCGAATTGCTTCTATTCGCCATCTTCTCTCAGAAAACACAACAAAAGCTCTTGTCTGCGCATTTGTTCTATCCCGCCTGGATTACTGTAACGCTCTTTTGTCTGGCTCTCCCTCTCATCTCATCAACAAACTTCAAAGAGTTCAGAATCATGCTGCCCGTCTCATCTTCCGCACTTCTAAATATAACTATGTTACTCCATTGCTCCGCTCTTCCACTGGCTCCCTGTTCAGCTAAGAATATCCTACAAGAGTGCCTCTCTCTGCTTCAAATCTATCGAGTCTTCCTGTCCTGAGTATCTCACCCACCTGTTACATCTTTACACCCCATCTCGAGCTTTACGTTCCTCATGTGACACTCGTATCTACAGTATCCCCACTGTTCGCACTAAAACCTTTGGTCAACGTTCCTTTGCCTATCAAGCTCCAACTACCTGGAATCAATTGCCTCGCTCTCTCAGATACTCACCCTCACTGCCCACATTCAAGCGCCTTCTCAAAACTCATCTGTTTCCTAGGTAACTTCGTCTTCCCTGTGACCCGACGTTTGCAATGTGTGATGCGAGTGTCTGCTTTGTATGCGTTCGTGTCTGTGTGAGTGTGTGTTTGCGTGTATGCATGCTTGTGAGTTTGTGTCCTTGCTTTGGATTTTGATGCCTTTTTCTCATGTATGATTGTTATATATTGTGTGATTTGATGTCTGTTGTGATATTGTAAACGCCTAGGGCATTCAGTTGATTAGGCGTCATAAATGTTCATAATAATAATAATAATAATGACTGTATTCTATGCTTACTTGCAATAGATATCCCTGTGTGAACCAGGCCCAAGAGTTTCAGACACCTGCAGTGCTGATCAGGAAATTTGAGGAATTCTCACAGACGCATCCATTAGGTGGATGAAATGCGATTTTGTATTTCCAGTCTTCCCAAACGAGCCCATTACAACCTCAGCTGAGGGTAGGAACTGGTCTGGACCAAAAAAATCACACAAATCAAGGCCAGTGATGGGAATTGAGCCCACAACCTCTCATCCGGGATTTCATGATGCAAACTGCTGCACCACGCTGGCTGGTGGGAGTCGAATTACTAACCAGATACCAACAAAGGAGACAGGATTATTGTTAAGTTTATCGACAAAGGAGACAAAGATTGTTCATCACTTTGCCAACAAAGGGGATGGAATTGTTAATAAATTCACTAACAAAGGAGATGGGGTAGTTGATCACTTTATCAACAAAGGAGTACAATTGTTTATCAAGCTGACCTACAAAGGAGGGAACAGAAATGCCCAAAGTTTTTTTTTACTTCAGATCCGTCATGGAGTCCAGCATTGTGCGCAACACGGTCTACGAGATCATCCCTTTCTCCAAAGACACTCTGAAGGGCAGTTCATCGTGAGGGGACCACGCCAAGAGCTCTCCAACCCCGTGAGTAATCCAGTAATGAATCCACTGCTTCAAACAATCAGGTCAAGAACAGTCTTCTGTTCTTGCTATTGTACAGTAATGGCACAGCCACTAAGCAGGTACCCAAGGTCTAACCAGCAGCGTTGGGCTAATGCGTAGGTCAGAAATCTGCCGTCATAGCAATGAGACCCTAATCTTAAATTCCCTCATCTTAGTCATTCATTCATTTATCCATCAGCTTTAAATCAAGCGCAGTGTGATCTCAAAACTTAGTGGATGTGAGGTAGTGCGCACACAGTGACACCTTGATGAAACTGAAACTCAAACTGCTCTTGGCGTTCACTCCCCTCACAGTTTCATGGTCTCACTGGAGACGTTGAAAGAAAGCAGTGCGTAGATCGATAAGTCACGTGATACAGACACACCGAAACAGACCAACAGGTATTTCTTGTATACCTTCTCGAGTCGAATTGTTTGGACTCAAAATGACAAAGTCCAAAATATCCACCATTTTTTTAACACACTTTGAAAGTCACCTGAAATGAAGCTGACATACAGGTAGTGGTCAGACGATAAAAACTGATATACAAATCAGTTTGCAGTAGACAATGAAAACTCACACGCAAGTCACTTTGTAGTTGACAAAGAAAACTGTCATGCAAGTCAATTGGTAGTTGACAAAGAAAACTGTCATACAAATCAGTTGGTAGTTGACAATGAAAATTGTCATGCAAATCACTTTGTAGTTGACAATGAAAACTGTCATGCAAGTCACTTTGTAGTTGACAATGAAAACTGTTTGCAAGTCACTTTGTAGTTGACAATGAAAACTGTCATGCAATGTCACTATTGTAGTTGACAATGAAAACTGCCATGCAAGTCACTTTGTAGTTGACAATTAAAACTGACATACAAATCAGTTTGTAGTTGACAAAGAAAACTGACATAGAAATCACTTTCTAGTTGACAATTAAAACTGACATACAAATCACTTTCTAGTTGACAGTTAAAACTGATATAGAAATCACTTTCTTGTTGACAAGTAAAACGGACATACAAATCACTTTCTAGTTGACAATTAAAACTGATATAGAAATCACTTTCTTGTTGACAAGTAAAACGGACATACAAATCACTTTCTAGTTGACAATTAAAACTGACATAGAAATCACTTTGTAGCCGACAGACATTGAAAAAAACTGACGTGTAGATCACTATGCAATGGATAGACATTGAAAATGGTGGACAAATTTTTAGGCCGCAAATCGACATCAAACACCGATAGCTAGTCACGTGGTCGTAGACAGACCTAAAAAAAACTGAGGTAAAGTCACAGTGCGATCGACTGATATTACAAACTGATGATTAGATCATTTTGAACAGACAGACATAAAGTATGACGAATAAATGTGTAGTAGATGGACATAAAAAGCTGATGAGAAGAAGTAGGCAAAGTAGATTAAGAAGCTTGTCTTCCACTTCTATACCCTACCTGTTTAACAATTGTATGCCAACAATTGTTTTTTGGGTTTTTTTTTCTGTTGATAGATCTCCAAAGCTCAACCACCCTATCTTCTAACCTGACACCAGACCCCCAGTCACCCCCCCCCCCCCCCACCCCCCTCCTATCACACCCCCAACTCATTCTTTTTTTTTTAATGGCGAGTGTACGGAGCTCTGTATGCCTTTTGTTCATTTCCTGTAATACAGCCACTCTTCACACACACACGCGCGCGCATGCACGCACGCTGGCAGGCACACGCACACACACCCACACACACACATAATACACACACACACGCACGCATGCACGCATGCATGCAAGAACGCACGCACGCACGCACGCGCATGTGTGTGTTGTGTGTGTGTGTGAGAGAGAGAGAGAGAGAGAGAGAGAGAGAGAGAGAGAGAGTAATGATGACACACACTTTTCATGTTTCAGTTGAACTTTGTCCGGTTTACTTAACACATTTTCATGTTTCAGTTGAACTTTGTCCGTTTTACTTACACATTTTCATGTTTCAGTTGAACTTTGTCCGGTTTTACTTAACACATTTTCATGTTTCAGTTGAACTTTGTCCGGTTTTACTTACACATTTTCATGTTTCAGTTGAACTTTGTCGGTTTTACTTACACATTTTCATGTTTCAGTTGAACTTTGTCCGGTTTTACTTACACATTTTCATGTTTCAGTTGAACTTTGTCCGGTTTTACTTACACATTTTCATGTTTCAGTTGAACTTTGTCCGGTTTTACTTACACATTTTCATGTTTCAGTTGAACTTTGTCCGGTTTTACCTTCCTGAATTGCTGCCCTGCGTGGATTACGTGGTCTACCTTGATGTAGACTGCCTTGTCCTGGGTGAGTTGTTTTGTGTGTGTGTGTGTGTGTGTGTGTGTGTGTGGTGTGTGTGCGTGCGTGCGTGCGTGCGTGCGTGCGTGCGTGCGTGTGTGTCTGTGTGTGCACATGCCCGTGTATGTAGCGATCTTGAGTCAAGCGCAGGTTTGTATTCGTGTACATTGAATGTTTATTGGTTGTGTTTACGTTAGGTTTAGCACATCCCTGTTTCATGCGAACTGCATTTTGCGGACTGTTATTGGGATATGTCTCTATACATTACTTATTGAAGGGGGATAATTCTGGAATGTGTTCAGTTGAGTCATCTTATGTCTCTTTTCATTGCTAACTGAAAGAAGAAAATTCAGAATGTTTTCTCTAGACTCATCTCATGACTCCATACATTACTTACTGAAGGGGGAACATTCAGGAACGTTTTCAATAGACTCATTTCATGACTCTGCACATTACTTACGTAAGGGGGATAATTCAGGAACGTTTTCAATAGACTCATTTCATGACTCTACACATTACTTACGTAAGGGGGATAATTCAGGAACGTTTTCAATAGACTCATCTCATGATTCTTCACATTACTTACGTAAGGGGGATAATTCAGGAACGTTTTCAATAGACTCATTTCATGACTCTACACATTACTTACGTAAGGGGGATAATTCAGGAACGTTTTCAATAGACTCATTTCATGACTCTACAGTTTACTTACTGAAGGGGGATAATTCAGGAACGTTTTCAATAGATCATTTCATGACTCTGTACATTGCTTACTGAAGGGGTATAATTCAGGAACGTTTTCAATAGTCTCATTTCATGACTCTATACATTACTTGCTGAAGGGGGATAATTCAGGAACGATTTCAAAAGTCTCATTTCAGTCCAAATGTGGATGAAAGTGCCAGTGAAAACCTGGTGGATACAATGACTATAATTATGAACATGCAAGAATGGTCTGGCTGGATTATATACAAAGTCTACCCAGCCACTTGCAAAGAACGGTGTATGGCCTGTTTGACTCAACAGGGAACATCAAGAACCTGTACACCTGGCCTATACAAGAGAGACACGTGGCTGCCTTAATGCCTGAATACAACAAGGTAAGATGCTGGCACACTTTCATGTGCGTGTATGGTAATGAAGGTGTCACGTGAAAGGTTGGAATGGGTGGGAGGGAGAGACCGATGAACGATGAATGTATTTGAAAGTGCATTTCTTTTCAAAATTACAAGAAAAATTACTATGCCACCGAACGAATGAAAGATGTCCATTACAAGACAAATACGACGCGTTTCGACCTCTTTGGTCTCCTTCAGGCAAGACAAACACAACATTCAAGTCAATGAAAACGAAGCACGAACA
>CM065745.1:28467453-28472453 GCA_033310375.1 Conus canariensis | reverse complement strand
AGTGTTTCTCTGTGTGCATGTGTGAGTACTTCTCTGTGTGCACATGTGTGAGTACTTCTCTGTGTGTCATGTGTGAGTACTTCTCTGTGTGCATGTGTGAGTACTTCTCTGTGTGCACGTGTGTGAGTACTTCTCTGTGTGCATGTTTGAGTACTTCTGTGTTTGCACATGTGTGAGTACTTCGCTGTGTGCACGTGTGTCAGTACTTCTCTGTGTGCACGTGTGTGAGTACTTCTCTGTGTGCACGTGTGTTAGTGCTTCTCTGTGTGCACGTGTGTGAGTACTTCTCTGTGTGCACGTGTTCGAGTACTTCTCTGTGTGCACGTGTTCGAGTATTTCTCAGCGTGCACGTGTGTTAGTATTTCTCTGTGTGCACGTGTGCTAGTACATCTCTGTGTGCACGTGTGTCAGTACTTCTCTGTGTGTGCATGTGTGCGAGTACTTCTCTGTGTGCACGTGTGTGAGTACTTCTCTGTGTGCACGTGTTCGAGTATTTCTCAGCGTGCACGTGTGGTAGTATTTCTCTGTGTGCACATGTGTTAGTACTTCTCTGTGTGCCCGTGTGTGAGTACTTCTCTGTGTGCACGTGTGTGAGTACTTCTCTGTGTGTGCATGTGTGTAAGTACTTCTCTGTGTGCGCGTGTGAGTAAGTACTTCTCTGTGTGTGCGTGTGTGTAAGTACTTCTCTGTGTGCGCGTGTGTGAGTATTTCTCAGTGTGAACATGTGTTAGTGCTTCTCTGTGTGAGCGTGTGTGAGTAGTTCTCTGTGTGCGTGTGTGTGAGTACTTCTCTATGTGTGCATGTGTGAGTACTTCTATGTGTGTTGAGTGTGACGTGACAACTGACAGCCACAGCATCCTCTACAATCCCCCCCCCCCCCCCCCATTTTTACTCCCCCTCCTCCCCCCCCCCCCCCTCACCTCCCTCTTTCTCTTTCTCTTTCCCCCTTTATCTTATGAACGGCAATTAAAGATGTTTAATGTACGTCCACTTTCCGTCTCTACCTCTCACCCCTCTCCCCCACCCCACCTCCACCTCACACATCCTCACCCCGCCGGGCGTTTTGTTTGATACTATGATACTATCCCACGCCCCCTTCGCCCCCCCCCCCCCCCCCCCCACCCTGTCTTCTCTTCCCTCCCTCCCTTACGTATCTGATAGCACAGCAAGGGATCACGGAAGAGGGAAAGAGCTCATGTGCTTCAATAACAGTTTGTCACGATTTTTGCATGAAATGTCGTCTTCTTTTTCTCCATAGGTGCATACAACAATAATTAATGTATACCTGAAATTTTCATTTGCAGTTTTGAACATAATTATTGCTGTGTAAAAAGAAAAAAAAGAGAGAGATTGACGGTATTCATACAGAAGATAGCTGTACAGGTCTGATTTAGTGGATAGTTTTGCTGAGTGTAGTTATGCTTGCACTTTCTGTGGCTGAGAAAATAACACATCAAAAGTTTTTAGGGACACCTTCACGTGCACACACAAGCAAACGAACATACAAACTGAAACCGAGCGCGCGCGCGCACGCGCGCACGCAGGCAAGCGTACGCACGACACGACACAAGACGATACGATGCGACAGGACGCGACACGACGCGACACGACACGATGCAACGCGACGCGATGCGACGTGACACGAGACGGCACGACTCAATGCCATATGCATTGCAAAACATTTTGAACTGAAAGATTTTTGTGTTATCCGTCGAGACGACGAAGACCATCTGGTCATCCTGGGGTCGGGGATGAGTGCGTAGATGGCTGGTCAGGCCGATCTGCACCCGGACAGGGGATGGTGGCAGCAGTTGGAGATCTGTTGACACTGGTCTCCCTGACCATCCTGCGCTGCTCAGCTGCAGCAATTCTTCCACAGGTCTCTGCATCTTTGCGGACAACTGATTGCCACCCGTCTCTGTCCTGGGCAGTCTGCTCCCATGTTGTGTGGCTGATGTTGAAGGCCTTTAGGGAAGATTTGAGGCTATCTTTAAAACGCTTCTTCTGGCCTCCATGAGAGCGTTTTGCCTGTTGTAGTTCGCCAAACAACAGTTTCTTTGGCAGCCGATGGTCTAGCATGCGAACTACATGACCTGCCCAGCGAAGCTGTGACTGCGTCAGGATGGTGAAGATGCTAGGCAGGCCAGCACAAGTGAGGACTTCAGTGTCCGGAATCTTGTCTTGCCACTTAATGCCATGAGTCTTCTGAGGCAGGTGGTGTGGAAATGGTTGTTTCCTGGCGTGACGCTGGTAAACCGTCCATGTTTCACAGCCATAGAGCAGTGTGGTGAGAACTATGGCCGATACACCTTGATCTTGGTCTCTAGGGTGATGCCTTTCCTGTTCCATACGTTCTTGTGGCGTCTGCCAAAAGCGGCACTAGCTTTGGCGAACCGGGCATTCACCTCATCGTCGATGACAACGTTTCTGGATAGAGTGCTGCCTAGGTAGGTGAACTTGCCCACCGCGTTCAGTTGCTGTCCAGTGATGGTGATAACTGGCTCAACGAATGAGTTCCCAGGGCTGGCTGGTGCATCATTTCTGTCTTTTTCGTACATTTTCAAGCTGAATTGTTGCAGGCAGCAGAGAACTTGTCAACACTGTGTTGCATTGTGGCTTCTGAGATAGCGTTGAGGGCACAGTCGTCCGCGAAGTGGAAGTCATTGACAGTGTTCGTCGAGACCTTGGTTTTCGCTTGAAGTCTCCTGAGATTGAAGACTGATCCATCTGTGCGGCGCTTGATGACGATGCCTATTTCCGCGTCACTAAATGCATCAGTCAACATAGCCGAGAACATGAGGTTGGGCATAAACACGAGTACGAAGCTTGACAGTGTTTTTATTGAATTTATTTAGATAGTAACTGATCTCTTTTGGAAGTGAAGTTTTTAATAGGATTTTGAGGAATTCTTTTCCTACGTTGGGGTTTTTGATCTTCCTATCATATGGAGGGTTATTTACCATATACATTTTCTTTTCCTGTTTTTCTTATTACTGTTGTGTTGTTATTTGTGTTTATTTGCAATTTGTAGTTTTGCCACATTAGAAACATAAATTGTTCCAAACCTTGATTACATAATTGATTCTTCCAATAAAACCAAAAACATAATCAACCAAAGAGGTGACGATAAAGAAATCTTGCATTAAAACAAAAAAAATGACCAGTGCCCTCTGAATAACATGGTTCCTACAGCAACATATGTGCTTGAGTTGGTGAATGGGGAAAAAGAAAATTCAATGCTTCTCAATGAACCTTCTGCAAGCATTTAGAGTTCCAAGGGGGAGACAATTCTCATGGGGAAGAATCACTAAATATAAACTCTGGTCAGATCCCTTTTTATATTTCGAAAGATTTATTTTTCCGTTTTTTTCTTCCATTCACACTCAAGCACATTACTGTTGATTAGACAAAATCATCTAACCACTGCAGATATGAACGCTTATCCCCTATTTCTTCAACCAAGACATAATTGGGCAAGCTTGTTTATAAGTTTTGAATTATTTCTTGCAGTATTGCAACACAAGCTGCTCTGTAAGTTGCACTGAAATGGTGCTCGGGACCTTATCCTTGGACTTTATTAGTTTATTTATATTATACATATATATATTATATATATATATATATATATATATATATATATGTATTATGTATGTATACTATAGCATTGCACACCAGCCTTTTTCTGGGATAGCATTCTGCTCAAAACCTAAAAGGCAGAGGAGTCAAGTTACGACTTCCGATGTCACTGAGGAGAAACAATCAGGTTTCGAAATACCGGTATCTGACCAGGAGTTATGATATGTTAGTGAGTTTCCTCCCCTTTGGAGATTGTCTCCCCTTTGGAGACTATAAGCTTGCTGAAGGCTCATTTTGAGAAGCATTTGTTATTCCCCATTCAACCCACTCAAGCACATACTGTTTGTTGGCAGAATTATCTACCACTGCAAATATGAATGCTTTTCTTCACCTATTTGTTTCAACCTAAGGCATAAGAGCAAGCTTTGTTTATAATATAATTCAATGGATGTATACACATATATAATGGTGAACCTGCCGTTCACAAGCTTCATAACACTGTCTTTTAAACAGCAATGACATTTTTGAAGGAATCAACGATTGCAATTTATAATGACAGTGACAACGAGTATAAAGGTCGTTATGGTGAATACGACAATCAAGACAATGATGTGATGATGATGAGGATGATGTCGTTGAGGATGACTCACGACCACACCACCAGTGAGTATGATCTGATGACGTTGTCGCTGTTGATGTTGATTGTGACCTTGATGCTCATGGCGACATCCAAGACAACAACGACGATGATAGTTGTACAGTGGAGCGTGGTGATGAAGATGAGGAGGAGACTGTAATGGAGGTAATCATGTTGATCACAATGATGATGACTGTAATGATGACAATGATCATCGTAGTGAAATGACAATGATGTGATGATGAGGTGAGGAAGAGGAGGGGAGCTAGACGAAGATTTTGACGGTGATGAACATGATTGTGATAATGATGATGGTGATGACGACGACGACGACGACGACGATGATGATGAGAATGATGATGATGAGATGACGACGACGACGACGATAATAATGATGATGATGAGAATGATGATGATGATGATGACGACGACGACGACGATAATAAGGATGATGATGACGACGACAATATTGATGACAATGATGTGGGCAGGACTCCTGTGGTGAAGTATTCCGGTAGCGGTCCGGGGTCCCAGGCCATCTTCCTGCTGGTGCTGTATGACAAGTACACCCCACTGGGCAGGTCATGGAACAAGCGTCAGTATTCACTTCTATACCACCACCACCCCTCCCCCAAACCAGACCGCCGGCCCCCGGCCCACCACTATCACCATCCTCTCCTCTGCTCTGTCTGTGTCTGTGTCTGTGCGCGCTCTCTCTCTCTCTTTCTCTCTCTCTCTCTCTCTCTCTCTCTCTCACACTCACACAACAACACACACACACACACAC
>CM065745.1:28457453-28462453 GCA_033310375.1 Conus canariensis | reverse complement strand
GCAACTCGTGCACTGTCACAGAAAGATTGCTTTCAACTCGAGCACAGTCACAGAACATTGCTGTCGACTCGTGCACATTGTTGTCAGTTCGTGCACAGTCACAGAACATTGGTGGCAACTCGTGCACAGTCACAGAACATTGCTGTCAACTCGTGCACAGTCACAGAACATTGGTGGCAACTCGTGCACAGTCACAGAACATTGCTGTCAACTCGTGCACAGTCACAGAACATTGCTGTCAATTCGTGCACCGTCATAGAACATCGCTGTCAACTCGTACACAGTCAGAGAACATTGGTGGCAACTCGTGCAGTCATGGGACATTGTTTTCAGCTCGTGCACAGTCACAGACTATTGCTGTTAACTCATGCACAGTCACAGAACATTTCTGTCCACTCGTGAACAGTCACAGAAAGATTGCTTTCAACATGTGCACAGACAGAACATGGCTGTAAACTTATACACAGTCACAGAACATTCTTGTCAACTCGTGCACAGTCAAAGAACGTCACTGCCAACTCAGGCATGGTCACGAAAAAATTGCTTTCAACATGTGTACAGTCACATAACATTGCTGTCAACTCGTACACAGTCACAGAACATTGCTGTCAACTCGTATACAGTCACAGAACATTGCTGTCAACTCGTACACAGCCACAGAACATTGTTGTCAAACTCCGTGTACAGTCACAGAAAGATTGCTTTCAACATGTGCACAGTCACAGAACATTGCTGTCAACTCGTACACAGTCACAGAACATTGTTGTCAACTCGTGTACAGTCACAAAAAAATTGCTTTCAACATGTGCACAGTCACAGGACATTGCTGTCAACTCGTGTGGAGTCACAGATTGATTGCTTTCACTTTCAACTCGTGTACAGTCTCAGAACATTGCTGCCAACTCGCGCACAGTCACAGCATTAGAAACCTGGAACCAAGCGTCTGCATTCGCACACTTGTACATGGATTCCTGCTGTTGTTATGTTCATCGCTGGATGATTTTGCTCTGAAAACATATTCGGACGTAGTTTTAAACGTTTTACCAGGTTTCAGCTAGGAGTAAGTGAAGCAAAACATAGTAAACAGTATTTACCGAACTAGCGGGGTAACTCTTCCTATCATGATAAAATGATCACACTCCCTCGATTCTAAATAAATGCTACTTCCGTAACTAACATACCCACCAGATATGCTAACTCAGAGCACACAGAACAAACGTGGAAACATCCCTCGAAGAGAATGTTCCAAGCTTGGCTATACATCATGTACCTGACACGTGGAGAATGTTCCAAGCTTGGCTATTCATCATGTACCTGAAACATGCACACAGCAACACCTCGAGAAATGAACCACTACAAAATAACACTTCTTCAAGACTGACACAGCCCTTTTTTGATCTTGAGTAAAGTGAAACAAACCCAGAGATGAGCAGAAACTAACATAGGTAGTCTCGGTTTGAAGGTATGAAAAGAAACCTTAAACCAGGCAGGGAACAGTAAACAATAAAACACAAAAAAAGGAGAGAAAAAGAACAGAAAAGAAGCCATCAAGCAGCGTAACTCTTGCTCCCACGATGGAATAGTTACGCGCCCATAACTCCAAACGAATGCTGTTTATCATGCATACTCGCCTGGCAGAAATGACGACACAGAGTGCAGTGAACACACAGGGACGGTGTTTTGCACGGATAGGACTGCTAAATCTTTGTTGTAGGGTAGCATTAAAAAAAAAAAAAAAGATTACTGAAACCCAGTGTCGTCATTCCACCATGGAGTGTAAATCTCCTGCCTTTGTATGGAGTCATCAGGAATCAGCTTATTGTCTGCAGGGAATAATGGTCGTGCTGTAAGGTTTAACAGGAATTTAAAGCAAATCCACCAAATAAAAGGGACAACCAAATAACAAGACAAAACATGACGCGTTTGGACCTCTTAGGACTTCTTCAGGCAAGATATCCAACATTCAGGACAAGGAAAACGAAGAACGAGCAGCCGCTTATCTTCTCAAAGTCGGAGCAAGATGGGCGTTGAATGAAAATGAGGTCGTTGGGAGGGGAGACAATACGAGTTTAAATAGTAATGATGATGCTACTAATAATGATAGCAATAGGCTGTAGACTGATTATAGGCCTTTGAATTTTACAATGTATCCGAATATATAAAACATTCGCTTTTTGAGTTGGTCATCCTTCTTGTATGAATTTGGATTCGATGTGATTCCCATTCACTGGTCAGTTTAATTTTTCGGCTGACTTGCTGTCGAGTAGTTGAATTCTGGTGTGTGTGTGTGTGTGTGTGTGTGTGTGTGTGTGTGTACTTTCCTGTGTCTTTTTTCGTGATAAGTAGCTAGTCTTTTATCGTGAACTATTCCTGTATGTAAACGATATTTGTCAATTAAGCTTTTATATCTTTTGTATTCACTAAATAGTATGTTCTCCTGATCACGTATGCAACTTAAAACATCGTACGAGTTTTTGTCTTATAATCTATCGGTTTTTGTTGATCGTCATTACTGACATTCATTTCATTGGCTAGTACGTGCTGATTTACATGGATGACGTAGGATGACGACTGATGACTAATAAATCTTCGCTCATCGGTCGTCAGATTGCTCATGAGCTAAGAACGTATGCACTTACAAATTGCTAATCAATTAAGAACATGTGCACTGACAGATCGCTCATCCGTTAAGAACATGTGCACTTACAGACCTAAAGGCGGACTGATCGCGAAAGTCGGGTGCACCAGAAGAAAGAAGAATGATAAAAGCTACGCAAGCGCAAAAAAAAAAATAAATAAATAAATAATTGGCAAAGGTGGAAACAAGACACAACGATGCAGACGATTACAACCCAGTCGCTGAATTTAGCGAAGAAGCAGCCGGAGAAGTGAGAGAGAAGTGGGTGGTTGACCTTTCTGAATTCCAGTCCTCCAACACAGAGCTGCCAGCGTCACGCCCAAGAGATTCCACTCAGCTGTCTGCCCAGAGAAGTTCCCCTGACAGGGAGCACTTCGCGGGTATTGACTCACTCCGCGTGCCGTTCTATTGGCCCTCACTCAAAGGTAAAGTGCCAGTTACGTTCTCAATATCCCCCAGAACCAGCAAAGCACGTGATCCCACCTTTCACAGGCTGCTGTGGTCCTATGCTTAGCGTTGTAGGCGGTGAAATGGGAGATCGTGGGTTTCAATCTCACCGTGGGCATTCATTCGTGGGATTTTGATTGTTCTAGTAGCTTGTTGTTTTGTTGTTGTTGTTGTTGTTTTCAGTGTACCTGTCGCGCTGTTCATAGTACTGAAAAATCGTTCTTGAGAATAGTCAATAAATTTGCTTGTTGCCCTAAATGTTTATATTCCTTTTCTCTCCCTTTTGGATTTATCTGCTGCATTTGACGCCTTTGATTACTGTCTCTTCCTTTTCGCCTGCGCCTTACATTTGACATTTCTTGTCCTGCACTCTCTTCTTTTCGTTTGCATCTTTCTGATTACACATAGATTGTTTCTATCAAGGGCCTTAACGTGTGCCTCTTCCGTAGACTTGCCGTTGGGAGTTCCCTATGGATCTTTGCTGGGCCTTATGCTGTTTGGCTTTTACACTCATCTATTTCCGATAATCTCTCCCAGTACACTCTGTGCCACAATAGTTTCTCTGAGTCTGACAGTAATCCACTCTATAGTCTGGTGAATCGTTCCAGCTACCATCTATCATTTAAAGTACAGAGTCGTACATTCCCGACGTTAAGTTCTTGATGACATACTCCACAAACTCAAGTTCAACAATGACAAAACAGAAGTGATTTTATTTGCAGGTAAACCTTTTTTTTCCTTTGAGTTCAGTCCAAACTCAGTCCAGTTAGACAACCGCCTCATTCGTCCATACAAGTTTGCATCCTTAACAATACGGACCCTGTCTTACCAGCTGTGCATCATATTGCGCGCGCGCGCGTGTGTGTGTGTGTGTGTGTGTGTGTGTGTGTGTGTGTGTGTGTGTGTGTGTGTAGAATTAGTAGTAGTATATTCATTTTACCTCCTTTCACAAAATTATGATATTAGAGAGAGAGAGAGAGAGAGAGAGAGAGAGAGAGAGAGAGAGAACGTGAGTATTTACATATGTGTGTGTGTGTGTGTGTGTGTGTGTGTGTGTGTGTGTGTGTGTGTGTGTGTGTGTTTGTATGTGCATGTGCGGGTGTCAATGTGTACATTTAATCACACAAAGACCGCCAACATCATGTTGAATACCTAACCGGACTATCTCACAAACAAGAGGCAACTTTAAAAACAAGATCAGTATCAGAAAAAGACATCAATCACAAACATGCTGATAAACATGGTAAGTATGCTCTGAGAGGCATGCACTCAAATGAAACATGACCTCTTGATATGTTTCTTTAGCCACATATATATTTTGATGAGGTATTATGTTTAGTTCTTAGAGCATCTAGTTTCAATCGATAAAATGTTGAAACGAAATTTCTGTATTGATCTTTATCTCAACTTTGCAGATTTTGGATGCTTTTGACATATCAAATTCTGAAAAGTTCACTATTTTGTGTTTCAGCATAAGAACTAAGGTTCTCCGGGCTATTCTAAAACAGCCCCAGGCCCGTTGTTTTAACATTTGATGACTCTCTTGTAAAGTGAAGGATATGTTAAGTTGTTGTGAACACATTTGAGTTCTAGTACCTTTTTTCGCACATCTGTCGACGAGTTCATTACCTAAGATCCCACAGTGTGAAGGAATCCAAAAGAAAGTTAAGTCAGTTCCTTTACATATCAAGATATGAGTTAAATGACGAATGCCCCTTAAGATAAAAACATCTGAATTCGATTTGCAAAATGTTATGGATTGTAATACTGACATTGAATCTACGCAGAACAACACTTGAAAGACTGATTGTGGTAAGTCAATCAGATATGTCAGAGCCATTATCATAGCTGTCATTTCAGCCACGAATATCGATCTATATTTTCCAATGAAATATGATTTCTCTATTTTCAGTAA
>CM065745.1:28447453-28452453 GCA_033310375.1 Conus canariensis | reverse complement strand
CATGTGGTCTTTGATTTAGTTTTGAAGCAGATGATGAACCCCCCACCCCCTTCAATTACATGTGTGAATTGAAATGTTACCATAGAGTGGTCTCCCTTCAATTACATGTGTGAATTGAAATGTTACCATAGAGTGGTCTCCCTTCAATTACATGTGTGAATTGAAATGTTACCATGGAGTGGTCTCCCTTCAATTACATGTGTGAATTGAAATGTTACCATGGAGTGGTCTCCCTTCAATTACATGTGTGAATTGAAATGTTACCATGGAGTGGTCTCCCTTCAATTACATGTGTGAATTGAAATGTTACCATGGAGTGGTCTCCCTTCAATTACATGTGTGAATTGAAATGTTACCATGGAGTGGTCTCCCTTCAATTACATGTGCGAATTGAAATGTTACCATAGAGTGGTCTCCCTTCAATTACATGTGCGAATTGAAATGTTACCATAGAGTGGTCTCCCTTCAATTACATGTGTGAATTGAAATGTTACCATAGAGTGGTCTCCCTTCAATTACATGTGTGAATTGAAATGTTACCATAGAGTGGTCTCCAAAATCTATGTCTGTCATGCCCCCATCCTCTTGTTTTCATTCTACTCATCCGCTGTGCTCCCTCCGCATGCCGACAGTATTCGTCCGGGCAGCCCCCAAGCCCTACCCCCCCCCCCCCCCCCCCCCCCCCCCCCCCCCCCCCACACACACACACACAGACACATTCCCACCCCCAACCTCCTCATCTCGCTCCAGAATCACTATACAATATCAGAGCTAACAGGAAGGTAAAGACAGACAGTTGATGAAAGGAAAAGAAATTGAAAGCAATGCGTGATCACTTTTTTTTTTTAATGGTATTTCTTAAAGAGTAGTAGAAACGACCACACGCGCGCTTCATCGCTCCCTAAAAGAACACACAGTTAGTGTTCTATGAGGAGGGAGAAGAAAAAAAAAAAAACACGTATGTTTATTTTTTTGACGTCATATGTGTTTTCTTTGAATCTTGCGTCAATTTCTTCATTTGTATTTGATGACTTCATTTCACAACATACGCCATGTTAATAAGCTTATAGATGGTCTGAGGTATGGGGATACATCGAACTTAACAAACTGGTGAGTAAGTAAAAGCTTCGGCAGCTAATTCATATAAACAGATCAATATGGGGTACAATAAGGCTGGAACATTGGCGGTCGTTCGCATTTGAAGCATAGCATTAGTCGTAATCATACTTTGTCAAATATTACAGTATCACAGCCCTGCGTCTACTTGTTCTGATCAGTGTATTGGATGTGGTCGGTTTCTTCCAACTAGGACTGGCACAAACTGGGCACCTCAGAGCACTGTATATACCGCCTGTCATGAACATGACTTGTGCATATAATGAGTGTTATGAAGTCACTGTGCCCTCATTACTCAATGGCAGTGACCTCATTACTCAAATGGCATACAGAGAACGGTCGCTGTATCATGGCTCGCTGAACAAATAAACAAACATCATAAATCTGGAAAAGGGAAGAATCATTTTTTTTCCCTTGTTTCCCCTACTGGAGATTGTAGGTCTACTGAAGTGAAGAAAGCCATACACGCACGCGCGCACGCATACACACGCATGTATGCACACACACACACACACACACACACACACACACACACACACACACACACACACACACACACACAGAAGGTGTTTTATTCTTTATTCACCGATACATGTATTGATTTACTTTCTCTTTTTTTTTTTTTTTTTTCTTTTTTTTTTCTTTTTTTTTTTTTTTTTTTTTTTTTTTTGTTTCAGACGAAGTAAGGAGCTGGAACGGTAAGCATCACAATCAAAGACTGTGAAAAGAGCTTCACATGAAATACAATGTGGAGGGAAAAAATGGTGTATAGGACTGCTGAGACAAAAAAAAAATCACCAGTAAAGAATACAAACAGCAAACAAGCTTAGCAATCAGACACAATCAATAAAGAATAAAAGCGGCAAAGAAGATTAGCAATCAGACACAATCAATAAAGAATAAAAGCGGCAAACAAGCTCAGCAATCATTCACAATCAATACAGAATAAAAGCGGCAAACAAGCTCAGCAATCATTCACAATCAATACAGAATAAAAGCGGCAAACAAGCTCAGCAATCATACACAATCAATACAGAATAAAAGCGGCAAACAAGCTCAGCAATCATTCACAATCAATACATTATAAAAGCAGCAAAGAAACGCATCACTCAGACACAATCAGTAGAGAATAAAAGGGGCAAACAAGCTTAGCAATCATACACAATCAATAAGAATTAAAAGCGGCAAACAAGCTCAGCAGTCATACACAATCAATAAAGAATAAAAGCGCCAAACAAGCTCAGCAATCATACACAATCAATAAAGAACAAAAACTGTAGATAAGCTTAGCAATCATACACAATCAATAAGGAATAATAGCAGGAAACAAACGTATCACTCAGACACAATCAGTAGAGAATAAAAAGGGGCAAACAAGCCTAGCAATCATACAAAATCAATAAGAATTAAAAGCGGCAAACAAGCTTTGCAATCATACACAATAAATTAAGAATTAAGCGCCAAACAAGCTTAGGAATCAGACACACAATTAGTTAGGAATAAAACCGGCAAACAAGATTAGCAATCAGATACAATCAATACAGAATAAAAGCGGCAAACAAGATTAGCGACCAGGCGCAATCAATTAGGAATAAAAGCGGCAAACAAGATTAGCAATCAGACACAATCAATGAAGAATAAAGGCGGCAAACAAGATTAGCGATCAGACGCAATCAATTAGGAATAAAAGCGGCAAACAAACTTAGCAATCAGACAGTAGCAAGGTCGAAAATGCCGAGACCACAAGTTCATTCTGACATCCGGTTTCCCATTACGACCTCCGTGCGAGTTATTGTTCGTGGATGTCTTCTGCTTTGTGCCGTGAACACAGTGGCCTGTCAGAGCGAGTGTGTGGATGCTGGGCGCAATGCGACTGTCGCCGTGCTGGTGAACTCTCTCAAGAGGTATGCGGTGCGGCGCCAAGTGTTGACCCGATCCGTCGATTACATCGTGAACCTGCTGAACCTGGAGAGGGTGATTCCTGGCTACACGCTCTTCTACAGACTGTACAGCACGGAATGCGAGGCTGGCCCGACCTTGATCGACATGGACGAAGCTAGGGCTGCCGGTGTCGTTGCGTTTGTGGGTAAAGGATTGTGTCCTTGTCCGTTAGGCATCTCATGACTTGAATTTTGAAAGGTATTTGAAATAACTCCGCCAGTTTACATGGAGAAACCAATCACAAACCAAAACACGACGCGTTTCCTCCTCTTAGGTCGTCTTCAGGCGAGAGATACAACACTCAGGACAACGAAAACGAAGAACGAGCAGTTACTTATCTTGTCAAATTTGGCGCAAGATGGACGCTGTACTTCGTTTGTCCCATGTTAACTGGCCGAGTTGGTTTCAAATACCTTTTAAAATCTGTTTTAGTTTCCGCCTGCAGTCACCTCACTCTTGCTACTATCTCACGATTTAGTTTTGGTGTCTCGGCTAATGTGTCTGTAATGGATCTGTAAAATATATATTTTTTTGTTATTTGTATTTGTGAACTAGGCTTGTTGTTTTTCCAAGTTTGCTGATTTCATGGAGGTGGTGAGCGTTGAACGCGTTGAAAATGGTGACGAGGGTCTGAAAACTGGCCCCTTTTCTGAAAGAGACTGACAAAGATAACTCCCAGAAAGTTTGTTTTTGTGGCCCAGGGACATTCTGTACATAACTTTTACCCTGCTTTATATATAACAAGGACTATAGGTCCCTGGGCACAATGATCGGTGAAGAAAATCTTTGTTTGCTGAACACGTTTCCCGAGAACTCGAAACGCTTTAATAAAAAGGGCTTGCAAAGCAAGTTCGTCTTATCTGCCGGTTTCACAGTTCAAACACAAAGAGAAAATGCCGCAAGGTGCGTAAGAAACGATGCGCCTGTAACACAGACTGTCAGTATCACCAGTTCTATCCTGGCGAGCACGTCAAATCAAAATAGTTGGCTTACAGACTGAGAGAAGATAATTGTTTGCAATGGAAAGGAAAGTGTTATCTTTCCCTAATTTTTTTTCCCCCTAGAAGAGATCTCTTTGAGCTCGTGCACTTTCTCGCCAGTCAGGAAGTGATGTCAGGGGTGTTGATGGTTTCGGCCTCTTAGCACTGGGCCTGTAAGTAATGTTTCACAGAGTCACGATGTTTCTCTCCATGAAATCATAAACTGTTTGTGTATCTTAGTAACAAGGCAATGTCCTTAAAAAAAAGACCATCACATAGAACGAGAACCTTCGATACAAAATAATAGCTTCGTGAAACACTGAAAAAGGATGTAGGTGTAGCTTTCGATAGTACTTGTTCATTTTGACTCTGACGTCCGAAATGTAATTTATAAAATCAAATTAAAATGAATTGGCTTCACCTGCGAGGGGAGGGGGGTGGGAGGGGTGCTGGAGGGAAACAACCCAGAAACAGCTCTATGAGGAACAGAGGCACTTTTAAAGAAGGGAAACAACTGAACAGAGAGGGCGATTATAAGCTGAGCGTCTGGAGAATCGTCGATTTTGTTCTGTCTAAAGCATGTTGTGTCGTTTTTGTCGTTTTTGTCGAAATTTTGTCGTTTTTGTCGAAATCGCAGATTTAGGGGGTATAGGAGATATATTTAATTTTGTACCTATAAAGAACGGAACTAGGAAGCCCTAATTGGTCCGGAATGACCCAAAGGCATTGTTGTGTATGAAAACAAACCCCCAAAAGCCCTGCTTTTTATCATTTTCAATGTATCGGAGATGACATACCGTCCGTATTGTGAAAATGACGGTTTCAGTAGATAGCGCACACCTGAAGCCAAGATATTCTATACTGGACTACACAAAAGGCTTTTTTAAGACGGCAAGTCATTGATTTAGTTACAAAAGTAACAGAAATGTGAATTTCTGATCATTCACATGAGCTACATTTGAC
>CM065745.1:28417453-28427453 GCA_033310375.1 Conus canariensis | reverse complement strand
TGTTAGCGAACCGCCCAGAGAACGTGAGTCACAAGACGTGTTGTCTTGTGACTCGTTTGTCCACGTTCTCTGGCGGTTGCTAACATTTATTTAAGATTTGTTTAGATTTCCGCCTGCAGTCCTCTCGCTTTGCAAACTAGATCTATGTTGTTAAGGTCGAAGATAAGCGCTTTTTAAAAACTATATTGTTAAGGTCGAAGATAAGCGCTTTTTAAAAACTATGTTGTTAAGGTCGAAGATAAGCGCTTTTTAAACACAGTGTTGTTAAGGTCGAAGATGACCGCTTTTTAAAAACTACGTTGCTAGGGTCGAAAATAAGCGCTTTTTTTTTAAAACTATGTTGTTAAGGTCGAAAATAAGCGTTTTTTAAGAAATATCTCGTTGAGGTCGAAGATAAGTGCTTTTTTTAAACTATGTTGTTAAGGTCGAAAATAAGCGTTTTTTAAGAAATATCTCGTTGAGGTCGAAGATAAGTGCTTTTTTTTAAACTATGTTGTTAAGGTCGAAAATAAGCGTTTTTTAAAATATCTCGTTGAGGTCGAAGATAAGTGCTTTTTTTAAAACTATGTTGTTAAGGTCGAAATAAGCGTTTTTTAAGAAATATCTCGTTGAGGTCGAAGATAAGTGCTTTTTTTTAAACTATGTTGTTAAGGTCGAAAATAAGCGTTTTTTAAGAAATATCTCGTTGAGGTCGAAGATAAGTGCTTTTTTTTAAACTATGTTGTTAAGGTCGAAGAGAAGCGTGTTTTTTTTTTAAACTATGTTGTTAAGGTTGAAGATAAGTGCGTTTTAAAAACTATGTTGTTAGGGTCGAAGATTAGCGCTTTTTAAAAACTATGTTCGAAGATAAGCGCTTTTTAAAAACTATGTTGTTAAGGTCGAAGATAAGCGCTTTTTAAAAACTATGTTGTTAAGGTCGAAGATAAGCGCTTTTTAGAAACTATGTTGTTAAGATCGAAGATAAGCGATTTTTAAAAACTATGTTGTTAAGGTCGAAGATAAGCGCTTTTTAAAAACTATGTTGTTAAGATCGAAGATAAGGGCTTTTTAAAAACTATGTTGTTAAGGTCGAAGATAAGCGCTTTTTAAAAACTATGTTGTTTAAGGTCGAAGATAAGCGCTTTTAAAAACTATGTTTAAGTCGAAGATAAGCGCTTTTTAAACACAGTGTTGTTAAGGTCGAAGATGACCGCTTTATAAAAATTATGTTCGAAGATAAGCGCTTTTAAAAACCATGTTGTTAAGGTCAAAATAAGTTCTTTTTAAGAAATATGTTGTTAAGGTCGAAGATAAGCACTTTTAAGAAATATGTTGTTAAGGTCGAAAATAAGCGCTTTTTAAAAATATGTTGTTAAGTCAAAGATAAAAGCTTTTTAAGAAGTATGTTGTTAGGATCGAAGATAAGCGCTTTTAAGAAATATGCTGTAAAGCCGAAGATAAGAGCTTTTTTAAGAAATATGTTGTTAAGGTTGAGATAAGCGCCTTTTAAAAAACTGTGTTGTTGAGGTCGGGGATAAGCGCTTTTTTTAAACTATGTTGTTAATATCGGAGATAAGCGCTTTTTTAAAAAACTATTAGTGGTTAAGGTACGGGATTAGTCGAACTTTTTTAAACTATGTTGTTAATGTCGAGATAAGCGCTTTCTTTTAACTATGTTGTTAATGTCGGAGATTAGCGAAAAAACATGTTGTTAAGGATCGAAGATATGCGCTTTTTAAAACTATTGTTGTTAATGTCGGAGATAAGCGCAAAACGATGTTGTTAAGGTTGGAGATAAGCGCAAAATGTGTTGTTACGGTCGAAGATAAGCGCAAAATGATGTTGTTGATGTTGGAGATAAGCGCAAAATGATGTTGTTGATGTTGAGATAAGCGCAAAATGATGTTGTTGATGTTGGAGATAAGCGCAAAACTATGTTGTTAAGATCGGAGATAAGCACAAAACTAAGTTGTTAAGATCGGAGATAGGCGCTAAACATGTTGTTAAGATCGGAGATAAGCGCAAAACTATGTTGTTAAGAATGGGAGATAAGCGCAAAACTATGTTGTTAAGATAGGAGATAAGCGCAAAACTATGTTGTTAAGATCGGAGATAAGCGCAAAATATGTTGTAAGATTGGAGATAAGTGCAAAACGATGTTGTTAAGGTCGGAGATAAGCGCAAAATGACGTTGTGAAGATTGGAAATAAGCGCAAAACGATGTTGTTAAGGTCGGAGATAAGCGCAAAATGACGTTGTGAAGATTGGAAATAAGCGCAAAACGATGTTGTTAAGGTCGGAGATAAGCGCAAAATGACGTTGTGAAGATTGGAAATAAGCGCAAAACGATGTTGTTAATGGTTGGAGATAAGCGCAAAATGACATTGTTAAGATTGGAGATAAGCGCAAAACTATGTTGTTAAGATCGGAGATAAGCGCAAAATGACGTTGTGAAGATTGGAAATAAGCGCAAAACGATGTTGTTAAGGTCGGAGATAAGCGCAAAATGACGTTGTGAAGATTGGAAATAAGCGCAAAACTATGTTGTTAAGGTCGGAGATAAGCACAAAACTATGTTGTTAAGGTCGGAGATAAGCACAAAATATGTTATTAATGTCGGAGATAAGCGTAAAACTATGTTGTTAAGGTCGGAGATGAGCGCAAAACTATGTTGTTAAGGTCGGAGATAAGCGCAAAACGATGTTGTTAAGGTCGGAGATAAGCGCAAAACTATGTTGTTAAGGTCGGAGATAAGCGCAAAACTATGTTGTTAAGGTCGGAGATAAGCGCTGACATGTTCAGCGAGGCGTGTGGGTCTTCCTGCCAAAGACTGAGGGAACCGACCCAGACAGAGGAAGAAGTGTGGTCACTGTGCAACCCCTGGACCAGCCGGACCGCTGACCAACTCTGTGTTCACGATGACCGTCGCTACTCCCAGGTCACACGCCTGACTCTCTCTCTCCTCTCTCTCTCTTCTCTCTCTCTCTCTCTCTCTCTGTGGCTCTTCTCTCTCTCTCTCTCTCCTCTCTCTCTCTCTCTTTCTGACAGGTGGTGTCCTGTGTGTGTGTGTGTGTGTGTGTGTGTGTGTGTGTGTGTGTGTGTGTTGTGTACTGACAGGGCTGTCCTGTGTTGTGTGTGTACTGACAGTGCTGTCCTGTGTGTGTGTACTGACAGTGCTGTCCTGTGTGTGTGTGTGTGTGTACTGACAGTGCTGTCCTGTGTGTGTGTGTGTGTGTATGACAGTGCTGTCCTGTGTGTACTGACAGAGCTGTCCTGTGTGTGTGTGTACTGACAGTGATGTCCTGTGTGTGTACTGACAGTGCTGTCCTGTGTGTGTACTGACAATGCTGTCCTGTGTGTGTACTCACAGTGCTGTCCTGTGTGTGTGTACTGAGAGTGCTGTCCTGTGTGTGGTCTGTGTATCTGTGTGTGGGTGTGTGTGTGTGTGTGTGTGTGTACTGACAGGGCTATCCTGTGTGTGTGTTGTGTGTGTGTGTACTGACAGTGCTGTCCTGAGTGTGTACTGACAGTGCTGTCCTGTGTGTGTGTACTGACAGTGCTGTCCTGTGTGTGTACTGACAGTGCTGTCCTGTGTGTGTACTGACAGTGCTGTCCTGTGTGTGTGCTGACAATGCTGTCCTGTGTGTGTTGTACTGACAGTGCTGTCCTGTGTGTGTGTACTGACAGTGCTGTCCTGTGTGTATGTACTCACAGTGCTGTCCTGTGCGTGTGTTCTGACAGTGCTATCCTGTGTGTGTACTGACAGTGCTGTCTGTGTGTGTGTTTACTGACAGTGCTGTCCTGTGTGTGTACTGACAGTGCTGTCCTGTGTGTGTGTACTGACAGTGCTGTCCTGTGTGTGTACTGACAGTGCTGTCCTGTGTGTGTACTGACAGTGCTGTCCTGTGTGTGTGTGTGTGTACTGACAGTGCTGTCCTGTGTGTGTGTGTGTGTACTGACCGTGCTGTCCTGTGTGTGTGTGTGTTGTGTGTGTGTGTGTGTGTGTGTGTGTGTGTGTGTGTACTGACAGCGCTGTCCTGTGTGTGTACTGACAGTGCTGTCTGTGTGTGTGTACTGACAGTGCTGTCTCTGTGTGTGTACCGACAGTGCTGTCCTGTGTGTGTACTCACACTGCTGTCCTGTGTGTGTACTGACAGTGCTTGTCCTGTGTGTGTACTGACAATGCTGTCCTGTGTGTGTACTGACAGTGCTGTCCTGTGTGTGCGCTGACAATGCTGTCCTGTGTGTGTACTGACAGTGCTGTCCTGTGTGTGTGTGTACTGATAGTGCTGTCCTGTTCATGTGTACTGACAGTGCTGTCCTGTGTGTGTACTGACAGTGCTGTCCTGTGTGTGTGTACTGACAGTGCTGTCCTGTGTGTGTGTCCTGACAGTGCTGTCCTGTGTGTGTGCTGACAGTGCTGTCCTGTGTGTGTGCACTGACAGTGCTGTCTTGTGTGTTTGTACTGACAGTGCCGTCCTTTGTGTGTGCTGACAGTGCTGTCTGTGTGTGTGTACTGACAGTGCTGTCCTGTGTGTGTACTCACAGTGCTGTCCTGTGTGTGTACTGACAGTGTTGTCCGTTGTGTGTGACTGACAGTGTTGTCCTGTGTGTGTGTGCTGACAGTGTTATCCTCTGTGTGTATGTACTGACAGTGGTGTCCTCTGTGTGTGTACTGACAGTGCTGTCCTGTGTGTGTGTGTGTACTGACAGTGCTGTCCTGTGTTTGTATGTATTGACAGTGCTGTCCTGTGTGTGTGTTCTGACAGTGCTGTCCTGTGTATGTGTACTGGCTGTGCTGTCCTGTGTTCGTTTGTACTGACAGTGCTGTCCTGTGTGTGTCCTGACAGTGGTGTACTGTGTGTGTACTGACAGTGCTGTCCTGTGTGTGGTGTGTGTACTGACAGTGCTGTCCTGTGTGTGTGTACTGACAGTGCTGTCCTATGTGTGTACTGACAGAGCTGTCCTGTGTGTGTGTGTGTGTGTGTGTTTACTGACAGTGCTGTCCTGTGTGTGTACTGACAGTGCTGTCCTGTGTGTGCTGACAATGCTGTCCTGTGTGTGTGTACTGACAGTGCTGTCCTCTGTGTGTACTGACAGTGCTGTCCTGTGTGTGTGTACTGACAGTGCTGTCCTCTGTGTGTGTTTTCCTGACAGTGCTGTCCTGTGTGTGTACTGACAGTGCTGTCCTGTGTGTTTTCCTGACAGTGCTGTCCTGTGTGTGTACTGACAGTGCTGTCCTGTGTGTGTGCACTGACAGAGGTATTCTCTGTGTGTTGTGCTGACATTTCTGTCCTGTGTGTGTGTACTGACAGTGCTGTCCTGTGTGGTGTGCACTGACAGTGCTGTCCTGTGTGTGTGTACTGACAGTGCTGTACTGTCTGTGTACTGACAGTGCTGTCCTGTGTGTGTACTGACAGTGCTGTCCTGTGTGTGTGTACTGACAGTGCTGTCCTGTGCGTGTGTACTCACACTGCTGTCCTGTGTGTGTGTGTGTACTGAATGTGCTGTCCTGTGCGTGTACTGACAGTGCCGTCCTTTGTGTGTGCTGACAGTGCTGTCCTGTGTGTGTACTGACAATGCTGTCCTGTGTGTGTGTGTACTGACAGTGGTGTACTGTGTGTGTACTGACAGTGTTGTCCTGTGTGTGTGTACTGACAGTGCTGTCCTGTGTGTGTACTGTCAGTGCTGTCCTGTGTGTGTGTGTGTGTACTGACTGTGCTGTCCTGTGTGTGTACTGACAGTGCTGTCCTGTGTGTGTACTGACAGTGATGTCCTGTGTGTGTACTGACAGTGCTGTCCTGTGTGTGTACTAACAGTGCTGTCCTGTGTGTGTACTGACAGTGCTGTCCTGTGTGTGTGTACTGAGAGTGCTGTCCTGTGTGTGTGTACTGATAGTGCTGTCCTGTGTGTGTGTACTGACAGTGCTGTCCTGTGTGTGTACTGACAGTGCTGTCCTATGTGTGTACTGACTTTGCTGTCCTCTGTGTGTGTGTGTACTGACAGTGCTGTCCTATGTGTGTGTACTGACAGTGCTGTCCTCTGTGTGTACTGACTGTGCAGTTCTGTCTGTACTAATCGTGCTGACTTCTGTCCATACTGATAGGGCTATGATCTGTGTGTGTGTGTGCGCGCGCGCGCGCGTGTGTGTGTGTGTGTGTGTGTGTGCGTGTGTGTGTGTGTGTGTTTTGCGTGCGCATGTGTGTGTATGTGTGTGTGAGTGCGTGAGTGATTGGTTGCGTGCATGCGCGCGTGCGCGTGCGTGCGCGCGCGCGCGCGCGCGCGTGTGTGTGTGTGTGTGTGTGTGTGTATGTGTGTGTGTGTGCTCACGTGTGTGTGCGTGTTGTGGTGTGTGTGTGTGTGTGTGTGTGTGTGTGTGTGTGTGTGTGTGTGACAGTCTCTGAGAGATGGCGCCTTTCTGGCAGACGCCTTCATGATGCTGGCCCGAGGCCTCAGCACTGTTCCCCCCTTCACTTCCTGCTCCCTGCCCGGCGCCGACAACAACGCCAACGCCGATGACAGCAATGCCATCGACGGCACCACCGTCATCCGCAACATCGTCAATGACACCTTCCAAGGTAGGAGCCTGTTAGGAGAAGACATTGGGAATACTGGTACATTTCTGCTCAGAGCTGGGAGAAATGTTTTAGGGCACTGGTGGATTCGTATTTGGAGGAGTAGAGGACCACGATCAAAGACTACAACACACCATCGTGGTTTTGACAAAACCTTCGTCTCACTAAATGGTCGTCGAATTGTCAGTTATACCTGAGATATTTCAATCGTATCTTATCATCACAACACAGATTTACCACAGTTATCGTGGACACACTCATCCAGCTAAATGGTCATGTTGATATTATTGGTGTCTGTTAGCATGAGAGAGACAGAGAGAGACAGAGAGAGACCGAGAGAGAGAGAGAGAGAGAGAGAGAGAGAGAGAGAGAGAGTGCTTGAGGGAGGGAGCGATATAGATATAGATAGATACATATACATACATTATACATACATACATTATACTTACATATATACATACACACCTAGATGGAGAAGTCGAAGATGGAGAGAGAGGGAGGGAGACAGTGAGGGAGTGGATTAAGGGAGGAGGGGGAGGAGGAGGGTGAGAAAGAGAGAGAGGGGAGAAAGAGAGAGGGGTGAGGAGGGAGGGGCAATTGAGGAAGAGAGAGACAGACAAACAGGCAGACAGAGAGACGCAGACCGAGAGACAGACAGACAGAGAGAGAGACAAACAGAACAGACAGAGAGAGAGGGAGCGAGAGAAAGACGGAGAGAGACAGACATGCAGAGAACTGACGGAAGAAGACGAAGAGAAAAGGGAGACAATTTATCGACGAAACGCCCTGCCTGCTTGTCTCCCTTCGCCTGCTGCTCGGGAGCCAGGGGTGACGGGCAGGGTGAACATTAATGACGACGGGAGCCGCTACCTCCACCTGCTACTGAGGAACCTCCAGCCCTCAGGCTTCAAAGTGGTCGCACGGACCAAGTACGGCGGGTCAGTACCTACCCTTGACGGTCCTTCTGCCTGTCAGCTTGTCAGTTTTTTCTGTCTGGTCGTCGTCGTCTTCATCGTCGTCGTTGTCGTCGTCGTCGTCGTCATCGTCATCATCATCATCATCATCATCATCATCATCATCATCATCATCATCATCCTCATCCTCCTCATTATTATTGTTATTATCAGAAGCAGCAACAGCAGCAACACCATAATCATCATCATTATCATCATCATTTTCATGTTCATCATCATCGTCTCATCATCATCATCATCATCATCATCATCATCATCATCATCATCATCATCATCATCCTCTTCCTCCTCATTATTATTGTTATTATCAGAAGCAGCAACAGCAGCAACACCATAATCATCATCATTATCATCATCATTTTCATGTTCATCATCATCGTCATCATCATCATCATCATCATCATCGTCATCATCATCATCATCATCATCATCACCATCATCATCATTGCTACCACCACAGCCATCATCGTCGTTGTTGTCATGATTAACAATATCATCATCGTCAAGGTCATCCATACAACACCACAATCATCATCATCATTACAACTACCACCATTATTAGTATCATCCTCATTATCGACGTTATTGTCGTCTTCATCATCATCATCATCATCATCATCATCGTCATCATCATCATCATTATAATTGTCTTTGTCACTATCATCATCGTCGTCTTCATTCTCGCTACTACCACTGTCGTCATTATTATCACCATCATCACCGTCAACATCCTCACCACCATCATCAGTCACGTTTACATTCTCTTCTCCTCAACCTTTTTTCCCTATCCCCCCCCCCCCCCTCCCCATATTTTCTTAGTATTCTTTTTCTTCGGAGTTCTTCATCCTTTCTTCTGTGATTTGTTACACGCGTTTTTTCCTTGTCGTTTCATTCTGTTTCAACTTGGTCTGTTTTTTCCAAATCTTTCTGTCTGTGACTTGCTTCTTAGTCTTGTCTGTCGGTGCCAATGTATCCTTTCGTTCTCTCCAGCCAGAACAAGTCAAACGACCTAACTGCATTGCCAGATGTCTGATTACACTTTGGTCAGATTACTATATCACGAGAAGAGAAGACAATGAGTATGGTGTGGTACAGTGAAGGAGATGTGTGAAGAGTGGACACTGTATGGTGTGGTACAGCGAAGGAGATGTATGAAGAGTGGACACTGTATGGTGTGGTACAGTGAGGGAGATGAATGAAGAGTGGACACTGTATGGTGTGGTACAGTGAGGGAGATGTATGAAGAGTGGACACTGTATGGTGTGGTACAGTGAGGGAGATGTATGAAGAGTGGACACTGTATGGTGTGGTACAGTGAGAGAGATGTATGAAGAGTGGACACTGTATGGCGTGGTACAGTGAAGGAGATGTATGAAGAGTGGACACTGTATGGTGTGGTACAGTGAGGGAGATGTACGAAGAGTGGACACTGTATGGTGTGGTACAGTGAAGGAGATGTATGAAGAGTGGACACTGTATGGCGTGGTACAGTGAAGCAGATGTATGAAGAGTGGACACTGTATGGTGTGGTACAGTGAGGGAGATGAATAAAGAGTGGACACTGTATGGTGTGGTACAGTGAAGGAGATGTATGAAGAGTGGACACTGTATGGTGTGGCACAGTGAGGGAGATGTATGAAGAGTGGACACTGTATGGTGTGGTACAGCGAGGGAGATGTATGAAGAGTGGACACTGTATGGTGTGGTACAGCGAGGGAGATGTATGAAGAGTGGACACTGTATGGCGTGGTACAGTGAAGGAGATGTATGAAGAGTGGACACTGTATGGTGTGGTACAGTGAGGGAGATGTATGAAGAGTGGACACTGTATGGTGTGGTACAGTGAAGGAGATGTATGAAGAGTGGACACTGTATGATGTGGTACAGTGAGGGAGATGTATGAAGAGTGGACACTGTATGGCGTGTTACAGTGAAGGAGATGTATGAAGAGTGGACACTGTATGGTGTGGTACAGTGAAGGAGATGTATGAAGATTGGACACACCGTGTGATGTGGTACACTGAAGTAGATGTATGACGAGTGGCACTGTATGGTGTGGTGCATTGAGGGAGATGAATAAAGACTGGACACTGTATGGTGTGGTACAGTGAAGGAGATGAATAAAGAATGGACACTGTATAGCGTGGTACAGTGAAGGAGATGAATAAAGAGTGGACACTGTATGGAGTGGTACAGTGAGGGAGATGTATGAAGAGTGGACACTGTATGGCGTGGTACAGTGAAGGAGATGAATTAAGAGTGGACACTGTATGGTGTGGTACAGTGACGGAGATGAATTAAGAGTGGACACTGTATGGTGTGGTACAGCGAAGGAGATGTATGAAGAGTGGACACTGTATGGCGTGGTACAGTGAAGGAGATGTATGAAGAGTGGACACTTTATGGCGTGGTACAGTGAGGGAGATGAATTAAGAGTGGACACTGTATGGTGTGGTACAGCGAAGGAGATGT
>CM065745.1:28399953-28412453 GCA_033310375.1 Conus canariensis | reverse complement strand
TCTCTGCCTGTGTCTCTTGTGCTTGTCCCTCCGTCTCTTTATGCCATCTCTTACTATCAATCTTAAGTGTCTGTGATTTTTTTCTTTGAAATCAGGATTAAAGGAGCGTAAAAACTACTATTCAGAAACCTTAGGTTATTATCTTCACATCAAGACTAGTTCCATTACGAATTCATTCATTCATACAGTTATCGTTGCAGTTTGAAGGAGGAGAAAAAGAAAAAGAAAAAAAAGTCTTTTATTGCTGCATACTATTTGGTCGTAGAATGCAGATATGTGTTTTTGGTCCACTATTCCGAATTGTCACGTAACTTCAGGTTTTCCGAGTAGAAAACACAACTTCAGTCATAATGAACTGTGATGGACAGCTATGACTACGGTGTAGAGATGAGCCACAGTACGGGGGTCGATTCGTACTCTTGCATACCAAGGGCAAAGTGACAGTCGATATGACAAATGGCAAACGTCCATTTTATGTAATCAATTTTTCACGTATTCAACCGAATCACTGCCTGCTAAAGGTTTGATCTATGAATTTTTTGTTGCTGTTGCCTTATTTGGTCACAACCTTTTAAGTCTGCAAAATGTGTATTCGACTTGAACCCTCCCGTCTTTTTGTTTGTTTGTTTTGTTGTTGTTGTTGTTGTTTTGTGTGTGTGTGTGTTTGTGGTGAAAATGACAGGAGAGGAAATGATGTCCCTCGTGGATTGCTTGGTGTCCCCCAAGATTTGTTACAATGATATGCAAGCCTCGTTGCGGCGTCAGTGTGCAACGAGGCTACAAAAATGTTGCCTGAAGATTGCCAGCCATTTTCAAAACTGACTGTCAATTGATGTGTGTGTGTGTGTGTGTGTTGTGTGTGTGTGTGTGTGTGTGTGTTGTGTGTGTGTGTGTGTGTGTGGTGTGTTGTGATTGTGTGTTGTGTGTGTGTGTGGTGTGTAGTGTGTGTGTGTGTGTGTGTGTGGTGTGTATGTGTGTGGTTGTGTGGTGTGTGTGTGTGGTGTGTGTGTAGTTGTGTGTGTATGTGTTGTGTTTGTGTTGTGTGTGTGTTGTGTGTGTATGTTGTGTGTGTGTTGTTGTGTGTGTGTGTGTGTGTTGTGTGATGGTGTGTGTGGTGTGTGTGTGGTGTGTAGTTGTATGTGTGTATGTGTGTGTTGGTGTGTGTGGTATGTGTTGTGTGTGTGTATGTTGTGTGTGTGTGTGTATGTGTTGTGTGTGTGTGTGTGTGTGTGTTGTGTGTGTTGTGTGTGTGTGTGTGTGTGTGTGTGTGTGTGTGTGTGTTTCCGCACGGAAGATTTTCAGGCAAAGTAGCATGTTGTCTTTTTGAATAATGATAGCAGTAGCAGTCAAGACATAAAGATAAATGGTGTATTGCTATGCCGCCGAAAGAACTGAACGAACACATTACAACACTAACGTAACTCGCCTCAGCCTACCGGTCTTTACAGGAGAAGAACATCGGGTTAAAGCGCTGTACTTTAAGAAATTGAAATAACAGACAGCAGCAATACCTTTTTTTCTTTTCTTTTTTTTACTTTAGTGTATAATCTGCCCGTTCATTTGGTGGTTCCTTAACACAAATGAATATGTGTTTGCGTGCCTTTTGTATAATTGTGACACGCCCGAAAAGAGTAGGTAAGGAAACATCTGTTGTGTGTCGGTGTATGTTTAACCTGTCCGTACTAGTATTTGTTTATGAGCAAACAGGAACCAGAAACTCAGAGGAAGAAAAAAAAAAAAGGAAAAAAAAAAGAAGAAAAATAACTTCTTTTTTTATAGATATATGGCTATAATTTTGAACAAACAAATTTTCCCAGAAAAAAAATCGCATCCGTGTACTTCAGTTCAATACTGTAAACTCCGAGTCAGCATCACAGGGGGTTCATTACTGTTTGAAATAAAAGCTGATTTGGTTTACGTTTCTATTTACATGTTTGCACACTTCGTCTGTGAGATGGTGATCTTGTCATGTTGTCAACTTAGACGGTGGTACGTTCGTCATCGGAGTTTCCACTTACAATTTGCTAAAGAGAGCATCTGAAGTTCCGTGGAAATTTCATGATGATGAGATTATAAAGTCTGTGTAATTTGACACATTTTCATTTTCTCATTAATTGGGTTCAATGAAATAGGGGAGAGGGAGTTGTACAGACCAGAGTTGTTAAATATAAACCTTAGCGAACATACTTCGAAGACGGGGGGGGGGGGGGGGGGGGGCGGTTTAAGAGGGGTATGAGGTCGAAGAGGATTGTAGCGTGAGGCTGCAAGGGTATAGATGTGGGGAAGAGAGATTCGTTGAAATGAATATTCGGTTCAGCAGAAACCTGCAAGAGAGCAGAGGGAATGGGAAAAGTAAGGCGGGAGGACATAAGACCGGTGGTAAACGCAGACCTGGGCTCGAAAGTACGTGTCTTTCACAAATGATTAACAGTACTGCTATGGATCGAGCTAGATGGCGCTATCCTATCCACAAAGGTGCACCTGCAGCGCAACGACAGAGACAGGCAAGGAAAACCCGCGCCAGAAAGCAAGAGCAGGTCTCCCACATTTCCTTCCAAGCTGTCACCGCACATTCCGCGCGCGTATCGGCTTGATCAGGTACTTGCTTATCAACAACTCATCACACCGCCGTCCCCCTCCCCCCCCTCCCCCCCCCCCCCCCCCCTCCTCCCGTCCATCGCCCACCCTCCACCCCTTTAGCCCCAAAATGACTGAAGTGGCTCTCGTCTACTCGACGGACGAACAACACACTACTAATAGCTCCTACACTGTTTGCGCTGGTGATGGAGGTCTTGACAGCAGCCCGGGTGGTGCAGATTAGCAGATCTCGGCAATGGACACCAAATGCCCTCTCTTAAAGCCTTCGTGGGTGTCGCAACAGTCCTTTCTACCAAGGAAGATGTAACACACAAAACACTGACGTACTCAGGCAAGTTATTTGCATCATTAAGGATAAGTTTCAGACCAAAGAAATCACAAAACCTCTCTTTGTGGAAAGGAACGATAGCTGAAACAGTGATATTCACTGTAGCCCTCCGTGTCGTTTCAACTGTAACAGAAGAAACGGTCAAAAGTCTTGGAAGGTGGAAAGTTGACTCCTTGAAACACGCAAACAGGGGCAAGGAGACCAAGCAAATCACAGACGTGAGCCTGTTTACAATTGACCAGGTTGGCCTGCCTGATAACTGCAAGGTCTGGTGTCTGCAGTTGATGCTGCTTCGAAAACTCCTCTGGTCTGTACTGATCTACGATCTCAGCTCTAGCACAAGGGAATTAATGGGGACAATAAATCATCAAGTACCCAAAGAAATGGCTGGATGTCACACCTGGTCTTACTGATGTTGCGCTCTACTGCCGCCAAGCGAAGCTAAAACTACCCCTGAAATCCCTCCTGAAGGGGTACAAAGTAGGCAAACCAAGGTTCTTAACCATGCTTGAGGACTCCAAGACAAACTTGTGAGGTCAGTCCAGCTTCAGCTAGAAACTGGCAGAAAATGGAAGGCTCAGGAGGGAGTGAACATCGCAAAAGAAAATCTTAAGGTCAGGGAAACAGCAGGACACACACAAACTAACAGACCTTGACTGAGGTCAAAAGGAACGAAGTGGTGGTCGGAGGTAAAAATGGAAGGCAAAGAGAGACCTGGTAATAGAGGAACTGAAGATAGAAGAGGATGTCAAGAGAATTCAGATGGCAGTCCAGCAGGGGCAGTGGACTACGTGGGAAAACGCACTCCGAAGAAGTCTCAGCTGGGATGACAATTGGCACATGGAACCTCTAAGGCTCAGCTTCACCCTCCGATCTGTGTATCACCTCCAGCCATCGAGTTCAAACTTGGTGAAATAGCGGTGATCACATGATCCTAAGTGTCCTCTCTGTCGAGGCAAACAAACAGTGGAACATGCACTGGGTTCGTGGAAAGCAGCTCTGAACAAGGAGAGGTACGCATGAAGACACAACCAAGTTTAAAGAGATCGCGCATGCGCTTAGATCTACCAGAGGAGACACCACCACTGACGTTCTGTTCAGCAGGATGCCGGCCATGGGCCATGGTCTGGAACAGCAGACGTGACATCAAGAACATAGACTCAGCGTATTCAGGATGGGGTATATCACCATGAGTGAACAGCAGACCTTTCAAAATGGGAAAAAAAAAACATCTAGAGATCATCAGAAAGAATGACAGAAAGAGATACCTGGTATTGCGCTCCGCTCGTATTTTTCAAAACAAATGATTCTGATTGAATTCACCGTGCCGTTTGACAGCAGAATGGAGTAAGCTCACATCCACAAGACTAAGGAGTATGCCACTCTGGCCAGTAGATTGAGAAAACCGGGCTCCCAGGCCCAAGTAGAGGTTGGAGCACGGGGACATGATCTTGTGACACGGCCTGCGATTTCTGCTAAGAACGGAATCAGAACCCTGAAAGCAATAGCAGAGGCAGCTGAAACGAGTTTCAGCTGGATCTGGTCACAAAGGAGCGAAAGATAACTTTATAAGGCTTTGATTTCCCAACTTAGAACACGTGTTCCAGAGCAAGCTGGGTAAGACACCCGTTTAAAGAGGCAACGCTTGAGACGCCGTACATGCAGAGGATGCTGGTTCGAATCTCCGTAGCTCCATGCAAAAAAAAAAAAAATCTGACAGCGGAGGGGCATTTAGGAGTCATGACCTGGACGTGGCTCGGCTCTCTTAGAGTGTGGGAGTTCAGCGCCGAAACGCATGGCTCAAGAGGGGGTGGGGTGGGTCTCTTCTGAAGATTGCTGCTGTCGAGCTGTCATCATAGTTTCTTCCTACTACTGTTAAAGACGACAGATGATATATACATAGAAATAGATCGATAGACATAGAGAGATATTGTAAAAATGTTGGATCTCGTAATACCTGAGAAAATGTTCAAAGTAGGACTGTGGTGTCTGCCTTAACAAAACAAAAAAGCCGAACTCTCTCTCTCTCTCTCTCTCTCTCTCTCTCTCTCTCTCTCTGTGTGTGTGTTGTGTGTGTGTGTGTGTGTGTGTGTGTGTGTGTGTGTGTGTGTGTGTGTGGTGTGACGTAGACTTGATCTTTTCCACAGAAAACACGTGGGTGGAACCAGCAGTTCACAGACAATGAGACAGCCATGGTGGACTCTCAGATCAGCAGGGAGTCCTTGCATAACGTCGTCACCGGCCAGATTTTTGCCAAGGCCAGTCTCTCTCTCTCTCTCTCTCTCTCTCTCTTCTCTCTCTCTCTCTCTCTCTCTCTCTCTTCATATATATAAAGCGCAGAAAATGCTAAACACTGTAACGTCTTAGCATATATGTATATATGCAAGACACATCTTCTTGCGCCAGTTGTTTTCTAATATAATATTTGTTTTCTTTGATGTGGACATTAATGTGTTTTTACCAGCTGCATGATGGATTGGTAATATGCTTGCTGTGTGTGATCTCTTTCAGCGATGGGTTTCGGCCTGAACTGAGCAAACATTCGCATTCTCTGTCTCTTTGTCTCCGTCTCTCTCTCTCTCTCTCTCTCTCTCTCTCTCTCTCTCTCTCTCTCTCTCTCTCTCTCTCTCTCTCTCTCTCTCTCTCATTCATCTAACATGTCTCAAACAGACAGGCACCTGTGGTCTTGATGACTTAGATAGAAACAAAATTCTTTAACCCTGCGCTTCTGTCGTCATTGATTCTGTAACTTCTCTGTACAGTCTTTGTATAGGAGACAACGTGACGAAGTAAGGCCTCTCAAGCAATACAAAGACACCTGAAAGAAGGACAACGTGACCCAGGAAGGCCAATGAGGACACACAAAGAAACCTCAAGGAAGGACATGACCAAGGAAGGCCTCTCAAGAGAAACGAAGACACCCGAAGGAAGGACAGTGTGACCAAGGAAGGTCTCAAGAAATACAAAGACACTGTAAAGGCCATCCTCAGAAGCTGCAGCATCGACACTGCTTCCTGGGAAGATGTCGTCCTTGACAGAACGCTGTGGAAGCAACGGTGTACCCAGGGCACAAAGACATTCGAGCGGAATAGAGCAGCCGCAATCTACGAAAAGAGGAATCGGAGAAAACGGGGCCCAGCCTTGCAGGACTCTTTTTCACGCCATGCAATATCTGTGGACGACTTTGTGCCTCAGGAATTGGTCTTCATTCCCACATGAGGAGCCACATCAGCAGACGGCTTGCGTGCCTACTCATCCGTCGAACACGACGGGAGAATCCATCACAGTCTCTGTACTGACAATAGTTATTTTCTTGATAGTCTTAAGCAAGCCAAAATAGTTCCAATCTATAAATCTGGAGTCAAAACAAACCCATTGAATAACAGACCTATCTGTACATTAACAGTTCTTTCAAAACCTCTAGAAAGCAACTGGACTGCCGGGAAACTTGAATGTGTGAATATTGGCATCTCTCGAAGATGGAAAAAGGAGTATGGACAGTCTTCTTCATGTCTTCATTGCAGGGTGTGGGGTGGGAGGGGGGGGGGGGGGGGGTAACTCAACTCGAACACAGACGGCGCTGTGGAGAAAGGAAATCCTGATCAGGAAATCTAATGAAGGTGGGCTGTTGTCACGGAAAGACTGCGATTATTGACACGTTGCGGTTGTTGTAGTTCTGCGTTTGTTCACGTATGATTCCATGATTGGGATTCTATGTCGTGATGATCATTGTGCTAGCTGTAAGTATGTTTCCTATTTTCATTCGTTTTAACCACCTTACTTCGTGCACAGTCCGTTGCCTTCCCACTCCATCCTATGTAGACATTCTACTCTCTCTCTCCTCTCTCTCTCTCTCTCTCTCTCTCTCTCTCTCTCTCTCTCTCTCCTCTCTCTCTCTCTCTCTCTCGTCTTCAGTGTGTGTGTGTGTGTGTGTGTGTGTGTGTGTGTGTGTGTGATAATAATTATAGTTGACGTGCGAAAGATCAGACTGGTCATGAATTTACAACCTTTGTCACAGTTCATTTGAGCACGGATAACAGAAGTAGCGTGAGAGAATTTGAAGATATTAACACAATGCAGTTCACACATCTTTATGAATTTCTCGATTATGTTATGCTGTGTTGTGCTGCGCTGTGTTGTGCTGTACTGCGCTGCGCTGTGTTGTGCTGTGCTGTAGTGTGTTGTGCTGTGTTGTGCTGTGCTGCGCTGTGTTTGCTGTGCTGCGCTGTACTGTGCTGTGCTGTGTTATGCTGCGCTGCGCTGTACTGTGTTGTGCTGTGCTGCTCTGTGTTGTGCTGCGTTGTGTTGTGCTGCGCTGTGTTGTGCTGCACTGTCTGGTGTGTTGTGCTGTGCTGTACTGTGCTGTGTTATGCTGTGCTGTGCTGTACAGTGTTGTGCTATGCTGTGCTGCACTGTGTTGTGCTGCGCTGTGCTATGCGGTGCTGTGCTGCGCTGTGTTGTGCTGTGCAGCGCTGTGTTGTGCTGTGCAGCGCTGTGTTGTGCTGTACTGTGCTGTGCTATGCTATGCGGTGCTGTACTGTGCTGTGTTGTGCTGTGTTATGCTATGCGGTGCTGTGCAGTGCTGTGTTGCACGAAATATTAGCTGCCGCTTTCCCCAGGGAGAGTGTGTCACCATAATATAACGCCACCCATAGGCCCCCTATTTTATTCTTTTTTTTCCCTTGTCTCTAAGTGTTTTCATATCTACCAAAGCGGATTTTCCTCCAGAATGATTTTTGCCGGAGACATCTGTCTTGTTGCCGTGGGCATGGAGTGTATGCTACACACGGCTGTTCTGGCACTAACGTACCACAGGCACTAACTGGATGTCAGAGCATACAACAATGGCTTCTCCCGTGAAGCCTTGACCACGACACTGATTCCGTTCTATGTGATGAACAAAGACCAAACTGAAAATACTCATCCGCCCCACGTCATCCGCCCCACGTATGTACACGGCATTGGATCGCCAGGGACATCAACGCAAAGAAATTCAGCTTCGTCATGATTCTTGCTCTCCGCCAAAATGCAGGAAGTCGAACATCCGGGTGACAAAAAAAGAACAAAAAAAAAAACAGGGATCCTTCATTGTTGCATTATTCTTAACTGATATTGCAATTGATAAAGCACTGCAAAGTTTGATCGTGTCGCTTAATCAAACAAACAAAGAGGCACTAACAGCTGAAAAAGAAACCTGAAAATTTAAATAAAGTCAACATCAGTTTTCTACCAAAGTTTACTTAGCATACCAGCCGCCGTGGCGAAGTGGTTAGCGTCGCGGACTCCCGGCTGGGAGGTCGTGGGTTCGAATTCCATCAGAGTCATGTGGGTTTTTCTGTCCCGACCGGCTCCTACCCAGAGTTGAGTTTGCTGCGGACTCAGTTGGGAAGACTGGGACCACACGGTCGAGTTTCATCCACTTAATGGATGCGTTTCTGAGAGTGTTGCTCAAATTTCCTGACCAACACTGCAGGTGCCTGTATCTCTCGGGCCTGGTTGATGCCGGGATATATTATGAAAGGAAGCGTAGAGTACAGCCCTGTCATGTAGTCTCAGACCGAAATAGAAATCCGTAGCATCATCTTAATCAACCTCATTCTCATCGATCAACATTTTAAAAAATGTCTCAAATTCTGTGGGCCCTTCATGCCCTGCTCTCATGGCCGCGGTCCCTTGCGGGCTGTCGTTGGACGGACGTGGTGGCGCCCTCCGGAGGGAGAGCTCACTCACGCCGGCTCCGCGACTAAGCAATTATTGTCGTCGGTAGAGGGCTTAGTAGGTGGTGTCCTGCGTATGTTAGATCAGAACAGGCGCCACTGAACATCACCGAAGTGACTGGGCAGCAGTGCAGTGTGTCCTGTGGTGGGTTTCCTCTTGACGACTTGGCATTGACTGCTCCCTGTGGATTGCCGGTGCCGGGGCTGCGGTGGGGCCGACCGGGCTGTGGCTGTGGACGGGGTGTCGGAATGAGCGGCGTGGGTGCACTGCCTCTGAGGTAGCGCAGAGGTTGGGACAGCAAAAAAAAAAAAAAAAAAAAAAGTTTACTTAGCATTGTTCAGGACGGTGCAGCCACAACACAGGGCACTCCACCTAATCATTCCATCCAAACGACAAGCGCTCAAACCATCACGTAAGGTCTAGTGAAAAGGGGAAGAGACAAAAAAAAGGCTTATGTGTGGAATTCGAACTGTCGGACCGTGGATATTTCCTCATTTCATAGACGTTCCGCCAGACCCTCCCCGTTTTGATTTGTATGCGTGTGAGGTGGGGTGGTCGCCCCTGATGAGTTTGTTGGTTGGTCGCCAGGTGGCGGTGCTGGACCAGCAGGTGGTCGCCGTGAAGCTGGTGAACAAGAAAAACTGTGGTCCTGACTCCTGCTCTGGTGAAAGAAGTCAACCAGGTAAGTGGGTACCCCCCCCCCCCACCCCCCCTTCTTTAATATTCGCTGAGGGTAATTTTTGTGAAGCTTCACAAAAACAAATGCGGACGCATTTGGACGGTGTCAGTCTGTTCGAGGTTGGGAGCAGAGTCGCTACGCACATTTCTGTCACAGCGTTGAACTGAGAGATGATATGCAATATGTTCGTGACTGATAACACCCTCATCCCATTCTCACCCCCCACCCCCACCCCACCCCTATTCCCCTATCTCCAACCCTCGTTACGAGAGCTTCTGGGCTGATTGTATTGTTTTTTCTCTTTTGTGTTGTTGTATCCTTAGCAAAGTTTGAGGGGGTTGTACACAAGCTCTGATGTCTTGGTGTGTTCGTTGGTGAAGGAGGAATTAATGTCGTCGTTGATAATGCCTAGATAATGTTGCCGTAAAATGGCTCATGCAGTGATATTGGAATCTGAGTCACACAGATTGTTTTATGGTTCAGAATTCCACTGATTCTTGTTTAGCCTCGCTGAATGAAACGGGTCGGACGACTTGCTACACGTGATCACAGAACCGGTGTTCTGTGTGTCCAGTGGTGTTCTGTAGAGGAAACAGTTGTAGAACAAGATATACTGACAATGTCACAGACTGAAAAAAAAAAACATTCAGTTTACATGTTGTGATTACGTGATGATGAAATTAGTTTTGTCAGATGTAGTCTCTGTTCTGTGTGTTCTCGGTTTTTACATTTTCCATTTTCCACAATATTTCTGCGTTTCTTCGAATTAGCAGTGATTCCGTGCCAGTTTCAGCTGTATCAGGGGATGTGGACCTAATCCGGCTGCTGGCACTGACCATGTTGATGTATCCCAGGGTATCACGGCTGTTGATGGTCATTGAATGGAACTTCATAGGTCAGGCGGTGTGCCAGAGTGTTCTGTCTTCACCGTCAACCAAGATGTGGCTTCACATTATGACAGAAAATTACGTGAAGGCGGTTACTCTTTGCACACAGAAATGGTCTGAATCTTCCGGCTGGAATGTCCTGATGACTTGATTTCAGTTCTCACACAGCCAGTGCACACTAATCTTTCAATCTACCCTTGTGCACCAGTCTTTTTAAGAAACTGGTTTCATGCCTCTATCAAAGAAGATGAACTTTGACCTGAGTTTGTTGAAGAACTGCAGGCCCATGTCAAACGTACCGTTTATCTACAAGATTAACCTGCATGCGACGACCGTGTCATCACTTGGCCCAGTCTGCAGGCCCATGTCAAACGTACCTTTTATCTACAAGATTAACCTGCATGCGACGACCGTGTCGTCACTTGGCCCAGTCTGCAGGCCCATGTCAAACGTACCTTGGCCCAGTCTGCCTTGCTAGAACCGTACCAGTCTGCCTGTAGGCTGTATCATTCCTTTAATACAAGTTCTGCTTTGCGTTATGAAGAATTCGTTGCCTCATGGTGACTACGGTGATGAACCTGTGCTTGTCTTATCGGATTTTAGGCAGCATTTGATTCGCCGGACCATGACATCCTGTTGGAGAGGCAGCACACCACATCCGCCTCTTGAGCACCGCCTTTATATGGTCCATGTCCTGTTGATGTGAGCAATAGCCATTTCTAATGTGCTTATTCACACACTTTGAAGCCTGTTTCTTTGAGGCATAGACTACCCCAAGGTTCTGTCCTGGAGCCTGGTTTGTTCACAATATATGTTTTAAGCTATAAAGTGAGGTGATCAGGCAGTATGCTGTCATGTATCAGATGATGGGTTATAACACAGAGCTGTATAGAATTTGATGGCAGAACACGCCATATTCAGACTTATCTGACCAACACGTGAATTTCGACAGCTCTCTCTGCCAGCAGCAAGGACGTTTACGGAAATCAGGAAATCAAGTCGCCCGACATATATAGTATTATTTATAGATGAAAGAGACACGGATGAATGAAACGACAAACAATCATGTTTCATCGATGTGAGCGTTCTAGTAGATGTAGTTGCTTTCGGTACAGGACCCAAACCCCAGGTCCAAACAGGATAATGGTGATAGCTACTGACCTGTGCGTTTGATCAAGGATTTTATGTAAGTATATCTAATCATACAAATACACACACATGAAAACTTTAACATATCACATTCACACACGCGCGCGCACGCGCACACACACACACACACACACACACACACGCACGCACGCACGCACGCACGCACGCACGCACGCACGCACGCACGCACGCGCGCACGCACACACACACACACACACACACACACACACACACACACACACACACACACACACACACACGTGTCAACATATCAAATTCGGGACAATATGTCAACTCGATGAGTGCATTCTTGAAAGCAAAAAAAGGGAGATAAAAACAACTCCCGTACAAACGATATGCTAATGTCCAGGTTCACACGACAAGCGGGTCTCAGACAGCTTAACGAGCAGAACTGAAAGGAAATCTTGAATGAAGCAGGGAACAGTAAACAGTAAATAACAAACAAGTAGCGTAACTCTTGTTCCTATGATGAAATAAATACATGCCCATAACTCTAAACGAATGTTGCTTACGACACCGAATCGCCTAGCAGACATGACAGCACAGAGCACACAGAACAAACAAGGAAACATCCCCAGAAAGGATGTTCCAAGCTTGCCTTTATACCCCCGTTGTGGGCACGACTACATAGCAACAACAACTGGAGGAATGAACAAATACAAATTAACATTTATTCAAGACTGGCACAGCCTTTTCGATCTTTGATATAGTCAGACAAGTGCACGGACGAACAGTAACAAATGCAAATGCTCTGTGTTGTCATATCTGCTAGGCGATTCGGTGTCGTAAGCAGGATATCGACCACACTGTTTAGGTTCAGAACTGCCAACAAAACTGCATGCCACAAAAAAAAATTATCTCACTGACTACATATCGGATGTACCCATTCACAAATTCGATCGATACTCACACACGTACGTACCCTCGCACATTTACGACGGCACGCACGCATTCTCATACATGCGCAGGCACGCAGCATATTTAAATCTTGGCAAAGACTGATCTCTCCTGAATCTTGGCTGACAGGCTACACACAAAACATGCGCCAAGGCCTTCCTTAAGGAATCGAGTATTTATAGACAGGCACGGTTAGATTGTGCTGAGGATTTCGTTGGTTCTC
>CM065745.1:28394953-28397453 GCA_033310375.1 Conus canariensis | reverse complement strand
CAGCGTCCAGTCATTGCATGGACTGCGTGCATGGCCAGTCTAGTGCAGAGCAAAATCATCTTCACGCTCACATTAATCGATATGATATTCAAAAGAGCAACAACACTCACGTGTGGAGGTGGGAATGCAATTCAAGTAACCTAAGATGCTCATCCCAGTAAGCGCCTATTCTCTCTTCTCTCTCTCTCTCTCTCTCTCTCTCTCTCTCTCCTCTCTCTCTCTCTCTCTCTCTCTCCTCGCTCTCTCTCTCTCAAATGATAGGGAGAGAGATAGGAGGGACTGTGAGTAGGAAAGGATGCTGTGGGAGTGGGGATCGGGGTTAAGAACGATCTGAAACGAAGTGGAAATACCAGTGAGTCATAAAACTCTTACACCACAGGCTTTGTCTGTGAGTTGTGAATCACGGAACTCGTCTGTTTTAATTGGTGTTAGGGGCTGGGAATCATATAACTCCTCTGCGTTGGTCAGTGTCAGGGTCTGTGAATCATAGTACTCTTCTACTTTAGTCAGTGTCAGGGGTTGGGAATCAGAATCCTTCTACCAATCAGCGTCAGGATGTTGGGAATCATAGAACTCTTCAACTTTAGTCAGTGTCAAGGGTTGTGATCATAGAACTCTTCTACTGTAGTCAGTGTCAGGGGTTGTGATCATAGAACTCTTCTACTGTAGTCTGTGTCAGGGGTTGTGATCATAGAACTCTTCTATTGTAGTCAGTGTCAGGGGTTGGGAATCATTGAACATTTCTATCCGTCAAAGTCAGAGGTTGTGAATCATGGAAAATCTTCTACCAATCAGCATCAGGATGTTGTGAATCATAAAACTCTTCTACCAATCAGTATCAGGATGCCGTAAATCATAGAAGTCCGCTATTTCAGTCATTGTCAGGGTCTGCGAATCATAGAACTGTTCTACCTGTCAGTGCCAGGAGTTGTGATTCATAGAACTATTCTACCTGTCAGTGCCAGGAGTTGCGATTCATAGAACTATTCTGTCAGTGTCAGGAGTTAGGATTCATAGAACTGTTCTACCTGTCAGTGCCAGGAGTTATGATTCATAGAACTGTTCTGTCAGTGCCAGGAGTTGTGATTCATAGAGCTGTTCCACCGGTGAGTGTCAGAGATCATGAACGCAGAATATTTCTACTGCCAGCCAGTGTTCAGTTGTGCCAGTTTGTACAACTCTAGAGTGTGTCTCTGAATACGTGTCTAACGCAGCACTACGATCGTGTCACGTGCAGACATGTTGTGGACGGCCCCGGAGATACTGCGGACGGACCTCAAGGATGGGGGCGGCACCAAGAAGGGTGACGTGTACGCCTTCGCCATCATCGTGCACGAGGTGTACTACAGGGGGCAGCCCTTCGGCTTGCAAGACACCGATAACCCGGCAGGTACATGCCACCATGAGTATCGTGACGTTCAGCAAGACGTAAATCAGGCTGCACCCCAACCAAACATTAATGCGCGCCAAGGCCTTGCTCAGGGAGACGAGTATATATAAAGTTAGATTGTTTTGAGAATTTTTTTCATTGTGTCTGAAAGTTGATTCTCCTCATTTTCTTTCACGTGGCCATCAAGGCCAGCTGGTTCCAAGCAGACAGATTAAAATCAAAGGAATGGGACTATCTGGAAGTTTCGAGGGGACGCAAAGGTAGGGTCACGGGTGAGTGCAAAGGCCTGAAATGTGCGTCAAGAAAGGACAAGATCATGTATTTGAAGATTGTGATTTCCCGGTGAAAATCCTCCAAAACAAGAAAAATTATTAGTGGGACTTATTCTTTTTGATCAATTATCAGTTTGACATTAAATACTGGCTCAAATTTGTGCTAGGCCTCAAAACGCTACATGGATTACACAGTGTTTCAGTGCAAACATTGACTGTGGCATGTGGCCTCAAGGTCATGAACTCAGCATGCCAGAGTCGTACGTGAACTTGTTCTTGCTGTGGTAGTAAGCTGGTTCTGGCTTGTGTTGTATGATAAACTCATTAATGCTAGGGTCGAAAACTCGTTCTGGTTTAAACTGGTGTCGTAAATCCGTTCTGGCGGGGGTCATAAACTCAGTCTGTTTAAGGGTCATAAACTCGTTCTGGCTTGTTGCCTTAACTCGTGCTGCCTGTTGCCATAAACTCGTTCTGCCTGTTGTCAAACTCGTTCTGGCTTGTTGCCTTGTTTTGTCTCGGCTTCCGTCATAAACTCGTTCTGGTTATTGTCATGAACTCGTTTTGGCTTCAGTGGTAAAAGCATTCCGGTTAGTATCATGAACTTGTTCTGGCTAGGGTAAAATCTCTCCGTCGGGTTGGTGTCATAAACTCGTTCCGCTTAGTGTGTCATCAGCTCGTTTGGCTGGTGCCATAAACTTGCCTTGTCTAGAGTCATGAACCCGTTCTGATTTATATAATAATCTCGTTCATGAATATTTCAGCCGGTTCCATTAACCCGTCGTAGATATGGTCATAATTCGTTGTGGCTAGTGTGAAAAGCTCTTTCAGGCTGCGGTTA
>CM065745.1:28384953-28389953 GCA_033310375.1 Conus canariensis | reverse complement strand
TTGAGCTACTGAGCAAAATGCTGTTACACTGTGTCCGTTTCTTGTGTTCTGGATTCATTGAGCTACTGAGCAAAATGCTGCCACTATATGTCCGTTTTCTTGTGTTCTGGATTCATTGAGCTGCTGAGCAAAATGCTGTTACATTGTGTCCGTTTCTTGTGTTCTGGATTCATTGAGCTACTGAGCAAAATGCTGTTACAATGTGTCCGTTTCTTGTGTTCTGGATTCATTGAGCTACTGAGCAAAATGCTGCCACTATATGTCCATTTTCTTGTGTTCTGGATTCATTGAGCTGCTGAACAAAATGATACCACAGTATGTCCGTTTATCATGTCCTGAATTCCTTGAATTGCTGACCATATTTGTGGTACAAATTCACTGAAATACTCTATTCGCTTTTATTGTGTGGTGGATTTATTGCCCTGCAAGGCAGAAAAAAAATGCTGCCACAGTATTCTGTCATTTGTATCGTAGATTCATTGAGCTGCTGAGCACAATGCTGCCACAATATTCTCCTTGTGTTGTGAAGTCATGGAACTGCTGTCAAGGTATTCTGTTCGTACGTGTTGTGGATTCATTAAACTGCTGGGCCAACGTTACCACAGTATTCTGATACTTGTGTTGTAGATTCATTGAATTGCTGCGCAAAATGCTGCTGTGGCATTCTGTTCATTGTAGTTTGGATTCTTTGAACTGCTGGGCGAAATGTTGCCACAATATTTCCTTTTATTTTGTTCTGGATTTTTTTTTAACTGCCGGGCAAAATTCTTCTTTATTATTCTCTCCATTGTGCTGTGGATTCATGGCACTGCTGGACAAATGCTGCCGTAGTATTTTATTCTGCTCTTGATTCATTGATCTGCTCCTTGAAATTCTCACACAATACTCTCTCCTTTGTGTTGCGGATTCATTGAATTGCTCGACAAAATGCTTGCCGTAGTATTCAGTTCATCGTGTTGTGGATTTAGTGAACTGCTGGGCAAACTGCTGCCGTAGTATTCAGTTCATCGTGTTGTGGATTTAGTGAACTGCTGGGCAAACTGCTGCCGTAGTATTCAGTTCATCGTGTTGTGGATTTAGTGAACTGCTGGGCAAACTGCTGCCGTAGTATTACATTTTTGTCCCAGAAATGTTTTTCTTTTTTATAAACGTTTTTCTTTGTTTATCAAACTACATCTTTACAGAAAAGAAAACAAAAAATAATCATCCAAAGAAATCGTGCAAGTTAACATTATTTTGTTTTAATTCGAAACACACGAGTGAATCGTGGACAAATTTGTCCTCTGAAGACGTTTATTCATAACACACATCAAACATCACAAGATAACAGTTCCTAAGGTGTGTTACCATCTACCCACGGCCATCTAGCGAGTATTGTTTCCTACATGTTTAAGACTTAGTAAAAAAAAAAGCGCCATTGTCTTATTTTGTATTGTGTAGTAAATAAACGTTGCGTTGTACTCTGTTTCGTGCGTTTGTTTGTGTTTAGGTCCATACCTTTCTATATACTTATCAAAGTGTACCTACAATTTTTTTTTTATAACCTTTTTTAATTCAGTTACTTTTGCGAGGAGATCACCCCCCCCCCCACCCCTTCCCAATTCTCCCCGCCGTCCTTTACTGGCATAGTCATTGTCTTCTTTGTTTTTCTTTCCTTTTGTCTACATCTCCGTCTTCTACGTCAACATCCGTGTCTTGCCCTTCGGGTTTTTTCACCCCACAAGTCACTGGAGGCAAGAAACCTGTGTCCTTATTGACTGTAACGAGCGTGATTCAGTTTGGTGTTGTCATGTAACCTCGTCTTCCTTTTGTTTTTGTGTTGTTTGTTGTTGTTGTTGTTGTTGCTGTTGTTTTTAAGGGGGGGGGGGTTTCTGTTTTTGTTTTTTCGTTTTTTTCCACCTGCCAGTGAAGACAAGGAATTAACTCACGTCCTTACTGCTTGTAATGTAATGTAATGTAATGTAATGTAAAATGATATTTGATAGAGCGCTTTACCTCGCGAGAGCCCAAAGCGCATATTAGAGAAACATGATAAAATACTAATTCTAACCCAAACACACACACACACACACACACACACACACACACACACACACACACCACACACACACACACACCGAAAAACAAAACACACATACACGCAGACAGACACACGAGCGCGTCAAAACAAGCAGACTCGCGCACAGAGATAAGTGGATATCGTTAATGAGTGCGGGGGAAAAGATGTGTCTTTAGGGAGGTTTTTAAAGTCTTTAAAGAGTCCGTGTTACGCAGAGGAGAAGGCAGACCATTCCACAGAGCAGGTGCCAGGTAAGATACAGTTGTTTGGGGTCCTTTGTACCCCCCATAGACATGCCAGAGAACAGGAAGTGGTTCACTGTGGTTGATGGGGGTGTGGATCCATGGAATGACGTGGAGCTGCTTGGTTCTGCAGGTCCGTGGCTGAAGAGCTGAAGATGGGCCGCCCAGTCATTCCCGAGTCGTACGCGTCCGCCACTCTGTTCTTCTCAGACATCATGGGCTTTTCAGACATCGCGCTGAATAGTACCCCCATACAGGTGCGTATCTGCTGTCTGTACACTGATTCTAGTATGCGACGTTATCAGTATGCTAGTTTTGGCAGGTTTCCTTTATCGGTACACTCGTACAGGTATGGTATCTATAATTGGTAGACCCTTTAGAGAGGTACATGCCGGTTATCGGTAAGTCCATTAAGTAGACTTATGCAATAAATCTACATGGGTGTTTATTGCACTTAGTGGTGAGACTAGCCTCATAATACCCTAACCAATGTTCTTACACCGATAGAATTAAAATGAAGGAACAAAAACCTAAACCTATGCCAGCTGCCATCTCTTCAGCCCTGTCGTTTCGTCTGATGCACTATCATAACTTTCACCTGGACAAACGTCAATCATGAGGTCTCTTTCTGGGTGATCTCTTTATTTTACGGCACGTAGTCTATAAGGATTTCCAGAAAGAGAGGAAGACAGAGAAAGAGATGGGAGGACAACGTTAGTGCATGGACTGGCCTCACTCTCAGTAAATGCATACGATCGTCATGAGAACCGAGAGGAGAGAAGGAAGCTGGCTACGAACTCTTCTGTGGCGCCTGGACGGTCTTCAAGACTCCGGGATGGGTGATAGGTGATAGTCTGTTTCCAGCAGAGTCCAGTTTTTTGTATGATTTACCAAGCAGCTGTAACCAAACCGCCCCCATCTCAGTTTGTATGTTCAGTCACCCTTAAGCAAAATTCAAAACTATTATTTCGACTTACAGGAATGTGTTAGTAACAAGTACTGCAAGACAAACGATCTTCGTCTTGATTTATCTCACTATTTGTTCCAGACCCAGCAACGGTGTGCATTCAAATCACAGATGACTAGCACCAAGCCGGAATTATGCCAGGAATAGGTCACACAATATGGTGAAGTATCCACTTCGAAGAGGCCCACAGAATTTAGAGCAATGAGCGTGTCAAAGCCGATTCTTTTACCTTATGTCACACGACTAATGCCACCCGTTCAAGCCGTTGCACTGTTACAGCTGACGGCTGGACGATGCTTAGAATTAATTAATTATTAGTGAGATCAGCCTGCTCGGGCTGGGGTTTGTTTGTTTGTTTGTTTGTTTTTTTGTTTGTTTTTTGTTTTTTGTTGTTGTTTTTGTTTTTTGGTTTTTTGTACTCCCAGTAATGGGAACGAAGACATGCTGTCTGTCAGCGTGTCTGTCTGTCTGTCTGTCCGTGGTCAAAATGTATTCCACTCGCTCCAGACAAATTTTCTGGGCCGATCTTTCAGAAAAATTGTAGGTATGTTCGTTATGGGTCACGGATGATGCCCGATGTTTTATTTCACCAGAATAGCCGTTACTAATGGCTACAACGGCCCAAAACGGTTTTTCTTCTTTATGGAATATCTCAGTGACAGAATACATTATGACGCATGTTTGATTGTGACGTTTTCTTATTTGACAAATATCTGTGAAAGTACTGTATTTGACGGACTTTAAAATACCTTTAGTCTAATAACTGACTGGTAGATCATGGGTAGTTTCATGGTAAACATGCACTTGACATTACACGCGTATTCAAGATAAACTGGGAGTACGTTTATATGCTTTGCATTTTTTTTTTTCATGTTTATTCCAGACTTCAACATCACCACGTGCAGGTCAAGTGGCGATGGAAAAAAAAATGATCCAAAACAATTCTGACCAAGTCGGGAATTTGAAACGAGCCGGTCCAATTCTCCTCTCCCATCTAATGGTTACACTAGTTATGGTCACGTGCCTGCCAGTGGTGCCGTTCATTGGCTCCTCATGCGACATGCAAGACCTCAACTCGTCAGACTAGCGCACGTCTTGAAATGCTTTCATGCGTGTAACAGCTTCGGAACCTTCTTCTTTCAAAAATATATCAGACAGGAAACGTGTGGAGCATTTGTTTCGGCACCAGCTGTTGTTTGTAAACTCCAGTGTGTGACATATAATCCTAAGTCAGTGGACAAAGATAGTTTCCTGTACCAAACGTCTGAATACTAAAAGTTTGCATTAGAATGTGCTTCAGTAACGAAACCGACAGACCTGCATGGTGCGTGAGAGTCAGTAGAGAAGACAAGAGGAGGGGAAAGAAAAGAGAAGGTGTAACGAAGAAAGGTGGCAGAGTGGTTAAGACGTTCGCCTGCCAGTCCAAACGTGTGAGAAGTGCGTGGGTTCGAGCCCTGCCTTTCTCGCCCTTTCTTTCCCAGTGTGAATGACAAATCGAACTGAACGTCAAGTCCATCGGATGGGGACTATAAGCGAGTCGGACCCGTGTGCCTTCCTGGCCCCCTGCACACGTTAAAGAACCCACGGCAGTTGAAAATCGAAAAGAGCAAGGGGGTTCCCCGCTGCCCTGGCAAAATTGATGTAGATTGAAGATAGCCGCCTGGTATTTCTTACCAAGCCACAAAAATTGTCACTTACTGTTATCGTGTGCCATCGTGTACCGGTGGAAATG
>CM065745.1:28377453-28379953 GCA_033310375.1 Conus canariensis | reverse complement strand
CATAAAGAAGAAAAACGGTTATGAGCCCGTTATAGCCGTTAGTAACGACTACAACGGTAAAAATAACGCATCGGGCATCATCCGTGACCCATAATGAACATACCTACAAATTTTCAGGTAGATCGGCCAAGTAGTTTTGTCTGGAGCGAGTGGAACACATTTTGACTATGGACACACACACACACACACACACACACACACACAACACACACACACACACACACACACACACACACACAGAGCATTTTTTAGTTCCCATTGTAAAGTACTCCCTGTTCTATAAGAACTGGGAGTACAGTGATACAGTAGTCATAATAAAAATGTCACTTTTATAATTTAGGCCTACATATTGCAACAATATAAACAGGACATGGTGCATTTCATCAATGCCAAAGGACACTAACTTGTGAGAATTCCATTCAGTATTGAATTTGAATACATTCCCATTCATTTTTTAGCATTGTGTAATTCTATTTTATACCGGTTATAGCAATTCGTTTTGAAAAATACATACATTCGTGGAAAGAACGTGTCATCTTACATGCGATAAATATCATGTTTGGCAAGTATTATTATCAGGTTAAATATCTCATCGTCTTTTTCGTATCCAATCATACAAAAAAAAACACGAGATTGCGAGAAAAAAAAATGAATGTTGAAAACATTCTCACGTTTCTCATTTGTATGAATTCTAAAAAGATTACACACTCAAAAAAAAAAAGATGTACAGGTGCACAGTTCATTGCAAGCAGTTTTCTCAGCATGTGATAAGTTAATGACTGGCCACTGGGAATTCACTTCGTACAACAGCAGATTACTCAAAGGATCCCACGGGGAAATGAGTAAGAATACAGTTACTCACCCATATTACTAGCGCTCCTCTGGCGCGTCTGTTTTGCTGTGATAAACAATTGTGACAAAGCTGCCCGCAGCGTAATCTACTTTCCGGACTCCCAACGATGAAGAAATCTCACAGCGGTGGAGGTGACAACTCACAGACAACTACCAGTCGTAGAGCAGAAGAATATAAAAATTCAGTGATTCTTGTAACCCGACACGTCTGTACATACGTGTGAGTGTGTGTGTGTGTGTGTGTGTGTGTGTGTGTGTGTGTGTGTGTGTGTGTGTGTGTGTGTGTGTGTACAGGGATTGATAATTCTCACTTTTCAATACTGACTCTTCTTAAACAGGGGGCTTATGCATGTTCAGCATAATGAACAAAGTGGCTTCAAACAAACGTATCCAAAGCTATGTGATGAACAAGAATAGACACACGCACAACCTTTTCTTTCCCATGCCCAGAACAATCTTTAATAATCTGGTCATACATAATTTTAGAGAGAGGAAATGGCGGCGGCAGGGAATAATTTGCCCTCTTCATAATGATCTTTCTCCAAACAAACATTTCAAAAAACACAAAACTATTGATGGAAACACCATTAAGCTATTAACTGTCACTTTAACATCAACCCTTTTTCTTCTGTGTGTCTGTCTGTCTGTTTGACTCTGCCTCTCTCTCTCTCTCTCTCTCTCTCTCTCTCTCTCTCTCTCTCCTCTCTCTCTCTCCTCTCGCTGTGTGTGTGTGTGTACGCGCGCGCGCGTGCGTACGTACGTGCGTGCGTGTGTGTGTGTGTGTGTGTGTGTGTGTGTGTGTGTGTGTGTGTGCGTACATGCGTGCATGTGTGCTCGAAATACGTTTGCAATTGATGTACGTATGTTTTCATGATTATACTTTTTGCTCAGACATATGCACATGTTATCATCTGGCAAAAATTGCATTCCTTCAAAGTGTTTTTCATTTCTGCTATATTGACTTTTTTTTTGTATTTGTGTCTTTTCCCCGTTTCTCGCTAAAGTGAACTGAAAAAAAAGCTGTAAAGTTTAAGTCTTTAACCCACACTAAAGTTGATACACGTTCCATCTTCTTGTGCAGCTCTTCATATTCACGTGAGCCCGGAATGCAAGGTATGCCTGGACAAGCTGGGGGGATTCCACCTGAGAGAGAGGGGACTGGTGGCGATGAAGGTTAGTCCTCATGCCCCCTTTAGATGGCTGCACCCCAGTGCTGTACCCACAAGGCTCGAACTGCAGTGACTGTCCAGTTGAGCGCATGCCAAAAAGCACGAGTATGAGATCGAATAAACGCGCGAATGTGAACCGTGGAAAAAAGCGAAATCTTGAATAAACCTTAAATAACGCCTTCTTCCTTGCGCTGAACCCTGTGAAGTGATCTGAAGCGATCAAAGCTAAGTGAATTTTCGTTGTTTTATTCGTTTATGTCTCACCCGATGAAGACCTAAGAGGTCGAAACGCGTTGTGTTTCGTCTTGTGACTCGTTTGTCCACGTTCTCTGGGCGGTTCGCTAACATTTATTTAAGATTTTCTTTTCTAAAAGTTCAAATCTTTGCCAAGTCATTACTATAATGACTGAAGAATTGTTAGCCTGCACTTGTTTTCCCCCACTACTTAATTGTTCAGCATTTATTTAAGATTTGTTAGA
>CM065745.1:28364953-28367453 GCA_033310375.1 Conus canariensis | reverse complement strand
TGATACGATATTGCTGGTCTTTGCTGTTGGATCGACATATCCATACACACACGCACGCCGCGCCGCGCACACGCACACACACACACACACACACACACACACACACACACACGCACGCACGCACGCACGCATGCACGCATGTAAGCAATCTCTCTCTCTTCTCTCTCTCTCTCTCTCTCTCTCTCTCTCTCTCTCTCTCTCTCTCTCTCTCTCTCTCACTCGTCTAATATCACATCATTTTTTTTACACAGATGTACAATGAAAATACTGCTACTACTGCACTCAACAGATTGTTGACCGACACAGACAAGCAACGGATAGAGAACTTCCACATGGCCAAAGACACTTTTTTTTTTTTACTGCAGCTGCAAACTGTTCAAAATCCGTCCAAACCTGACAGAGTTTTCGCCATGTTCCCGAGGCAGCCGTAAAGCAAAAGTCAGTTTTGTGCCGTTTGCACACAGGCCACCCCTTTTACACCCATTCTTATCTTTTGAATCTTTTGCTCCATGGTGCATTCAATTGTCATGTGCCACTCACAATGAAACCTGTTCTTTTAGAGTGTTGGGACTTGCACGATGTGAGACACAAACATTTTACAGCAGATTCCATGAAAACCTTGTTCAGAGACGTTCCGCCTGACGCGATCTTTGAGTTCTTGAAAGAGATTAACATTTTTCATCGGATCTGAGATTTTACAGTGGAAAGGTTTTTACAAACTTTCGGATGGGTTTTTCGATGTATTTTAAAGAAGTGTGTGAATAATGACTTGTGAGTTGATTTTAACGAGGTGACAGCCCTGATGTGGCCCTTTGTGGTCGGCTGGACTATAAGCAACATTATCTTATCTATTATCTTATCTTTTGAAAGGTGAAGAAGCTCCCTGATGCATTCCATGTCAGGTACCACTCACGATGAACCATATTCTTCAGAATTTGGAACTTGCATGATGTGAGACGTAAACACTTTACAGCAGACTCCATGAAGACCTTGTTCAGAGATGTCCCACCTGATGTGATCTTTGAATTTCTGAAAGACATCAATCATTTTCATCTGATCTAAGATCTTACAGAAGAAAGATATTTTTAACCAGATTTCCGATGTCTTTTTTTAGGTGTATTTCAAAATATTGTGTAATTGTTGTTGTGTGTGTGTGTGTGTGTGTGTGTGTGTGTGTGTGTGTGTGTGTGTGTGTGTGCGTGCGTGCGCGCGTGCGTGCGTGCGTGCGTGTGTGTGTTTTAAAGACTTGTGAATTGACTTGAACACGGTGACAGCCTTGATATGACCCTTTGCGGTCGGCTGGGCTAAAAGCATCATTATCTTACCTCTGGCGGTGAAGCCAGCTGTGACGTCATACACGAGAGATTTAAAAACCACCTTTCATCAACCTCTCTCACCCCAGCTCCCTCCTGCAGGAACCTTGTATTATCATCTATATACTTTGTATCATTATTATCGATCAGGGGAACTGGTATCTGGCGCCTAGCCATCATTATGTAACTTGTCTTTCTTCTCCATTACCTTCCCAGCTCCTGCCCCCCCCCCCCCTCCCCCTCGTATGTGGCGTGTGTTCATGCCCCCCCCTCCTTACCTCTCTCTCTCTCTCTCTCTCTCTCTCTCTACTCTCTCTCTCTCTCTCTCTCTCTCTCTCTCCATTCGACTGCACTTTTTCTGTCTCTGTCTCCCCCACCCCTCTCTGTCTGTCTGTTTGTGTGCGTGTGTTGTGGTGTGTGTGTGTGTGTGTCCCTCTCTCTCTCTCTCTCTCTCTCTTCCTCTCCCTCTCTCTCTCTCTCTCTCTCTCTCTCTTCTCTCTCTCTCTCCCTCTCTCTCTGTCTCTCTCTTCTCTCTCTCTCTCTCTCTCTCTCTCTCTCTCTCCTCTCTCTCTCTCTCTCTCTCTCTTCTCTCTCTCCAGTCTGCCTTCAGCCATTTTCTGTCCGAAATGTCTGTCTACTCCTAGCCCTACTCCCTCTTCTCTCCCCCTCCTCCTTCCCTTAGACCCTTTTTTTTTTTTTTTTTTTTTAACAAGGTGAAAACGTGACACTGGATGTGCGTCTTGGAGCTTGCACACGACTCGTGCGTACAGAGGCGCGTTCGTGTGTGTGTGTGTGTGTGTGTGTGTGTGTGTGTGTGTGTGTTGTGTGCGTGTGTGTGTGTTGTGTGTGTGTGTGTGTGTGTGTGTGTGTGTGTGTGTGTGTGTGTGTGTGTGTGTATCACACGCGCAAGTGTGTATATTTGTGTGCGTATGTGTGTGTGTGTGTGTGTGTGTGTGTGACACGCGCATGTGTGTGTGTGTTGTGTGTGTGTGTGTGATACGCGCATAATCATATGTGTATGTGAGAGAGGGAGAGAGAGACGAACGGACAGACAGAGAGCGTAACTTTCAATTCAAAGGGAATGTATACGTGATGCTATATATTGCAAACTGACACCAACAGAGTAAAATGGTTGATTAAATCATATTCTTCGGATTGACAGACGCACTCCAGATCCTGATGGCTCG
>CM065745.1:28327453-28352453 GCA_033310375.1 Conus canariensis | reverse complement strand
TGTTTGCGCTTTTTTTTTTTTTTTACAACTTTTTAAGAAATGAAAAGTATTTTAAACAAAAAAACTCCAGTAACTTCGATCTCTCATCCGTTTTCTAGTATTGAGTTCTCTTATGACAGCTCTGTGATCAATGTAAACGATAGGCGTCAGTTCACAAGAAACACAAACACGCCACACGCCATCTCCGAAAGGCAGCAGTGTAAATATCGAACCAGTTAACGTGTAATCTGGATTCAAGAACACTTTCTTTCCTTCGTTTTTGGGATGTTCTGCGAATGTCACTCAGTTTTAACTCTTTGCTTCCGTTACTTTGCTCTCCGTGCTTAGCCTCGCTATCAAAACGATCCAAAATTATGTCTTCCTTCTTTCTTTCTTTCTTTCTTTTCTTTCGCGTTCCTGGCCATACTATATGCTTAATCCGGTGACTAAGGCAAAGTCAGCAGTCCGCCGCATAGACTCCACTGGTCCCCACAGCTGTTCGTGGACTTCAACCGGACTGGGCCGCGTCTGGCGTTTCGAGGTTTTAAAAGGAGGGGCAGAATTATAAGATGTGGGTGAACATTGGCCGGACCTGTCTGCAGTATTCCGCGTGGATACTCGGCAATTAGAACAATGCTCTGTTCGGGTTATCTTCCCCTACAATATTGCTCTCAATGTCCAATCAGAATCGCTTCCCGGGATCAGAAGTATGATAACCCATGGCGATTGTTTTTTGTCAATACCGATTCAGTTACGAATTCGATCACACAGAATGTTTAGTAGTTCAAACATGCAGACAAATGGAAACTCTGAATTGCACGTGCAAAACAGGAGCGCATGTGACCACATAAAATCAGTTGAATGTGGCAAATGTGGGGAAAAAAACTGCTTTTGTCTGTTGTGAAATGACTTACATGTAGGCTACTTTCGTTCACCGATGATCGATAATAGTACACAAACGTCAGCTGGACCGAATACCAAAATTTACAGGTTGGTGTCTGCGTTCAATTCAAAGTATTTTTGTCTTACTGTTGATGCCTGACCGCTACCAAAGTATGTGTGTGTGTGTGTGTGTGTGTGTGTGTGTGTGTGTGTGTGTGTGTGTGTGTGTGTGTGTGTGTATGTGTGTGTGTGTGTGTGTGTGTGCGTGCGTGCATGTGTGTGTGTGTGTGTGTGTGTGTGTGTGTGTGTGTGTGTGTGTGTGTGTGTGTGTTGATGTCGCTATGACTTTCAATGGCAGAATTTGTACAGGGTGCGTGCTCACAAAGTAATGTGAAAGGTCAAGTACGTGAATGACCTAGCGGTGGATCTGGCATGTGGCTGGCTGTGTCTGTGGGGGCGTAGTATGTCTCAACATCTGTCTCAACACAGTGAAAAAAAAAAAAACGGCGGGCCGCTTTAGGAGATACTGTGACATAACCACTGAGCTCTGTTTATAGATCAGTGGGTCTGACGCTCTCCAGACCTGCCTCGGTACTGTCGGTCCTGTCTGTGGCGGTTATCTCCAGGCTGGTCAGTCCGCCCCTGGAGCAGGTACCCGTGCCTCAGTGCTCGCATTCCCTCCCTCGTTCGTCCCCCGGTGCCTCTGCCATAAAAGGCTGACACGTAGAATCGCCGTGTGCGTGATGTGGTGGTTTGGCTGCTGGCATGCATGGCAAACGATTTCCCTTGTGCGTGTAAATGCATGGTTCTTTGGTTATAGGCATTCAGGACATACGATACTATGCTTAAGTATGTCTCTGATTGGACAAAGAAACGCATATAGTGCTCATTAAAGGACTGAAATTATCATGTTACTATTATAAGTAGTAGTAGTAGTAGTAGTAGTAGTAGTAGCAGCAGCAGCAGCAGCAGTCGTAGTAGTAGTATTGATAATCAGAGCAGTAACATGGAGATGTTGATAAGGACGATGATGATGATAATGATCATCATGATGATGACCACGATGATTGTGTTTTGTTGTTGTTATTATTGTCTTATCACCTTAAGGATGCGTTCTGTAGTCCTTATTTGTAATTTGTGATTTTGTTTCGAAATGAATCACGATTTTATTCCTTAAATTTAGGACATACGATTGGTGTCTTGGGTTCACTGTCGTTCTTTGTCGCTTAATGTTGCCCAGAACACGTTTACTCTAAGTAAAGTTTGAAGGGGAACGGGAGGAATAATTATGAAAATAAACCACCGTCCTGTCAAAACTATAGTAAACGTGTTGTCTACATCTCGTGCATTCTGTTTTGATGGATGACCGTAGCTCACCTCCTGTGTCGATGGCATTGTGCCCAGTCTCAGACTCAGCCACAGACATTGGGATTTTGTCCACGCACACCTTAGTGCTCGGTTCTCCTCCCCCGAGTCGCTCCCTTGATTGAACAGGTGTCATACTGACCAGTGACCTTAGGCCTTGTGGTACAGGCTCGCAAACTCCCGCCCACATCTTAACAGTCCCGCCCCTCCTTTGAAGCCTTGAGACGCCAGACGTGGCCCAGTCCTGTCGATGTCCAGGAGAAGCTGTGGGGACTGGTGGAGTCTCTGCGGCGGACTGCTGACTTCGCCTTACTAACTGAATTGAGGATCTAGCATGGCCAGGGACAAGGAAAAAAAAAAAAGAAGAAAAAATGCAGAGGTCGGTGTTAGCCACCTGTTGCATGACCCTTTTAGTTTTTTTTTTTTTGTTTGTTTGTTTTTGTTTTTTTTTTTTTTTTTGCTGTCCCAACCTCTGCGCCACCTCAGAGGCAGTGCACCCACGCCGCTCATTCCGACACCCCGTCCACGCCACAGCCCGGTCGGCCCCGCCGCAGCCTCGGCACCAGCAATCCACAGGGAGCAGTCAATGTCAAGTCGTCAAGAGGCAACCCACCGGAGGAGACACTGCACTGTTGCCGAGTCACTTCGGTGGTGTTCAGTGGCGCCTGTTCTGATCTAATATACGCAGGACACCACCTACTAAGCCCCCTACTGACGACAATAACTGCTTAGTCGCGGAGCCGGCGTGAGTGAGCTCTCCCTCCGGAGGGCGCCACCACGTCCGTCCAACGACAGCCCCCATGGACTCGCCGGTACCGGTGACCCCGACGGAACCAAACCAAAGCCACAGACGTGGAGAGGACATCGAAATTGAGGTCACCATGAGAGCAGGGCATGAAGGGCCACAGAATTTGAGACATTTTTTTTTTATGCTGATCGATGACAATGAGGATGATTAAGATGATGCTACGGATTTCCATTTCGGTCTGAGACTACATGACAGGGCTGTACTCTACGCTTCCTTTCATAATATATCCCGGCGTCAACCAGGCCCGAGAGATACAGGCACCTGCAGTGTTGGTCATGGAATTTGAGCAACACTCTCAGAAACGCATCCATTAAGTGGATGAAACTCGACTGTGTGGTCCCAGTCTTCCCAACTGAGTCCGTAGCAACTCAACTCTGGGTAGGAGCCGATCGGGGCAGAAAAACCCACATGACTTCTGATGGGATTCGAACCCACGACCTCCCAGCCGGGAGTCCGCGACGCTAACCACTTCGCCACGGCGGCTGACCCTTTTAGTTTTCATACCGTATGGTAGAAATTGCGATTTCGCCTCCGGTATCACGTGCAACTCCTTTAGGGGCCGTTTATTTCTTCTTCTACTTGTTCAGGCAGCCTGCTTCATAACTGTAAAGATTCTGCTGCACAGTGTACATGTGCTAATGTATTTTTCATCCATTTCCACACACACACACACACACACACACACACACACACACACACACATACATACATACATACATACACTCAGGCCTGTGCCCACATACCCATATACACACACGTGTACTCTCACATGTACACACACATACAATGATGATAATGGCACAGCCAATGTTGGGTAGGTCTGACCAGCACGTTGGGCTCATGCGTAGGTCAGACATCCGCCAAGTCGTAGCCACAAGACCCTCTTCTTAAATTCTCACATCTTAGTCATAAGTTCATTTATCCATCAGCTTTAAATCATGAACAGTGTAGTCTCAAAACTGAACGGATGTGGTGTAGCGTATATGGACTAGTCCGCACGCAGTGACACCTCCTTGATGAAACTGACACTGAAACTCCACAGACGCCCGGTGGCCTCTCCCCAAAGGCGGAATGGAAGTTAGTGTGCGTGTAATTTAAGCATGATGTCACCACACACGGGACAAGGCAACAAAAAAAAGTGTGAAAAGCTCTAGATAATAACAATCTGTCAAAGACAGCGACACAAAGCCTATGTCTTCAGCGACGTTGAGGAGTTTATGACAGCAGTAACAGTGTTTAACCATGAGTTCACACACGGGACATAGATCTGGATGATATCACAAACTATCAAACACAACAGCCGCAAATATGTCCTGAGCGATGCTGAGGGCTAAATGACAGTAATAACAGTGTTCAGCAACTTCAGAGGCTACGCCATCTTTGTCATTTCTAGATTTGGCTTCAAACCAGTTTTGTTGTAATTGCTACCAAACTAAACAAGTCACTCAGTTAAAGAAGGCTACTCACTGTGTGCGCTGCTTTCGTCGGCAATCCGGCCGACTTCTTCAGCAGCAACTGCTGGGTTGAGAACTGGATTCAGTGCGCACCGCCGTGAGCGAACTCACGACAATGCGACTGAATGAGTGAGGAGTACACCGATGGCAGGCCGTGTCGGCCCCGGTCGCGGTTGAGGGTGGGGTTCCTGGCGGCGATGTGGACTGGCTCCTTTACTCCTCTCTGGAACCAGTTCTGTTGTCATTTTCATTAAAAAAAATTTTAAGTTCTTTAATTTAATTTGTGAAACTATCGTTGACTGAAAAACCCCGCTTCTTGCCATCTGCACGAATGCAGCCGTTCTTCGAAATTTAACATGAAGGAGGGTGGAAGTGGATGATGATCAGGGTGTGGATGAAAGCGACAAAAAGTTCCCCCCTCCCCTCCCCCTCCACCCACCCACTCACCCCAACCCCACCCCCATCCAACTGTCTTTATTTCACTTCAACGGCCCAGTCTCGAAACGTGGAAATTCTGAAGGCCCTTTAAAGAGACCATTCGCGTAAACAATATATCTAATTCAAAAAATACGTTAACTTTTAGTGATGCTTATATCGGGGAAGTTTTGTTCCAACATCACGTCGAAACGGCTGGGCATATTGGTCTACAATTAAGTATATGTGATCTTTGGCATCCTGTTTGGTTCAAAGCGAACTTTCCAAGCATGAATGCTCTCCAGTTTTAGAGAGAATCGGCCTTGATAGATAAGAATCGAACCACTGGGCTACCATGGACGACATTGGTGGGGCACTGCGCGCAATTAAACCAGCGAGCACTGGCTCAGTTTGCATGTAACAAGATGGCGAACTGTTGTGTACATCCACGCCCAACTTTCATGAGACTCCTGTCGGTTACTCCCTCACCCATCCCTTCCATTCCTCCCTCTACCTTATCCCCCCCCCCCCCGCCCCACCCCCACCCCCAGCCCACTCCCTTCCTCTGCTCCCTCGCCCTTTGTGGCCAATGTTTCCAGAGCAGAATGTTTTGCAGTGACCATGCCCGTTTTCCTTCCTCCTGTCCACCCCTCCCCCTTCCCCTTTCCTCCTCCATCCCCCCCCCCTTTCTGATTGAGTTCTCAGGTTTTGATACCCCTCCCCCCCCTCCCCCAGTCACCCAATCTTATTTCTCCCTACTGCCACTGTATTGCCTCACTGCCCACCCCCACCCCTACATTCCCTCCCTGGCCCCTCCCTGTGATCATCAGTACAGTCTGTGGCAGGGCTGTGGGTGCAGAGAGAGACAGACTGAAAGAGACAGGGGAGGAGAGGGGAAGGGGAAGGAGGGATGTAGTGAGGGGAAGATTATGGACCCAGGTTGAAATGCAAATCTGGTGTGGAGAGAGAGAGAGAGAGAGAGAGAGAGAGAGAGAGAGAGAGAGAGAGAGAGAGAGAGAGATAAGGTAAGGTAATGTTGCTTATAGCCCCGCCGACCGCAAAGGGCCATAATAATCAGGGCTGTCACCACGTTAAAATCAACTCACAAGATACACAGACAGATAAAGAATGATATTGAAGAAGACTGTTCACAACATCCCCAATCTACTCTGTCTCCCCACCCCCACTCCCACCCCCACCCCTCCCACCTACCCCCTCCCACCCCTGGTGATTTTCAGGTGAATATTCTTGATTCGCCGCACAAGGCTAAGTCTGGCCAATACACCACCAATTGTGGTGCAGTGGCCAGCATTGCGGTGGATTTGTGGTCTGGGAGGTCATGGGTTCAAATCCCATGAAAGCCATTAATTGGTGTGATTTTTTTTTTTTCTGGCTCCTATATGGTGGGCTCATGTGAAAAGCTTGAACCATGGGATGCATTGAGGGGAAGATTATGGACTGGGTTGACATGCTAATCGAATGTGGGAAGATTGATAGATAGATAGATCGAGAAACACACAGACAGACAGACAGATAGATAGCTGGATGGATAGATAGATAGAAAGAGACAGGCAGATAGATAGACAGATAGATAAGTAGATAGATAGATAGATAAGTAGATGATAGATAGATAAGTAGATAGATAGATAGATAAGTAGATAGATAGAAGAGACAGACAAACAGACAGACAAACAGACAAACAGACAGACAGACACCAACCAACATCACACCCACACCCACACACTCACAGATTATGGATCGGGTTGAAATGCTAATCTAATGTGGGAAGATAGGTAGATAGATAGATAGATAGAGATAGATAGATAGATAGACAGACATTTAGACAGATAGACAGAACCATGGTCGAATTCTATTTTCTTAATGCATGTCCGTTTCTGAGAGCTGACTCCATTTTCTGAGCAACACTGCAGGTGTCTGCATCTCTCGGATTCAGCTGACGCGAGGTATTATGAAAGTAAAGTGAGAGTACACCCTGTTCCACCTGCAGCTTCATCTTCATCATCTTCATCGTCATTGATCATCAAACCGTCTTAAATTCTGTGGCTCTTTACGCTGGAAAGGGGTCTTGTGGTTCAATGGTCAGAGAGTTTGAATCACTCGTGCGGTCGGTCTTTTTTTTTTTTTTTTTTTTTTTTTTTTTTCGTCTTGAGTATCATCGCTGTCCACCTGGCGGTATAGAGGGGTACCTGATTCAGTTCAGGAAAGATTAAAGGCGGCGGAATGAGAAAGATGGGCTCCGCCTTCCATCATGCCATGCCCTAGACATGGTGAACTTCTGACAGTTCACTGCCCCTACGGGAAATAGGTTGTGGGAACTTTGACCTTTTTCTTTCTTTTTCTTTCGTTTTGTTTTAACCTTTCATCATTCAGTGCCCATCTTGCGCCGAATTGGATGAAGATAAGTGATTGCTCGTTCATTTTCGTTGTCCTGAGTGTTGTGTTTTTTGCCAGAAGAAGACCTAAGAGGTCGTAACGCGTCGTGTTTTGTCTTGTGGTTCGTGTGTCAACGTTTTTTTTTGGGGGGGGTGGAACTTTATCAATAATTTTTCAAACTATTATTTTTACCTTTTATGCCTACTGTCATGGTGACATGAGTTTCCATTTTCCTCACTACGTGACCATGACCCTGTGAATGTGTTTCACAGTCGGCGCTATCGGCGAGTTCATGTGACTGTCGCTGGGTGCACGTGCTGCCGCCCTCAGGAGGAGAACGCTCACAGTCACGCTGACTCCGCGACTGAGCAATGAGGTCTTGTTGTCAGAAGAGGGCCGCTGCAGTTGATGATGTCCTGATGTACATATGTTGAATCATCACCGAAGTGACTGGTCTCTGTAGCGCAGTGTCTCCGCTGGTGTGCTGCCTGGTGGCGGCCTTACATACATTGCTCTCTGTGGGCTGCGCAGTGGGAACGACGCCCAGGCGCGACCGGGTGTGGCTGCGTATGGGAGGACCCGGATGAACAACACGGGGGCTAATGCCGATGACGTGGTGACAAGGAAGATGACAGAGCAAAAAAAAAAAAAAAGAAAGTTTTGCCATTACTGGAGAGAGAGGCAGAGAGAGAGAACCGGAGACAGACAGACAGACAGAGACAGAGAGAGTCTGAGACGTGGGAAAGGATTATTTTTCATCACTTTTTACAGTGAACAATAGGAAAGGCTACTTTTGTCTCACTTGACGAATGACAAATACAATGATAGTAAATATCAAGTCGACTGCCAGTGGATCAATTATCTTTAAAGCTTTATAAACATAGAAAACCAGCCGCGATCCTGTGGAGTTGAGATTTTTGAAGCTAAACGCAGTAACGGTTTGACACTGTGTGAATTACTAACACTTTCAGGGAATCGGAAATGAAATGAGGCAGGGAACAGTAAACGATAAACAGTAAACAAGTGGGGTATTTTTTGCTCCCATAAGAAAACCTAACACAGAGTAACTTTTATTCAAGACTGGCACAGCCTTTTAAACTTGAATAAATAAATGAATAAATTTAGATTGTTCGTCTATGTATTTGTCTGACTTTATTCAAGTTTAAAAGTCTTGAATAAAAGCTACTCTGTGTTAGGTTTTCTTATGGGAGCAAAAAATACCCCACTTATTTACTGTCTTTCAGGGAATGTTGTTTTCGAATATCGGCGAGTCCGAGGCCTTCAGGGTGTCATGACAAGAGATGGTGTGTGTACTGTCATGTCTCATAGAATATCGTATGAATGGACTGGGTATGAAACGTAAGTGAATTTTCATGTTGAGAAGTGTGGGTGGAGATTTGGAAAAAAAAAAAAAAAAGAAAGATTGTGAAATTTAGAAGTGTGGCCACAATGTTAGACCAGATGTGAACAGCGCTTAAATTCCTAGCCTTTCCTTATTGTTAAACAGTAAACAAGTTGGGTATTTTTTGCTCCCATAAGAAAACCTAACACAGAGTAACTTTTATTCAAGACTGGCACAGCCTTTTAAACTTGAATAAAGTCAGACAAATACATAGACGAACAATCTAATAGTGGGGGAAATACAAGCGCAGGCCAACAACTGAACTATCTTCATAGTAATGACTTGGCAAAGATTTGGACTTACTGTTCCCTGCCTCATTTCATTTCCGATTTCCTTATTGTTGATTCGACAGGACGCTGAGGCACGTGATGGGCAAGAAAAGTTCACTTCTTTGTAGGACGGGTGTGTTCCCGATCTTTATGGCAGACCACGAGATGACAAACTGTGGTACAGGAGGTTAGATGGTCTCTTGACTTGGGTCAAGAATTGATTGACCAATATTTCCCAACCTTGGGGGTTGAAGAGGAAAACTTAGGGTTTTTTCCTAACGACCAGTGAGTGAGTGATCACCGAAGAAGTTGCAGACAGAAGTCTGCCAGGGATTTTATATTTGCGTTGATTCCCTACGGGAAGACCTCAGCGTCCAACCCTTGGACTAAAAGCCTACCTCCTCAGATTCTGAGTTCCGTGGGTGGATCCTTATTTCAAAAGGAAAAGAAATGTTGATGTCAAACCCTACCTTGCGAGTGGACAGAAAGAGAAATGCAATGTTTTATGGGATATGCATTCAAGAAAAAAAAAGCAAGAGTAAAATAGTTAGAAATGTTTATATGAAAGATGGACATGAAAATTGGTCAGGAAAACGCGCACTGCATTTGCGTTTCATGTTGATTGTTATTTTGATATTCCTTTGTTCTGTTTGGTAAAGGGAGCTCACAACCATTGCAATCTTTGTTCCCACAGTCTTTCCTTTGAATGAATGGAGTGGATGCATGGCGTGAACATTCTGTGTTCGTGACCGAGTGCATGCAACGGCGGTGTGTGACACAGGGGCGGATCAGTTATATGTGAGGGGGGTGGGGGAGGTCGAGAGAGCGTCTGAATGTCCTGTCCATGTGGGTGTATAGCGGAAAACGTGCCGAAAATTATAGTGGGGGCGGGAGAGGGGGCGAAAGGGATTCAGAAACCCCGGAACACTTTCTCTCTCCCCCCCCCCCCCCCCCCCCCTTTTGTCCGGCCCCGGCATTAGAGAGAGTGGGGATGGATGGAAAGGCGGGATGGGGGTGGGAGCAATCATGAGACGAAAATTACAGCTAGCAGTGAACCATTCTTTGCCATCTTTTTCCCCTATGTTCAAAAAAAAAAAAAAATGAAAAAGAAAAAAAAGAAGAATGCCACCCACATCCCAGACAAGTTAAAAAGATTAATATATTCGCCAATCAGAGAACGTTACAAGTTATGGTACACGGAGGGGGGGAGGGAGGAGGGGGGGGGGGATAATGGTAGTTTATTAACAGAAAAAAATATCTATAATTTCCGGCACTTGTTCACAGCATTCGCCCTCTTCGTAGCGTAATACGCAGTGCATCTTGTACAGACAGACGCGGAATCAGAGACCTGAGCAAACAGATTTTGTATCGTATCTTTTATTCATACATTAAAATGAATTTTGTCGGGCCAAGCGATTCGTCTAAGTCTGTTAACCGTTTTCCGATTGGTGATCTATATCAGACAACCCTTCCTAACAACAGCCATTCTCGTCAGGGATTCGTTGTCACGTGACACGTGAGCGCGCGCGCGCGCGCGCGTGGTCGGACAGGACAGCAGACGACAACCCCACGCAAAGCCCGCCTAAAAGTTTCCACATTCGTGTACTGCATACAGTGACAGCATTGCACAGGCGGCATCGAAGAGGCGTTTCGGATGATAGAAATCGGTCCAGTGCTTGATATAAGGGTCCGGCAGGCGGCTGCTCACTCTCTTCGCGCCCTGCTGCTTGCCCTATCAGAAGCTGGTCCGTCGCTGCTTCAAGCGTCCAGGTACAGCTGCAGTCCGCTGTTCGCATTGTCTCCACTTGCCAGAACTTGTCGTCTGCTTCCAACACTTCGCTGAGTACAAGGTAAGCAGAGTGTGGGCTGTTGACTTTTCTTTCTTTCTTTCTTTCATTTTGTTTTTCTTTCTTTCTTTTCCTTTTTTTTTCGGTAATCCTGGAGTTTTACACCACTGTATAGGGCCTGTCTATAGTCGCTTCAAACCCAACGCTGTTGGTCACTTTCGTTTGAAAGACAGCTCCTTTCGAATCAAATATTTCGTAAATATGCCGTGAAAACTATTAATGTGTGCTTACTCTTGTGCACACTTTTTAAAGTCAGGGTCTGCCAACCGTTAAGTTAATATATCATTCGTGTGATCAAACTATAAATTGATGTATTGACGCTTTTCAACAGTGGATAACGTTTTGAATACTTTTTTTCGTAGGGGACCTTTGGGAAACTTTTTTTTTAACATTAAGCAGGTGCTCTTTTGCCCTGCAAAGTCAGTACAAGCGATTCCATGTTTCCCTGTGTCGAGAAGGCCTAGGGAAAAAATCTTTTCGCCAGATATAAAGTTCTTGATGCCCAATTAATTGGTCTCGTTTTGACAGAAACACCTTGGTGTCATTCGTTTAATAATAAAACAACGAAGTTATCCCGTAATACAGGATGAGCTTACAAAGACTGATTTTTAAACACATCCTTTTTTAACCGACATCCAGAGTTAAAAAAAAACTGTTTACCCTTCCCTCCCTCCACACACACACACACACACACACACACACACGCACACACACACACACACACACACACACACACACAAAGTCCACATGCGCGCGAATGCAAGCGCGCCCTCACACACACACACATACAAACTCCTGCTACTATTTTCATTACTACTACTACTACTAGAGTGACTACTACAACTAGTCAATGCTACATACTTTCACGACCCTGGTTTGCCAAATTTTTAAATGCATACTTAAGGCTGTAATGTGGGCGCACAGGGGAAAAAAATATGAAGTTTCTGTATCCTGTTTTGACACTAAATCCGTTCATCTAAGCGAATCTAGTCTGTTCTACGACTGTTCATTTCACTTTTTGTACTGACATCTAAAAATTTTATTTATTTCGGAAATCTACTCGTGAAATGTTGATTTTATTTCCTAATCAAAATAGTAAAAGGTGTACAGTATTTTAGAAATATTTTCAACACCAAAAAATGCCAAGATTTATGCGAAAACAAACTGGTTTTCTGTTGTTGCTGTTTTTAAGGTAAAGAAAAGAAGGGGGAAAAGAACGACAAGAAAAGGAAAAGAAGGAAAACGGGTTTACGGGAGGAGGGGGTGGGGTGGGGGTGGCGTGGACAAACACTAGGGTTTTGACTCGTTGGTAAATCTACCTTATATATAGGCTTCGAAAGTACACACACACACACACACACACACACACACACAACAGATTTTTGAGACTATATTTACCACTACACAAACATAAGCTCGTTTGGCTCAGGATTGTGTTTCATTTTCCAAAACTTGTGCTCTTTCCCTGCTGCTGCGCTATTCGTCTTGAATTAAAGTGGCGCTCAGTGTGAACGTGTCGTTTGGTGAAACTGTTTGTAAACCAAGTCTCCTCTGTCTTTCGCGTCTGTCAATTCGAGCTCAGAACAGACTGACAAACCAATTTATTGTCAGATTAACTCATGATTGTACTGACAAAACTCAGGACAATTGGTTATGTTCGTCCCTATCTGAAGAACCCACTGTCATTCTCGTTTGTTCATTTGTCCTACAGAATTTTTTTTTTTCTAAATCAGTTCTGATCGTCACTTCTTTTTTTCTTTTCAAAAATCTTTGCCGCTCTCATGGGTTCCTTTGTTCAGTTTTTTTGTCCGACTTAGTTTTCTTTGTTACTTTCTTTTCGAAGATACCTTTGCATTTCTCATTCGTTTCTTCGTCCCCACTTTTTATCCTATGAATTCTGTCCGACGCTGTTTTTCAATACAAGTCATTGCCACGTCTCATCTTTGTTTGAATAAATTCTATTTATCAGTATCTTTTCATAGAAGCTGCTTCCATTCTCATTTGTTCATTCCATCTGCGTTTCTTGTGACAAATTGTATTCTTAACTATCTCGCTGTAAAACTCGTTGCCGTTCTCAGTTATTCGTTCGTCCTTTGTCCTGATAAATCTTCCTCGTCTCTAACTTCCTGTACAAGCCATTACCATTCGCATTTGCTCCTTCGTCTTATCTTTGTTCCAATAAAATTGTCCCTCATCATCTTTCTATAGAACCCAATGCTGTTTCTGTTGCTCTTTCGTCCTGTTTTTCTCTTTATGAATTCTATTCATCACTGTCTGTTTATAGAACCCACTGTTATTCTTAATTGTTGCTTCGTCCTGTCTTTGTTCTGATGAATTCTATTCGGCACTATATCTCTGTGGACCCCATCGCCGTTCTCCTTTGTCCGTTCGTCCTGTTTCAGTCCTGAGAGGTGCTCTTCGTCCATTGTCTGTCTGTAGTAGTCATTGCTATTCTCGTTTGTTCCTTTGTCCGCCTTTGTCCTTCTCGGTTCTATTTGTTATTGGGTTTCTGAAGAAACCATTGACGTTCTCATTCGCCCTTCTGTCCCATCCTTGATCGTCTTAGTTCTATTCGTCATTATCTTTCTGAAGAAGTCATTGCCGTTTCCTCTCTGTTCTTCGTCCTATCTTTTTACGTCTCGGTTCTGTTCGTCGCTATGTCTTTCTGAACAAACCTTCGCTATTCCCGTGTGTTCGTCTGTCTTATCTTTGTTCTTCCTAGTTCTGTTCGTCACTGTCTATCTAAAGCAGTTATTGCCGTTCTCTTTTGGTTCTGTGTGCTATCTTCTTTGCTTCTCAATTCTAACGACACGGTGTGTTTGAGGAGCCCACTCTTATTCTCAATTGCTGCTTGGTTTTACTGATTACCGTAATGTTTCCTACCTGGTTGCCGTAATTGTCTTATATCTGGATTCTAGAAAGTCTGGAATAATGCTGCACGACTTGTTTGCAATCCTTCTCGCGCTTATACTGCCCCTCTCCGCGGCTCTGTCTCCTTATAAAACAAAAGCAATGCGCTCTCGCTCTCTTTCTTTCTTTCTCTCTCTCTCTCTCTCTCTCTCTCTCTCTCTCTCTCTCTCTCTCTCTCTCTCTCAACGCGGTGACAGCCCTGATATGGCTCTATGGCCCTTTGCGGTAGGCTGGGTTATGAGCAGCATTTCCTTTCCTTTCCTCTCTCTCAATCACTGATCTCTCTCTCTCTCTCTCTCTCTCTCTCTCTCTCCTTCTCTCTCTCTCTCTCTCTCTCTCTCTCTCTCGCCTAACCCCCACCCCTCTACAGTTTAAATCTCTTGAAGGCTCACCTTCCATTTTGTTTCTCCGAACTCCTCAATCTGTGCCCACCTTGTCCAGTTCTTGCGTTGACACGCCATTCCCGGCATCCTTTCTTCTCGGACAAAGTCGCACGGCCATCTGCTGTCTTTCTCCTGGTCGGTTCTCTGCCTCCACCTGGAAACAGTTCTGTTTCTTTGTCCGTCGTGCCAGCTGGACCGTGCGCTTTGAAACCTCCCCGAAATCGGCATTACTTTTGAGAAGCGTTCTGACCTTCGTCCATCGCCCTTTAGTGCTGTTCACTGTCATTTTCTGATTTGCGTGTTAGTTCTTCGGTTGAAAAACCTGTTTACTTTGTGTGTGTGTGTGTGTGTTTGTGTGTGTGTGTGTGTGTGTGTGTGTGTGTGTTGTTAATATGAAAAGACAAAAATCAGCGGTTACATCTAGGCAGCAGAATCAAACAGTAGTATGGACAAAAATAATTCTAAAAAGATGAGAAAAAAAAGCACCTCCAAACTGGTATTCTAAACGACTGTGGTACAATACCAAACTACAGGAACTTATAAGAAATTAATCTTTTTTTTTTTTTAATGTGTTAGATATAGATGTGTATAGAAAAACAGATGAATAGACATATACAGAAATGCGCGCGCACGCACACACACACACACACACACACACACACACACACACACACACACACACACACACACACACACATACATGCCGAAAGCAGTCGATATGTTTTTCATTAAACGGCAGTGATGAGCGCACGATAATATCATGTACCGTTCCTGCTTAAGTCAGTTCTCAAATCTTTTCATTTGAATCCCTGCACTTAAAAGCATTCTTTTTTGCTACCATTGCATTGACGTTTGGTCCTATATTTTTGTTATATTTACCAATACCACTGAGGACAGACTGTGTGTGTGGACTGTCGACCCAATTTTAACATGCTTATCCAGCGGAATCATGTGTATTTTTCTCGGTTTCTTTCACTGTTTTGTCCACCCAATCATTTCCCAAAATCATCATGGAAGCGTATATGCGTGGTATCGTGGTTTAAGCTGCGCCAGTGGCCCGATACCTCCGTCTTCAGCTGGAGTTTTCTTTCGGGGTGCCTCACCCTTAGCTCCTGGCCCGTGCGTCCTGCCCTGTGAGCACAGGGGGGATTGTTTCTCCGGGGATCCCACCCCGGGGCTAGAGGTTATACCGCGCCTCTTGACCGCATGATGAGCCCGTCATAGGACACATGGGGTATTTCAGTGAGGACAACAGTGCCACCTGTTGACCCACCCCGTCCTGGTAGGAACATCGCCAGTTGGTCCGGGACTGCTTATTCTGCCAGGCAAGCCTGACTTATATCGCAGCTAACCCCCATATCTGAGGGCCATTCCCCTATCCGCCACCCGGGGACCCGCCGAGTTGGGGATGGTCGCCCCACTACTGAATTGGAAGCAGCCTTCATCGAGGACACCGGGCTGCTCATCTAACGGGATGGCGAACGAGGAAGAAGAAGATTTCCCAAAATTTCACTGTTTGATGAAATCTAACGCAAATCTACGGCTGCACCACGAAAAAATAGACATGACTCTCTTAAAACATCGCTAGCAGTTCTGAGTTGCAATCAAAACAAAACAAAGCCTGAACAAGTTGATGATGAGATCAAGTCATACAAGACTGCCCATCAAAATAGCAGCTAGTTTGGCTATAAACTGCGAGAGTTTTTTTTTTTTTTTCCAGTATAGTGAGATCCTGTATTTTTTAAAGTTTGGATTACAAATTCCTTTTGTGCACTTTCATCATGTAAAATAGAAAACTGTGTGGGTACAACCCTCAAAGTCTCCTAAGAATGCGAGCTTTAAAAAAAAATTATAAAAAAAACTACAGTGACCACAGGATCACAAAGAGGGATGTCAATAGGCAGTTCCCTGCGAGGTGGCATAGCAGCGAACACCAAGGGAGAGGTGGCAGCTCTCTTTTGAGGGACACTGATGTGAGAGGTCAGTGTCAGGCGGCGCAGCGAACCTTCCAGCCGTATGGGTGACGGCGGGTCTAGCCTGTGTCGCCGGGGAACGACTCCTGTTTGGGGCGATCGGCGTTGAGGTGCTGCCTGGCTACGATTACTGTGACCTGGGATACCATGCTTTTGAGGGTCGGGCATGGGAGCACCCCTCTCGGGGTTGGGCTGAAAAATTTCCCTCTCGGCCGTAGTCCGCTGGACCACAAAATACAAAGGACTCGTGCAGCGCTCCAGTGACTTTCGTCCTGCTCCCTCTTTGAGGCGGCCTCACGCGGCACAGGACCACCGCCACCCGAGCATGAAGAAGGCCGCCTGGTGGCCCTGAAGACGGGCTTTCTGAGGTGGAAGAGGCAAAGTAAATCGACACCCATCGTCGGCCGACCAACACCAAAATGTGAACCCAAGTTCACATGGAACCAGAGCTGAGAGAATGACAGACGACGGCCTCCACACGGAACCAGACCAACTATTGCCAACGACAACAACTGCCACAAAATATGCAGACTACAGTCTGCGAGATATCCTGTCCAGCCAATAGGACGTTTATATCTCACTGACCGACCGACCGCAAGCACATTATGCTCAGCATACTCCAGTTCCACACTGTATCCTACCGTGACAGAAATGTGCGCAATGACCCCGTCTTTAAAAACATTTATGCTAATTTGTAAAGGAATCTAAAGTAAATTCGCCAGTTGACAGGGCAAACAAATAACAAGACAAAGTACGGCGCGTTTCGACCCCTTAGGTTTTCTTCAAGCAAAACAAACAACGTTCAGGACAATGAAAACGAAGAACGAACTGTCACTATCTTCTCATGTTCGGCGCAAGATGGGCATTGAATGAAATCGAGGCCGTTGGGAAGGAGACAACACACACACACACACACACACACACACACACACACACACACACACACACACACACACACACACAGGCGTAAAAAAAAAAACTTCCTTCTGACCAAGCAGTAGGCATGGCTAAGTGTACCAAGCCATTCACACTCCTATCATTACTAGCGACTAGAACTAGAGTGACATCGGAAGGTATTGTGCATTGGTGTGTGTGAGGGCAAGGTGGGAAGGGGTGTAAGGAAGCAGCCCTTATTAAAACTGACAAAAAAAAACATCACTAAAGTTTTCCAAAGGGAAGGGTGAGGGGAGAGAGTTGGGGGAAACAGCAGTCTTATCTTTGAAATTTTATAAAAGCCACGTGGAGGGGGAGGGCGAGGGACTGATTGTCCAATTTCTTTTCATAAAGTTGGGGGTATGGGACACTTGTTTATCACCTGCCGCTAGTCCCATAGTCATGAAGACCGTTGGGGCGCCACAGATGACTTCGCAACAAGCTCCCTCCACTCCTCCCGGTTCTCAGACACTCTTGGGCAATTGCTGAGTGTGAGGCCAGTCCATGCACTGATGTTGTCCTGCCATCTCTTTCTCTGTCTTCCTCTCTTTCTGCATCCTGACACTGTTCCTTGCAGAATGGTTTTGGCAAGTCGTGTTGATCTTGATACATAACCATACCATCTCATTTTCCATCTTTTTACTGTGGACAACAGGTCTTCATCTGATCCAATGGCTTGTCATACTCTGGTCTGTACCTCCAACTTGGTAATGTGGTCTTTTTACGAGATGCCAAGGACCTTACGGAAGCATCTCGTCTCCAGTGCCTGAATCCTTCTCTGAAGTTCAGCTGTAGAGCTGTTAAAGTAAACCTGTTCAGTTTATGCCTGCATGTGTTTTAGGCTTTAGTTTGTTCTCACCGTTAAACTTCTCAAATCAAACTGGGCTCATTGGTTTCATACAGGCGTTGAACTGGGAAAGAACAGCGAAGTTGAAACAAAAGTTGCCAGAGCTGAACAGAGACGTTGCCAGAGTTGAACAGGGAAGTCACCAGAGTTGAATAGGAAAGTCACCAGAGTTGAATAGGAAAGTCACCAGAGTTGAAAAGGGGAGGTCACCAGAGTTGAACAGGGAAGTTGCCAGAGTTGAACAGGGAAGTTGCAGAGGTAAACAGAAGTTGCTAGAGTTGAACAGGGAAGTTGCCAGAGTTGAAAAGGGGAGATCACCAGAGTTGAACATGGAAGTTGCCAGAGTTGAACATGGAAGTTGCCAGAGTTGAACAAAAGACGTTGTAAGAGTTGAACAGAGAAGTTGTCAGAGTTGAACATAGAAGTTGCCAGAGTTGAACAAAAGACGTTGTAAGAGTTGAACAGAGAAGTTGTCAGAGTTGAACAGAGGGAGTTGCCGGAGTTGAACAGGGAAGTTGCTAAAATTGAACAGGGGGAATTGCCAGAGTTGAACGGAGAAGTTGCCAGAGTTCAAAAGGGGAAGTTGCCCGAGTTGAACGGGGAAGTTGCCAGAGCTGAACAGGGAAGTTGCAGAGGTGAACGGAAGTTGCTAGAGTTGAACAGGGAAGTTGCCGAGTTGAACAGGGAAGTTGTCAGAGTTGAACAGGGAAGTTGCCAGAGTTGAACAGGGAAGTTGCAGAGGTAAACAGAAGTTGCTAGAGTTGATCAGGGAAGTTGCAAGAGTTGAACATGGGACGTTGCCCGGTTGAACAGGGAAGTTGCCAGAGTTGAACAGGGAAGTTGCCAGAGGTAACAGAAGTTGTTAGAGTTGAACAGGGAAGTTGCCAGAGTTGAACAGGGAAGTTGCCAGAGTTGAACAGGGAAGTTGCCAGAGTTGAACTGGGAAGTTGCCAGAGTTGAACTGGGAAGTTGCAGAGGTAAACAGAAGTTGCTAGAGTTGAACAGGGAAGTTGCAGAGGTAAATAGAAGTTGCTAGAGTTGAACAGGGAAGTTGCCAGAGTTGAACAGGGAAGTTGCCAGAGTTGAACAGAAGTTGCTAGAGTTGAACAGGAGAGTTGCCAGCGTTGAACAGGGGGAGTTGCCAGCGTTGAACAGGGAAGTTGCCAGAGTTGATCAGTGAAGTTGCCAGAGTTGAACAGGGAAGTTGCCAGAGTTGAACAGGGAAGTTGCAGAGTTGAACAGGAAGTTCCAGATTGACAGGAAGTTGTCAGAGTTGAACAGGAAGTTGCCAGAGTTGAAAGCAGAGGAACAGAGTTGAACAGGGAGTTGCAGAGTTGAACAGGAGAGTTGAACAGAGAAGTTGCCAGAGTTGAACAGGAAGTTGCCAGAGTTGAACAGGAAGTTGCAGAGTTGAACAGGGAAGTTGCCAGAGTTGAACAAGAGTTTCAGAGTTGAACAGGAAGTTGCCAGAGTTGAACAGGAGAGTTCAGAGTTGAACAGAGAGTTGCCAGTTGAACAGGGAAGTTGCAGAGAGTTGCAAGTGATCAGTGGAAGTTGCCAGAGTTGAACAAGTTGCCAAAGTTGAGCAGGGGAAGTTGCCGGAGTCGAACCCATTGACAGAGTTGAATAGAGGATGTTGCCAGAGTTGAACAGGGCAAAGTTACCGGGGTTGAACAGGGGAAGTTGACAGAGTTGAACAGGGGATTGTCCAGGACGGGGGAAATCGTGATGGTATTGCTTAAGTGCACTAAGTTGATGTATTATTAGTCGGGCTTAACACACCAAGGTTATCTCTGCACTCATACGGGTCTTGTGATTCGTGTGTCTACGTTTGTTTTGTTTTTGGCGGTGCGCTAGTAATTGCATTTAAGACTTGCTGAAATTAGATTTTTTTTTAAAAATTCTAATCAAGTCATGCGCAAACATTTGAAGAACAGTGTTTGGATGCAAACGCGTAGCCCCTTTCAATCACGAGATACACGGATATCAAAGTAACCGTTCTTGAAGACAAGTTTTGTGTGCATGTAAAAGACACGTAGTGTTCGGATGTGAAAGGCGCTTTGTCTATGAATGTGAAAGTCATGTTGAGTGTGCATATCAAAGAGACACTGTGCATGAATGTAAAATGTACACATTGTGTATGGATGTTTTTAAAAAAAAAAAGCACATTATGTGTGAATGTGAAAGACATTGTCTTGATGTTTACGACACACTGTGTAAGGATACACAAGACCGCTTGAGTTTGCATGTAAAAGACGCATTGTGTATAAGTGGAAAAGACCGAGTGTATGTACGAAACAGTCGAATTGTGTTCGGAATGTTATTAGTGTAAAAGACCGAGTGTATCTATGAAATATTCAAATTGTGTTCGGATGTATGGGATATATTGCTTAAGAAAGAAAGACGTCGTGTGTGAATGTAAAAGACGCTTTGTATGTGTATGTAAAAGACACATTAAATGTATATTACAGTCACATTGTGCTTTTACAACGTCTAGCGTGTAAAAGATATATTTTCATTAACATGAAACCACATTGTGATCGCAGGTGTACTCCATATCGTATGTGAATATAAATTACATTCATTGTGTATGTAAAACTCACAGTGTGTGTGCTTGTAAAAGACAAACAGTTTGAATGTACAGGATACGCTGTGTATGAATATAGAAGTTATAGTGACACAATTTGCATATGTTTGTAAAAAACACGTTGTGGATGGATTAAAAGATATGTTGTATGTTTATTTAAAATTGACCTTTCTTGGAAAGGTCAACGATGTATGGGAGAGGTGACGTAAACGATTTGCGTTTGAACCCTTGCAGACAGAATCTGGAGACATGCACGCACGCACGCACGCACACACAACACACACACTCACACCACACACACACACACACACACACACACATGCACAGATAGGCAAAGATACACACACATGCACAGACACTGACACATACACATGCACATACGCACACACATGAACACACGGATAAATTCTGGTCAAAGACAGACGCATGAGACCATAGAAATGCTAGTCCAGCTCTCGTGGAGAAAGCACTCTTGAGATCAAAACAGCGACGAAAAGAACAATTACTAGCTTATGTCATATGTTCGCTCCAAGGTAAGGCAACCTGTAACAACACGCACACCGCGACGCGCGACCCCACACACACACACACACACACACACACACACACACACCACACACACACGCACACACACACTTTACTTACTAGCCTGTTAAATCCGACCTACCAACCTAGTTCAATAGCCACCTCTTCCCTTCAGCTATTTTGCATTTTGTGACTGACCGCGGCACTGAAACACGCAATGTCATTGAAGTTCTCACAACTGTAATGACGTCCACCACATACTCATCCGTTCTAAGAAAGAGAGTGTACCCGCAGCCTAAAAGTTTAAAGTCGGTGGCAAAATTTAGCGTCTGTTGGATGACTTGAAAACCTTTTTTCCCTGAAACAGTTGGCTGTAAAAAAAATCTTCTACATGATTGGATAGGTGTGCGAGAGAGAGAGAGAGAGAGAGAGAGAGAGGAGGGAGGAGAGAGAGAGCATGCGTGCGTGCGTGTTTGAGCATGCAGCAAAAATAGTTTAAAATCGGTGACAAAATTTAGAGTCTGTCTGTTAACCGAAAGTGGTTTTTGTTGTTGTTTTTTGTAAAACAGACGGCTACCACCACCCTACCACTACCACCATCACCCCTCCACCCTCAAAAAAAAATTACTGTAACACGCTTGGATAGTAAGTCCTCTTGTACTTGACATGTAGCATTCTCTGCTATTTGTTACCTCTTTCCGCCGCACTGTTCCGGTTACCTGTGTTTGTATGTGCTGTGTGGCGGCGTTATCAGAAGAATACCGCATCCTTGAAGACTGCGTCAGTCCTGAAAAAATGTTGATGTAGATTTGTATAGTACTCCTTTCGTTGTTGTATTCATTTGCCAGCTCGGGTGCTTGGAGTTTAAGGTAAGTTTCCTCGTTTGATCTGTGTGTATTGTGTCTTTGTTCTGTGTGTATTGTGTCTTTGTTCTGTGTGTATTCTTTGTTCTGTGTGTACTGTCTTTGTTCCGTGTGAATTGTCTTTGTTCTGTGCGTATTGTCATTGTTTTGTGTCTTGTGTTTTTGTTCTGTGTGTACTGTGTCTTTGTTCTGTGTGTATTCTGTCTTTGTTCTGTGGTATTGTGTCTTTGTTCTGTGTGCATTGTGTGTACAGGAGAGCTTGGAATTGGGTATCGTAAGCAACATCAGTCCCGCAGCTGAATGCGGTTAGTTTTTGTCAGAGGTTCTCAGCGACTGGTAACCCCTATAACCCGGTACTCTCTGCCCCATGTGGGGAGCAGACCCAGTGAGACCATCCGACCTGGTGAGGGGATGGGCACCGTTAGATGCAACCCGCCCAGAACACGCGTCAGTCTGCCTAATCTAGATCCTCGCAACCGGATCTCGCAACACAAAAAAAAAAAATGGGCACCGTTAGATGCAACCCGCCCAGAACACGCGTCAGATCCTCGCAACCGGATCTGGAACGAAAAAAAAAAAAAAAACAGGCCATAGAAATCGGGTGCCATCTTTCGATAATATAATTATATCAGATACACTGGTCATATCTGCAGCGATACTATACCATCAAGCAGCACAGCGGACAACAGGAAGACCATTTCATAAGTTTAAGAGGAGAAGAAAAAAAACTTCGTTGATATGGCCACGTGATAAAGCCTATTGACCCTGGTGAAGTAAACCTCTGTAATCTGTTTGAGAGAGGGAGATGGTGGAGGGGAAGACGGAAACAAAATCCCAAGAGCAGACAACATTGTAGAATGGCCAGGGAAACCATTGGAAGAGTTGCAGACCTTGACACACGACCGAGAGAGGAGGTGTTGTAGGAGCCCCGACGGTAAAGTATCCTGTTGTGCGGCGCCCCAAGACTCGGGGACAAGGGAGACGCAGAACCAATGCATCAACGTGAGAGTTAAAGCGATCGTCCTTTTTGTTTACCATAAAACATTCAGATTCAAAGACAATGTGAAGCTGTTGCACGTGTGAAGGGCTCACACGGGAATACTGTGCGAAGACAAATGCGTCGAGTGAACGACAAAGCTGGTGTGTGTTTTTATCTAACACACAGGGAAGTGGAACCGTGCAGTTTGTCCGCAATCATTGGCGATTTGGGGGAAGTGTTACGGTTGACATCTCCCCCTTCCCTTCCTCCCTTCTCGTCTTCCCTTCCACTCCATCCGTGTACACACACACACACACACACACACACCGCGCACACAGCACACACACACACACACAGCACACATCACCCCACTCTCTCTCCTCTCTCTCTCTCTCTCTCTCTCTCTCTCTCTCTCTCTCTCTGTCTCTTTCTCTCTCTGTGTCTGGCCCGAAGCCAAAGTAGAACTGTGCCAAATACAACACATTTAATCCAAGACGTGGCTCTCGGCGACAATTTAGACACCGCGCGCCGTGGTGACCCCAACCCGGGTACGTTTGATACTTCGTCGTTACAGAATAGATACTGAACGCCAATTCACCCAGTAGCCACACCACCGCTGAAGAAGAAGGACGGAGGTCTGTCGAAAGCTCCAAGTAAGTGCTATTCCTAGCTGAGCGACCTGTCTAAATCCGGTAGTCGTTATTTCAGAATAGATACTATGGTCGATAGATCCCACGGTATCCGCAAACCCAGACTTGTCAAACATGTGGAACGTTGGAATGTGTCGTCAAAACGTGGAGTTCTGGTGGTAGGGCTGTGTCGATTCTGGGGTGTTAAGTTCCTGGTATAAAGGCTGCCAGTGCACAAACGCTGCGAAAATGCCACTCTGCTCAAACCAGAGGAAACTTGTCCAGGAATAAGATTGTGCGTTTTCTCTCTCTCTCTCTCTCTCTCTCTCTCTCTCTCTCTCTCTCTCTCTCTCTCTCTCTCTCTCTCTCTCTCCCTCCATCCCTTCCTCCCTCTCTCTCTCTTTCGCTCGCTCTCTCTCTCTCTCTCTCTCTCTCTCTCTCTCTCTCTCTCTCTCTCTCTCTCTCTCTCTCTCTCCCACACTTATTTTATTGCTTATTTATTGAAGCGTTGTGTAATTATTTCAGTTGACTTTGTTCTTGCATTTTAGCTTTCTGTTCTTATGTCATTTCGTATTTATTTGTAGCGTGTGATCACCATTTTCACTTAAGACGTTTATTAGTTCACTTGTATGTCTATCAATCTGCCAGGTTATTTTTCTGTTGTTTGTATCGTCCCCCTCCTCGTTCCCACTCCCTCTTCTCTTCGTCCTCCTCGTCCTCATTGTCAACCTCTTCTTCCTCCTCTTCCTCCTCTTCCTCCTCCTTCTTTTCCTCCCGCTACTCCATCTTCGGCTTCTTCTTCTTTCTTTTCTCTTCTTCTTCTTCTTTTTCTTCTTCTTCGTCCTCCTCCTCCTCCTCTCCTCCTTCTCTTCTTTTTCTTCTTCCTCTCCTCCTCCTCCTTCTTCTCCTTCTCTTCTTCTTCTTCTTCTTCTTCTTCTTCTTCTTCATCATCTTCCTCTTCTTCTTTGTCTTCTTCTTCTTCTCCTCCTTCTCCTCCTCCTTCTCCTCCTCCTCCTCCTTCTCTCCTTCTTCTTCTTCTTCTTCTTCTTCTTCTTCTTTCTTCTTCTTCATCATCTTCTTCTTCTCTTCTTTCTTCTTCTTTTCTTCTTCTTCTTCTTCTTCTTCTCTCTCGTCTCGTCGTCTCTCCTCCTCCTCCTCCTCCTCCTCCTCCTTATATGTTCTTCAGCTCCTCTTCCTGCTTATCCTTTTCCTTGTACTGGTCCTCATCGTTGCTGCAAACTCGTGTTACATCGGTATTCGTGTAGACTTGCGAGGACGGCCTGGGAGACTAAACTCTTAATTTCTGGGTAATGGCGACTCTCTCTCTCTCTCTCTCTCTCTCTCTCTCTCTCTCTCTCTCTCTCTCTCTCTCTCTGTTGTCTGTCTGTCTCTACCTCTCTCTGTCACTCTCTTTCTCTCTCTCTCTCTCTCTCTCTCTCTCTCTCTCTCTCTCTCTCTCATTCCCCTCCTTTCCTTCTTCTCTCACTTTAAATCTGTGTGTGACAGAGAGACGATGGGTGGGGGGGGGAGGGGCGATGACGAGAGAAAATAGCCCCC
>CM065745.1:28284953-28322453 GCA_033310375.1 Conus canariensis | reverse complement strand
CAGCAGAACACCACCGAAGTGACTCGGCAGCAGTGCAGTGTCTCCTCCGATTGGGTTTTTTTTTTGTTTTGTTTTGTTTTGTTTTTGCTGTCCCAACCTCTGCGCCACCTCAGAGGCAGTGCACCCACGCCGCTCATTCCGACACCCCGTCCACAGCCACAGCCCGGTCGGCCCCGCCGCAGCCCCGGCACCGACAATCCACAGGGAACAGTCAATGTCAAGTCGTCAAGAGGCAACCCACCGGAGGAGACACTGCACTGCTGCCGAGTCACTTCGGTGTGTTCAGTGGCGCCTGTTCTGATCAAACATACGCAGGACACCACCTACTAAGCCCCCAACTGACGACGATAATTGCTTGGTCGCGGAGCCGACGTGAGTGAGCTCTCCCTCCGGAGGGCGCCACCACGACCGTCCAACGACAGCCCCCACGGACTCGCCGATAACGGTGACCCCGACGGAACCAAACCAAGGCCACAGACGTAGAGAGGACATCGAAACTGAGGTCACCATGAGAGGCAGGGCATGAAGGGCCACAGAATCTGAGACATTTTTTTTATGCTGATTGATGAGAATGAGGATGATTACGATGATGCTACGGATTTCCTTTTCGGTCTGAGACTACATGAGAGGGCTGTACTCTACGCTTCCTTTCATAATATATCCCGGCGTCAACCAGGCCCGAGAAATACAGGCACCTGCAGTGTTGGTCAGGAAATTTTTGCAACACTCTCAGAAACGCATCCATTAAGTGGATGAAACTCGACTGTGTGGTCCCAGTCTTCCCAACTGAGTCCGCAGCAAACTCAGCTCTGGGTAGGAGCCGGTCGGGGCAGAAAAACCACATGACTCTGATGGGATTCGAACCAACGACCTCCCAGCCGGGAGTCTGCGACGCTAACCACTTCGCCACGGCGGCTGGTTCCTCCGATGGGTTACCTCATAATGCCTTGCCGTTGACTGCTCCCTGTAGACTGTTGGTCCTGGGGGCTCTGGTGGGGCAAGTTTGGGTGTGGCTGTGGACGGGGAGCTGGCCTGAGCGGTTTGAGGAGTGATGCCGCTGAAGTGGCACAGAGGGTGAGACAGCACACACACACACACACACACACACACACACACACACACACACACACACCACAGCGACACACACACACACACACACACACACACACACACACAACACACACTCACTCACTCACTACTCACTAATTATCTGTGTAACGATGGCCGAATTACACAGATTTTATCATGTCTGACGACGAGGTTTCGTGTTTTTACGTCTCTCTCTCTCTACTCTCTCTCTCTCTCTCTCTCTCTCTCTCTCTCTCTCTCTCTCTCTCTGGCTTAAAGCCACCTAGAATTTATAAAGACGTTCTGTAGAACTCGTTCTTCCCGAATATGCTTCTTTTCTTCGAAAATGACAATAAACAACTTAAAATTCTCCATTTTGACTTAAATGCGGCTTCAGTTGAATTTTTCTATATGCAAACTCGTGAATTACTTGACACCATCTTGTCTGCTCAGCAAAAGTGCCTAATACACATGTCCGTGTCAAGAGTACTATCTTTACCCATCGCCCTAACACCGGTTTTACAGTAGACTTCGGATAGAAGAAAATCGGGGGGAGATAATAAATGTTTGCTTTCTTACAACCGATGTTTTCTTAAATCAGAGGAGACTCTTTTCACATGTAAGATGTTTTTGAATCTCACGGTTGTTGATGTTGCTGTTCTTCTTCTTCTTTGTTTGTTTGTTTGTTTTTAATATATCCGAGATGTCCGTACTGGCTGTATATAATATAATAATATAATGTCCACTCCTCTCTCTCTCTCTCTCCTCTCTCTCTCTCTCTCTCTCTCTCTCTCTCTCTCTCTCTCTCTTCTTCTTCTTCTTCTTCTTCTTCTTCTTCTTCTTCCTTGCAGATGTTGAAGTGAATTAGAAGCTCAAGGTACAAAGCTTGTTTGCTGGAGTATGGCTGTAGGTTGGTCTGATATAGTCAGGGAGTCGGAAGCATGAATGATTTTATACGTACACTGCGTCAACGGTTAACAGACTTTAACAATCAGCAAAAAAAATTGACTGAATACCAGATTTCACACGTATGCAAAATTTTCTGGTGCACCTTTTTAACCCATGATAAATATTCGATTTGAATCTACATTTGACATATGTCGCGACAAAATTCAGACTCGGATAATCCATTTCGACTGTAAATAGCTTTATATGTACACATACATGTGCAGATGCGTGCGCGCAGGAGCATGCTCACACAAGCCCACAAATCACGCAAGCACATGTACTTCTGCACACGCACGCACACACACGCACGCGCGCGCGCACACACACACACACACACACACACACACACACACACAGGCGCGTGCGTGCGCGCGCCTCACACACGCACACACATACACACACACACACACACACACACGCACCACACGACACGCACGCACGCACGCACACACACACACACACACACACACACACACACACACACACACACACACACACACACACACATGCGCGCGGGCACATCGCATACACTGGCCACACACCTATAGGCCTGTGCCCACACATCCATACACACACTCGTGTACACACAAATGATAATAATGGCACAGCCACTGTAAGGTAGGTTACTCAAAGTCTGACCAGCGCGTTGGGCTAAAGCGTAGGTCAGACATCTGCTAAGTCGTAGCCACGAAACCCTCTCCTTAAATTCTCTCATCTTCGTCACTGATTCATTCATCCATAAGCTTTAAATCATGTGCATTGTGGTCTCAAAACTTGCGGGTATGATGTAGCGTATATGGACTAATCCGCACGCAGTGACACCTCCTTGATGAAAGTGAAGGCGATTTGTATTCAAGGCTGTCGACAGGCGTGTTTTGGTATGTCGTTTTATGTAAAGAAGCGGCAGAACACTAAATGGATTTTGTATTGTGTTGTCCACCAGTATGAAGTATTCACGTATTCGCGCGCGCGTATGTACGTGTGAGCGCGTGTGTGTGTGCGTGTGCCTGTGTGTTGTGTGTGCCTCAGTGTGTGTGTTTGTGTGTGTACCTCTATGTGTGTGAATGTGTATGTGTGGTGTTGGTGGTTGTGGTGTTGTTCTTGTGAGTGTGTGCATGCCTGCGCGTGGGTGTGCGCGCGCGCGCGCGTTGTGTGTGTGTGTGTGTGTGTGTGCGAGAGAGAGAGGGGGTTTTACATGCCTTTGTTTTCATTTGCCTCAGAATTGTGAAAATTGAATTCAGTTGTGCTTATTAACTTCTTTTTCTCTTTATACTCCTGTTCCCTGTTTACCCTCATTAAAATTCTCTCTCTCTCTCTCTCTCTCTCTCTCTCTCTCTCTCTCTCTCTCTCTCTCTCTCTCTCTCAGGCATTATCATGTGAAAGATTGTCGAATTACAGCTCAGTACATCTGTTTCTGATGAAAACGTTTGCGTGTTTTTATGTTTCCTGTGTCCGTAAATGACGGGCATCCGACATCAAATGAACGCTCAATTTCTATGTCTGTGTGACGTTGGGTTGAAGGCACCTTTTTCTACAAATCTTCGTCGTATTTTCCCTTACTTCGAGAAACCCTGTAAGTACAATACAGAATCACCCCCCTTTTCGTCCTCATTGTCTCAGTAATTGTTGTTGTTGTTGTTGTTGTGGCTTTTTAATTTTTTTTGAGTCACACCTGACAAGGAGGGTCAAAGAAACTGTGTTGTTTGTGCGCCAAGAGATGTACTCATTATTCATTCATAAACAGAGTTGGCAAACAGTTTGTGCGTGCGTAGTGTGTGTGTGTGTGTGTGTGTGTGTGTGTGTGTGTGTGTGTGTGTGTGTGTGTGTGTGTGTGTGTAGTCACGTATTTTAAGAGAGAACACAGAACTAGAGGCAGTTTAATGTACCTCGGCCTTGGCAGCAATGGAATGCGATCGGGAGGGAGGGGACTGGAGAATGATGTGAGGGACGGGAGGAGGGGACAAAACAATGTTCGCAACTATTTATATCTTGGATGCAAAAGCTTAACAGTGGAACTTTGGTTCTAAATAAAAGTGCAAAAACGTCGACACTTAAATGCATTGTAGAGACTGCGTCATTATCATACGGATTCAGAAAATGCATAACTCATTGTGTCATAAACCGTGGTCTCTACGAATATTTAAATATGTGACTGTATTAAACGAAACGCCAATTTTCGAAACTGATTAAAGTTAAGGAGAAACAATTTTCTATCTTCTGTTGATCGCATGAAATTCATAACAAATTGTGCCTATTAAGAGAGAGAGAGAGAGGGGGGGGGGGGGGGGCTTCACTGGACAGTGCTTTCAGACGACACAATGCACAGATAGCTTGGAGTCTAATCTGTTATGGAAATTCAATGGTTCATTATTAAAAGACTCTAATTACGTAAAAGAAATAAACCAGGTAAGCCAAACGGTTATTGAGGAATATGCAACACGTCCCTATTGTCGCTGTAGGTTGGCCAAAATTCCCAAGTCAGAAGTACAATTCGTTATATCTGATCAACTTTTATTTATACATTGTTTATGAAAATCAGCGGCAAGACTAATTCATATGCAACAATGAAAAAACGAAAAGAAGCCCTTTCCTTCTTAAAGACCCAAGAATTCGCTTTTTTTTTCTTATCTAACTTACTGTTCAGAGTTATAAAATCCAAGGAGCAGTCTCTTAATTTTTTTTCAATTTGAATTTTAGAGTAATAACGTTCTACGATCCACTCCCTGTCCTATTAAAGTTTACCGTTTAGAATTATAATACCTAAGTTACCTAATACCTAAGTTACAAGAACCAAGGATCTTTCTCTCCTTTTTTTTCTAGGTTAGTGTTTAGAGTAATAGAATGCACTATTTTCTTATTTAAAGTTACCGTTTAGAGTTATAAGATCCAAGGATGCCCCTCTTCCTTTTTCGTAGTTTTTGTCCATAATTAAAAGATCCAGAGATCAATCTCTTCCTTTTTCGTACTTATTGTCAACAATTATAAGATCCATGGATCCATCTCTTTTTTTTCTGCAATTTTAGTGTTTGAATCATAATGTGCAAGTATACCCTTTTTCCTTTCTACAAGGTTTAGTGTTGACTTGAGAATTCCACGCATTTATTTTCATTGTTCGTATTTAGAGTTAAAAGGATCCAGGGTTCCTACCTTTTTCAGGATAGTGTTTAGAGTGATAAGATTCAAGGATTCCTTCTCTATTTGGCAAGAATAGTATTCAGAGTTATGAGATCCAATGATCTTCCTCTTCCTGTTTCCATTTGGGTGAGTTTTACGTCCTATTGGCCTGAGGCCCTTAAGGACACGGTGCACTTGCAGACGTAGGTCTGCAACTTCTTTGCCAACTGTTGTCGCAGGCAGTAGTGGGTGAATTGCGTGTGGGGCCGTCGTATCTCTCTCTCTCTCTCTCTCTCTCTCTCTCTCTCTCTCCTCTCTCTCTCTCTCTCTCTCTCTCTCTGCCCCCTGGTTCCTCTTGAACTTCGGTTCAATTTCGGCTGTTGGTCGGCCGACGATGGGTGTCGGTGTATTTCGCCTCCTTTCCCCAATCTAAAGGTTGTATTCAGGACCACCAGGCGGTCTTCTTCATGCTCGGGTGGCGATGGTCCTGTGTCGCGTGAGGCCGCCTCATGGAGGGAGCAGGACAAAAGTCGCTGGAGCGCTGCATGAGACCCTAATGTTCGGCGGGTGCACGCAGACTGCGGCCGAGAGGGCAATTTTTCAGCCCAACCCCCATAAGGAGTGCCCCCAATGAGTGCCAGGCCTCAGAGCATGGTATCCCAAGCTGCGGTAATCGCAGTCAGGCAGCGTTCCATCGCCGATCGCCCACATCTCTAGGAGCCGTCCCCTGGCGACACAGCTAGACCTGCCGTCACCCATATGGCTGGAAGGATGGCTGCGCCGCCCGACACTGACCTCTCACATCAGTGTCCTTCAAAGGAGATCTGCCACCTCTCCCTCGGCGTCCACACTCGCAGCGAACGACAAAGTTTTTTCATGCCTACTGTTTAACTTTGTGTCACACGACGGTCTCTACATACGCACTCACATGCAAAGACAATCATGCGCCCTGCACGCAGCCACATATCGACTCCTTTCTATCAATAAGGCAAATCAGAATACCATTTTAAAGTTATTCCCCGGTAGGAAAAAAAGGAATTATTTCTTTTTCTTCTTTCTGCGCCTCACATCTGTTCGCGCGCGGGAATTTCAATTTTTCATCTTTTTTTTTTTTTTTTTTTTTTTGGCGCCATAGTATATATCATTCAACAAGATTCCGCAAAATTTTTTCCATTAAACACAGTTTTCCATTCATACATTCATTATGCACATTTCACTTTTTACCCTTGCTTTTGGGTCACACAGATGCTGAACCTGCCCCACACAAACAAATCACTCTGGGTTCACAGACCCCAATTCTTGTAATTCAAAATACTTTAAAATCAAAATCTTTTGCAGCGGACGTCATCAAGAAGGGGCTGTCAGGGTTCCCGTACAGGGTGCTCGCCCCTTGAATCAGCACTATTGAGGCATACAAAAATGGAAGAGAGTTCAACTCTATTGTCTTAGACTTCTTTACTTCTTTCTCTTCTTTTTCTCCTGTTTTCTCTCTCTCTCTCTCTCTCTCTCTCTCTCTCTCTCTCTCTCTCTCTCTCTCTCTCTCTCTCTCTCTCCGCGCGTGTGTATGTATGAAAGTTACATTTTGAGTGACTATAATAGTTAAGCACGGACTCGCGCGCATTCACACACATTTACAGTGAGAGAGAACATTGTACTACTTTCCGGGGGAAAACGCTGTTGGTGAGGTGCGCGGTAAGATGTTTCAGCATTGAACTCTTTCTTTTAAATGATCAACAGTACAAGTTGTGGCAAAAACAAAAAAAACTTTCTCCATGCATTACTGTCTAGGCAACGAATATGATTACCCGGTTCTCAATGTAAGAGAAGTGATACTACTACCGTACTCCACTAGCACTACTACTGGTACTACTACTGCTGCTGCTGCTATTACTACTACTTCTACCACTACTGCTGCTATCCTACTACAACTACTACACTACTGATTACTACTCTATTACTACTACTACCACTGCTGTTGCTACAACAACTACTAATACCACCACCACCATCACTGCTTGGTGATTACAATAGTAACAGCACAATGATGATAATGATGATGCTTAATCATTCAGTATTACCTAAGCAAATGTTTGCCTTGGAACCAGAGATATACGGCTTCTTCAAACTACTTTTCAAGACATCGGGAACAATACACGACAACCATGTAAACGAAAAAAGTAGAAACTGAAAAAAAAAGAACCTTTAGAGCCTGAGTTTGTAAATTCGGGGTTTGTTTGCATCTGTACAAAATGTGTTCAAGACTGGCTGTGTGAAAAGCCAATAGAGGCAATGGAAAATAATGACGTTGGTCCTCTTTTGCGCAATTGGTTCAACGTGATTTTCCCTCTGATGTACAAGTATAGTACAAATTCGAAAGACACTAGCTCCATGGCTTTCATCTTTTTGTGCTATTTGTGATCGGTTGGAGAGAGTGAGAGAGAGAGAGAGTCTGTGTTTGTGTGTGCGTGTGTGTGTGTTGTTCTTGTTCTTGTTTACATACCAGGAAGTTTTTTTTTCACTTTCTTTTTTCCGTAAAAAGTAATTAATGGAAGAAAAAGAGGGTTGGTAAACACTTTTTATGTCAGAGGCGTTGTCTCGGACGTCTTTTTAATGACTGTGGCTGGAAAATATTGGATATTGCGCAGGTGAATTTTATGAGGCATCATTTAACTGACTGCAGATGAGTTGGGTGGGACATCTTTTTATTGACTGCAGGTGAGTTGGGTGAGACGATCTTTTTATTGACTGCAGGTGAGTTGGGCGAGACGATCTTTTTATTAAACTGCAGGTGAGTTGGGTGAGACGATCTTTGTATTACCTGCAGGTGAGTTTGGTGAGACCATCTCTTTATTAAATGCAGGTGAGTTGGGTGAGACATCTTTTTATTGACCGCAGGTGAGTTGGGTGAGATGATCTCTTTTATTAACTGCAGGTGAGTTGGGTGGGACATCTTTTTATTGACTGCAGGTGAGTTGGGTGGGACATTTTTATTGACTGCAGGTCAGTTGGGCGAGACGATCTTTTTATGAACTGCAGGTGAGTTGGGTGAGACATCTTTTTATTGACTGCAGGTGAGTTGGGTGAGACATCTTTTTATTGACTGCAGGTGAGTTGGGGAGTTGATTTCGCAGAAGTTGATCACTTTTTATTGACTGCAGGTGAGTTGGGTGAGACTTCTTTGATTTCTTGCAAGTGAGTTGCATGTGTGACATCTTTAGATTGACTGCAGATAAGCTGGCTGAGACATTTTCAAGAGATCGACAAAGTCACTGTCCTCTCGGCCCTTGAGCCAAAAAGTTTTATCAGCAAGTCAGCACAGCCCACGTGGCTTTAACCAGTGACGCGAGCAAATAGGAAATCAAGTTCAAAGATTCGGGTTCGTGGCCTTATAGATCGCACAGCATTTATATACCTAACTGCAAATGCTGTTGTGTTCAACGAGTACATTCCCTTGCCAAATGTCCAGCTGTCGGTGTCCTAGCTCAAATCAGAAAAAAAAATGAATTTGAGCTGAATTTCGGTAGTCGTCAGACTTTCAAAGCCTTATCTTTAACATATGATTGAATTTAATGTATAATGTCGTCAGCAGAAGGTTGGGTTAAGTGACGCGTTAATTGTCGTACTCATACGCTATGTCTTTACGGCATTTCCATTGGTCAGCCATATGTTTGAAAGAGCTTTTTTTGTGTTTGTCACTAATTTGTTCCACAAAGATACGGTGCTGTATCAAACGAAGATATTCTTCAGTAGTGTGACTCTGTTCGGTAAACACATTGTGCTGTTACTTGTTTTATCACAGTGTGATGATTTAAAGTAGCGTTGTACGTTAAGGTCATCAGTCTGTTTGAAAAGCTTGAAAGTTTGAATGAGATCGCCCCTACTTATTCTGGCCTTTAAAGTGGGTAATGTAAGATGCTCCAGCCTGTCTCTGTATGAATTCTTTGAATCTCACGCATTCTTTGATCGCGAACCTTCCACAAAAACAAAAAATTGCAATGATCCGGAACTTCCGTCAGCCGCAGACCGCAAGGGACTCGACGGTCGCAGAGACGGAGTAAGCGAGATCCGGAGAGAGGCACGGGCCAGGCGTGCAGTGTAAGGTGGAAGAAGTCTGTGGTCAGGCAGCAGCGCGAGCGGAAACCAACCCAAACCACAAGTCTTCCGGCAAAAACCGGAAAGTTGTTCTCAGGCGTCTGGCATAGCGTACGGCGCAACGCACTGTCTGTGAGAGGCGCTGGATGCACGAACTTTACCGTTGACGGCTGAAAGAATTGGCCAGAGACTCAAAGAGACGTTCCAGGTGAGGAGCAGAGAATGCTGAAAATGGTCTGAAGACGTATAAGGCGTTGAGCCAAATGACCGTGGTTCGAGTTATGTCCCTGTAATATACTGGTCGAGACTTCGTCAAAAATTCCACTTTGACAGACATGTCAGCTGCCGTTCAGTCGTACTATACTGGTGACCCTCGTTTGAAACTCAGCTTTGCCGAACACTTTACTACCTACACAGGGATGAGAAATCTGCACAGAAACGTATGAATATTCTTTTCATAAAATAAAAAAAAAACTCCACGTTTTCTTTGCTTTGACATCGACAGTAACAACAGAAGGGTGTGGAGAGCGGGCGAGTCACTCGCGGTGCACTCCCTTGGTGGTTGTTGTGAGCTCCGTTTTGGCTGCGCCGTGTCTTGGCGTCTGCGAGGAACTTGATCACCGTGGCTGATGAACCCTGACTGCAGTGAGCTGTCATGCCAGACTCCTTGTATTTCTGCCTGTAACTCAGCGGTAATATATTGGAGGACACTCGTTTCTATCTCCACTTCGGCAGGCGTTTCAAACACCTGTCATTCAGCGGCAGTATATCTGCATACCTTCCGGAACATAAGAAACGAAAGGCACTGAACTGTTCAACCGTAACAAACGTTGATTCAGGCGATGATAAATTATCCAGCTGAGCACCTCTGAGTTAATTAACCTTTTTTCTCTCTCTTACCAACAGCCATGACGTAGTGGTTACCGTCGCAGACTCCCGGCTAGAAGGTCGAGGGTTCGGTTCCCATCAAAACCATTTATTTGTGGGTGTTCTTTTTTTCTGCCACGACCGGCACCTACCACAGTTCAGTCTGCTATGGGCTCAGTTGGGAAGTTTGGACTCGCACAGTCAAGTCTCATTCAGTTAACGGATGTGTCTCTGAGAATGTTGCTAAAATTTCATAACCAGTTGCAGGTGTTTGTATCTCTCGGATTTGGTCAAAACCGGCGTATGTTATGAAAGTAAGCGTAGAGTGCAGCCCTGTCATGCAATTTCTGATCAAAATGGAAATCTGTAGCATCATCTTCATCATCCTCATCCTCGACGATTAGCATAAAAAGAAGTTTTGAATTCTGTGTCCCTCACTTGACCTGTTCTCAAGATGGCCGTTTTGATTTCCTGTCTATGTCTATGCCCTTGGTGAGGTTGTGTTGGGGTCACCAGTATAGACAAATTCATATGGACTGTCTGTCGTAGGAACGAGGTGGTGGCACCCTCTGGAGGGAAAGTTCACTCGCGCTGGCTGTGCAGCTAAGCAGTTATTGTCATCAGTGGGAGATTAGTAGATGGAGTCCTGTGTATGTTGGATCAGAACAGGCAGCGGTGAACACCAGCAAAGTGACTGCAGCAGTGCAGTGTCTCCTCTAGTGGGCTGCCTCTTGACGGCTTGATATTTATTGCTCCCTGCAGATTAATGGTGTGGGGACTGTGGTCAGACAGGCCAGCTGTGGCTTGGTCGGGGAGCTGGAGTAAGTGACGTGGGTGAAATGCCGCTTAAGTGGCATGAAAGTTGAGGCAGCCAAAAACAACACCAACAATAACAACCCTTTTTCTCGTGGAAATCTAACTTTTTAAAAGCGCAGCTGTTAACAGCAAACGCATTTACGAAGGCAGTATTTGATACTTATATTAAGCTGAGACAAATCGTCTGCCAAACTTGCTGAAGATTCCATGTAATCAACACTGAATTTAAGCATATTCGGCTTAAATTGCATCTTATTCTCCATCAATGTTTGTATATTTAGACATTGAAGGGAAAAACGTATACATGATCTAATTTCTGATCATGTTGAAAAATTGCCTGCAATTTGGCTTCTACAATTGGTGTCCCTGACCTATTTTGTAATCTGTGTGTGTTGGAGGGAAGAGTGTGCGGGATGCGTGTGTGTGTGTGTGTGTGTGTGTGTGTGTGTGTGTGTGTGTGTGTGTGTGTGTGTGTGTGAGAGAGAGAGAGAGAGACTGTGGAAGAGACTGTGACTGTGATGTTGCACGTGTTTGTCTTGAGAAAGGAGGAAACACTGCACAGAGACGCTGATGTGACTTACTGCGTTCCAGAAAACAAAATTATCGTCAATGTTAACACTGACAAAATGAGAATAACATCATCCTACTAATGAGGTTCCTTAGCACAAGAAGAAATGCGAAAAGAAAAACAAGAGCATTAAACAAAACGATACGAAACTCTTTTGCTTATGTAAGGATAAACAGACACGTTATAAAATCTTATAGGATTTCTGATCAGGAAAAGAAAAACGAGGAGAAATGTCCAAATAATTTCCAGCTTGAAAATACGTCATTATTTTATCTGGTTTTGTCAAGCGGTCACGCAGCAAATACAGAGAGAGAAAAAGAGAGACGGAACCATGAAATATTTTTTACCATTAACAAATATGCTCTTTTGGCAAGAGATTATTAAGACTAACGGTTTAAGGCAATGGGAAGCGCATATTGTACAAATGCGCATAAGACAATAATAGCGGCAGACAGAACTGACGTAGAATGAAGGAAAGATTCCTCTAGACGCAACGCACGGTAAACAAAGTGCACTCGCTTAACGTTGCACCCACTCCCCTTCACATAACCCCCATCCACACCCTGCTTCCCGTCTTCCCTTAAAGCCTTTTCACAAGAGACAGAGAGAGAGAGGGTGACAGAGAGAGAGAGGAGAAAATCAGGAACAGTTACTGTTGGGATCCCGTGGTATGCCTTATTGGTTACAATCACGTTTAACGTCCAACACCTGCCAAAGACAATATGGCAGACGAGGAAAACCCTCTCAGGAGAGAGGGGGTCGGAGGCTAGCTCACACCACATCGATACCACCAGAAGACAACTCATTGAGGTGGGCGGTGAAATTAGCGACGTTGACGTGCACAAGAGAGCCGGGGGTAAAATCCGACCCCACATCTCGAATCCGAACCATCCGTAGAGTCGGGATTGTTCTTTTCTCAAAGATCCCTCTGTCCACACAGCACCGAAAAATAAAAATAAACGGGTACCTGATTCGGTTCAGGTAATGTTAAAGGCGGAAGAAGGAGCAGGATCAGCTCCCCTTTCGTTACATGCCGCACCCTTAGCACGGCGAACCTCTGACGGTTACTTCTCTGACCTAACTGGTCAGCTAGGCCATGATCAGCATGATTTGAAATAGGCAAGGGCAGGATTGGGACCCTAACACGTCTGACTACCAAGTCCGGTGCTCACGCGCTGAGTTAAGGTGGCGTTAGGCATGGAGAGGTGGAAGAGGGGTGTGTGTGTGTGTGTGGGGGGGGGGGGGGGGGGAATCCAGTTATACATAGGAAACACTCTGCCAGAATCTTGCTGCATCTGTGTGTGTGTGTGTGTGTGTGTGTGTGTGGTGTGTCTCTCTCTCTCTCTCTCTCTCTCTCTCTCTCTCTCTCTCTCTCTCTCGATTCCGTTTCTTCTGTCTGTTCGTTTCTGTCTGTCTGTTTCTCTCTCTCTCTCTCTCTCTCTCTCTCTCTCTCTCTCTCTCTCTCTCTCTCTCTCAGATCCCTTCTGTCTTTCTCTCATTCCTCTCTCTTCTTCTTCTTCTCTCTCCTCTCTCTCCTCTCTCTCTCTCTCTCTCTCTGGTCGCACGCACATGTGTGTGTGATTGTGTGCGTGCATGCGTGTGTATGTGTGTGTGCTTGCATGCGTATGTGTATGTGTGTGTGTGTGTGGTCTGTTAGTGAGTTGCCCCTGCAAATATGTTACTTGTTCATAAACTACACGCCATAACTGAAACAGAACAAACGCACCAGGAGCCTTCTGGTGACACCCCCCACTCAGGCGAGGGCTTTTGAATGAACGTTTAAGTTCTGTGCTAGACGCAACTTAAGTATTTTGTTCTTTTTCATGAAACAGTATATAGATAGATAAACAGACAGATAGATGAACAGATAGATAGATGCCCTTTGTGAGATAACATGTCGGGGGGGGGGGGGGGGGGGGGGGGCAATGCTCTCTTCCACGGAATGGTAACAACCACTGTGTCTGTTGTCATCTTTTCTTTTCACCATTTCACATAACGCTATGGAAACATCAGATTTCTAATAAGAGCCATTTCAAAGGCCTGTCTTTTTTTAAGTTCCCAGGATGGGAGGGAGTGACGTTCGCCCATTAGGAGGGAGCCATTAGAAAGTACACTGTGACGTCCTAATTTGGGGCCCAGGAAAATGAGACTGAATTGTCCAGCAGTCTTAAACGGTTCCTCACAATAGGTTTGTTAGAAAATGTCGCCAGGGTGGAATGGCGGTACTTCAGAGAAAGATGAGAAGAGTAAAAGAAAAACACACGCACACTCAACCACGGGCATTTATCCATAGGGTTTTTTTTCCAACCTTTTGTCCAGTCCAAAAAGACGGATGTTGAAGAAAATTACGTGGGAGGATCAGAAAGGGGTAGAGGAGGGGGTGGGGGAGGAGGGGAGCGTGTGTGTTAGTAACAACGGAGCAAGGAGGGGTGTAGGCTTATTGCCCTCCCCTGTAAAATTATGGAGTATAATCGTGTTCTTGTACAAGCGTGGGCATGAAATGAGTGGGACTTCAAACGGGTTGACTTCCGTGACCTTTCTCTTCAACGGAAATGTAGGCCTACTGCCACGCACTTCCCCTACGTTTCTACGGCTGGCCTTTAATTTGGGGGACCGATCTAAAGAAATTACACCCGTCTATTTACCGTATCAATCACCTCTCTCTCCCTCCTTTTGTTTTCTTATTGCAATGTTCTCATTGTTAATTCGTTACATTTATTCTACTACCACTTTGATTTCGAATTGCTCTCTTTAACTGTTTTTATAGTGTTGCTGTTATTGTGCCTATTACGCCTGCTATTAGTATTGATGTTGCTATTGCTGCTAGTCATATGTTCCAAAGAATTGATTGAAATACCAAGATATCTTTATTCTTGGTTTGTAAAGTTTGGGAATTCTTCAGTTTCACCTCTCTCTCTCTCTCTCTCTCTCTCTCTCTCTCTCTCTCTCTCTCTCTCTCTCTCTCTCTCTCTATCTATCTATCTCTATCTATCTATCTATCTCTATCCTATCTGTCTCCAGTAACATTTTTATCCTGATGCACTTGAGGTTCACAATCCTCAAGTCATCACTGCAGTGCACTTGCTACTGAACCAATGTCAAGTGGTAGACTCGCTCCTTGGCAATATGGTCAAGAGAGAAGTTTGAACCATACATGGTCGGATCTGCCCAGGCAAACTACACTGTCTGCAACATCATTGGATTAAGATCGATGGACTTGCCCAACCGGCACCTACCCAGAGTTTAGTCTGCTATGGGTTTAGTTGGGAAGACTGGAACCACAAATGCATGAGTCTTTCAGAGGGTTGCTAAAGTTACATGACCAACATTGCAGGTGTTGATCTCTTGGGTTTGGTCGACGCTGGCATATATTACGAAAGTAAGCATGAAGTACAGCCCTGTCTTGCAGTTTCTGATCAAAATGGAAATCCGTAGCATCATCTTTATAATCGGTGATCAGCAAATTCCTAGGGACTGTCTGTTGTCCGACAGAGGTGGTGGCACCCTCCAGAGGGAAAGTTCACTCACACCTGTTGCGTGGCTAAGCAATTGTTTTCATCAGTAGGAGCGTATTTGGTGGTGTCCTGTGTATGTTGGATCAAAACAGGCAGTGCCGAACACCGCAGAAATGAGTCTGCAGCAGTGCAGAGTCTTCTCTGGTGGTCCCATGACGACTTGATATTCATTGCTCCCTGCAGATTGCTTGGCGTGGGGTCTGTGGTCAGACACGCCAGCTGTGGCTGGTCAGGGAGCCCGAATAAGTGGCGTGGGTGAAATGCCACTGGAGTGGCATGAAAGTTGAGGCAGCTGAAAACAACACCAACAATAACAACCCTTTTTCTCGTGGAAATCTAACTTTTTAAAAGCACAGCTTTTTACATGAAACATTTACGAAGGCAGTATTTACTACTGAAATCAAGCTGAGACAAATCATTGGGGTCGTCTGTCAAACTTGCAGAAGTTTCCATAAAATCAATAACAAATTTATGCATATTCCATTAAAATTGCATTTTATTCGCCATCCATGTTTGTATATTTAGACATCGAGAGGGAAATGTACACATAATCTCATTTCCGATCATGTTGAAAAAATTGCCTTCAATTTGGCTTCGACAAGTGATGTCCATGAACTATTTTGTAATCTGTGCATGTTGGGAGGGAGCATGTGTGTGTGTGTGTGTGTGTGTGTGTGTGTGTAATGGTGGAAGGAGGACTGGCTGTTGCACGTGTTTGTATTGAGATGGGAGGAAACACTGCACAAGGACTCTGATGTGAGTTACTGCGTTTTAGAAAAGAAAATCATCGTTAATGTTAACACTAACAAAATGAGAATAACAATATCTTACGAATGAGGTTTCTAAGCATAGGAAGAAATGCGAAAAGAAAAACAAGAGCATTAAACAAAACAATACCAAACGTCCTTGCTTATCAAGGGATAAACAGACACATCATAAAATTTTATAGGATTTCTGATCAGGAAAAGAAAAACGAGAAGAAATGTCCTAAATTTTCAGCTTCAAAATACATCATTATTTTATCAGGTTTTATCAAGGGGTCATGGAGCAAATACAGAGAGAAAAAAAAGAGAGACAGAACCATGAAACATTTTTTACCATTAGCAAATATGCTCTTTTGCCAAGAGATTATTAAACTGAAGCGACGCCAATTAGCGGCAGACAGAACTGACGTAGAATGAAGGAAAGATTCCTCTAGACGCAACGCACGGTAAACAAAGTGCACTCGCTTAACGTTGCACCCACTCCCCTTCACATAACCCCCATCCACACCCTGCTTCCCATCTTCCCTTAAAGCCTTTTCACAAGAGACAGAGAGAGGAGAGAGAAGAGAGGCTGTTGGAGACACAGAGAGAGAACCAGGAACATTTAGACTGTTGGAATCCCGTGGTATGGCTGATTGGTTACATTCAGGTTTAACGTCCAACACCTACCACAAACAATACAGCAGACGAGGAAAGCTCTTCCAGGAGAGTTGGGGTCGGGGACTAGCTTACACCACACCTATGCCGCCAGAACGACAGCACGTTGAGGTGGGCGGTGTTGTTTACATGCACAAGAGAGCCAAAGAAAAAAATCCCACCCCACATTCGTGGGGTAACTTTCTTTTTCCTCCAAGATCTCCCTGTCCACACAGCCACAAACATGGTACCTGATTCGGTTCAGGTAATGTTAAAGGTGGTGGAAGGAGAAGGACGAGCTCCCCTTCCGTTACCCCATACCTCTAAAATGGTGAACCTCTGATAGTTACTACTCTAACCTAACTGGTCATTCAGGCCATAAACAGCATGATTTGAAATAGGCGAGGGCAGGATTCGAACCTACAACGTCTGACTATGAAGTTGGTGCTCATCCACCGAGCTAAGTTGGCCATTAGGCATGGGTGGGGGGGGGGGGGGGGGGGGGGGCTTCCATTTATAGGAGACAATTTGTGCCAGAATTTTCCTGCATCTTTCTGATTGTCTAAGATGTCTAGTTCTTGGTCTGTCTCTCTCTCTCTCTCTCTCTCTCTCTCTCTCTCTCTCTTCTCTCTCTCTGGTCTCTGTGTATGTGCGTGTGTGTGTGTGGTGTGTGCGCGTGTGGTCAGCGAGTGAGTTGCCCTCACAAAAACATTATCTGCTCATAAACTTCATGCCATAACTGAAACGGAACAAACATACCAGTAGCCTTGCGATGAAGCCCCTCCTGGGTGAGAGCTTTTGAATGAACGTTTAAGTTCTGTGCTAGTCACAACTTAAGACGTTTTTTTCTTTTAATCTCTCAGTCATTATCTATTGATTACATACAAAGGCCCTTAGTGACGTAAGATGTCGAAAAACTGGCGATGTTCTTTCAGTCAGTATCTATTCTATCCATTACATAGCAAAGCCCTTCCTAACGGAAGATGTCACAAAAGCAAGCAACGTTCTTTTACACAAAACAATATATAGATAAACAGACAGATAGATCGATAGATAGACAGGCACATAGCTAGATAGATAGACTCCTTTTGTGAGATAAGATGTCAGAAAAAAAAAAGCAATGCTGTCTTTCACAATAAGGTAAATCATGTCTGTTGTCATCTTTTCAAATTTCAGCAATGCTGTCTTTCACAATAAGGTAAATCATGTCCTGTTGTCAATCTTTCATTTCACCGTTTAACAGAATGCAATGCCAACATCAGAATGTCTAACAAGAGCCATTTCAAAGTCCTGTCCATTACCTTACAGCTCCAGGACTGGATGGAGTGACATTCGCCCATTAGAAGAGCCACGTACGCTGTCTCATCCTAATTTGGGCCTGGCGAAATGAACTGAATTGTCCAGCAATTTTAAACGGTTGCGTAGATAGGTTTGTTGAAGATCTCGCAGGTGGAATGACGGGACTTCAAAGAAAGATGAGAAAGGGAAAAAAAGAACACCACACTCAACCAAGGGCTATTATCCATCAGATTTTTTTCTGACCTTTTGTCCGGTCCAAAAAGACGGATGTTGAGGAGAATTACGGGGGAGAAAAGACAAGGGTGGAGAAGGGCGAGAATGTGAGGGGGTGTTAGTAACAACGGAGCAAGGAGGGGCGTAGGCTGATTGCCCTCCCCTGTAAAATTATGGAGTATAATCGTGTTCTTGTACAAGCGTGGGCATGAAATGAGTGGGACTTCAAACGGGTTGACTTCCGTGACCTTTCTCTCCAACGGAAATGTAGGCCTACTGCCACGCACTTCCCCTACGTTTCTACGGCTGGCCTTTAATTTGGGGGACCGATCTAAAGAAATTACACCCGTTTATTTACCGTATCAATCACCTCTCTCTCCCTCCTTCTGTTTTCTTATTGCAATGTTCTCATTGTTAATTCATTACATTTATTCTACTACCACTTAGATTTCATATTGCTCTCTTTAACTGTTTTTATAGTGTTGCTGTTATTGTGCCTATTATGTTTGCTATTAGCATTGATGTTGCTATTGCCGCTTGACATATATTCCAAACAATTGATTGGAATATTAAGAGATCATTATTCTTGACTTGTAAAGTTTGGGGATTCTTGACTCTCTCTCTCTCTCTCTCTCTCTCTCTCTCTCTCTCTCTCTCTCTCTTCATGTGTTGATGTCCCTGAAGGAACAAAGGGCAAGATGAAAAAAGCATGTTCTTACTCGTCTGTTACATTTGGGAATAAAGATCATCTCTCTCTCTCTCTCTCTCTCTCTCTCTCTCTCTCTCTCTCTCTCTCTCTCTAATGATTTATTTTTTTCCTGATAGAATTTAAGTTCACAATCTGCAAGTCATTACTGCAGTGCACTAACCACTGAACCAATGCCAGCTAGTCGACTCGTTCCTCTGTCGTATGGTTGAGAGAGAGGTTTGAACCTTACACGGTCATACTCGTCCGGTCGAAATGCACGTTCTGTAACGTCATTGCATTAAAATTGATCGACTGAAACGGATCTCCAGCAAATTTTTTTCTTTTTTTTTTTTCACTCGATCTAACCTGATGACGTGATGTAACTTTATTCAGGAAGTTCGTAAATGTATTTGAACATATGGTCAGCCTGAATGCTTGTTAATGGGCGAGTGCAGTCTCATCAGGGACGAATCACAAGAAGATTTTACAGAATTCAGCGGATCGCTTAACCTGATTCATATCTACTGCATGAGTACAAGTGAGGAAAAGAGAGAGAGAGAGAGAGAGAGAGAGAGATCCAGTTTAAGCCTCTGGTTCAGCCAAATACATGCATGATCAACTTAATTTGAGATGCAAGCACGACAAACGGTATTAATAAGGGACAGAAATACGGTTAGAAATCTCTTCTAATTGTGTATCGCCATTGTTTTTTTCCCCACGGAGTGTAGATAGTAACGTCCTCTGGCCGATGTCATAATGATAGATAGGCTGTTCTCACTCTCGCAGTGCTCAGGCCGAAAAGGCCAAAAAGGACATTCCAGAGGGTTTCAAATGTACGGATATTGTCACATAAGATTCGTTTGAATTTGGTTGGACCACAAGTACCAATAAACGCACACATAAGCAAGCAAGCAAGCTGTGTATTCTTCCTGTCAATACATACTGTTTTTAAAGTTGCGGCTCTTTGCGTGCTGAGCAGTCCATGTTATGTAGGAGGCTCGAATTGTTTTCGACAAAACTGAAACTGCAGTGAATTCTGAGAGGACTGACAACTACGAAATTGCTGACAACTTGTACTTCTTGGCAGACTAATACACATGCTAATGTAGCCGTGTCTCCCTGATGAATCCGATCCAGCGGACGAAAGGCATAGGAACAGGCAATATGAAAAGATCTGTCTTCGAGAGGGATTACAATGGTTCCCATATGCTGCCAGTGATGAGTTTAGTATATGTAATGTATTTTTCCAATCTCCTCCCCCCCCCCGTTTTTTTTCTTTCTTTCTTTCTTTTTTTTATTCAAATCTTTGCCACGTCATTTATATAATGACGGAAGAATTGTTAGCCTGCACTTGTTTTCCCCCAGTACTAAATTGTTCACCAGTAGGTCTATAACTTAGCAGACAACAAGGTCCTATTGGGAATAACATCGCTGGGGCATCTCTTTGCTGCTGGTGTTTTTGTTAGGCTGTGGCGTCGGAATCCGGGGAGGAGGGGGAGGGGTTAGCTGAGGTGGGGGACCAGGTGAGCACCGGGCCCCTCATCAAAAATAGTCGGTAGGCCAGACTACCATTACAGGAATTTGAAGATGGAAGGATGTCCCCTCTAAAACTTTGGAAAATGAAACGTTGCCGCCCTTGTCCCAGCTTTTACAAGAATTTGGGTATTTCTCCCCATCTCCTTCGCACCCGCTTGCATGAAAATTTGGAAGAACTCCAAAAATGTCTATGTCAGTTTCAGTTCAGACTGCCCTTTACCCCCACCTCATCCCACCCTACCCCCTCCACCTTTCATCATAGCAAAATATCTTCCACTGCCATTGACAAATGAAATCTAGACCCCGCTATCGCTGGGATATCGCGCTGAACTGTCGTTACGGAAATATTATCAAAAAGATATCCGATTATACTAGGACTCGGTTTTGAGATGAACACAAGAAAACACTTCCGGGTGATAATCTTGACATGAGACGCCTATCACCTATCACCCATCACCTGTCACCTATTACCCATCACCTGTCACCTATTACCCATCACCTATCACCCATCACCTGTCACCTATTACCCATCACCTATCACCTATCCCGGAGTCTTGAAGACTGTTGGGGCGCCACAGAAGACTTCGCAACCAGCTTCCTCCGTTCCTCCCGGTTCTCAGACGCTCTTAGACAGTTGCTGAGTGTGAGGCCAGTCCATGCACTGATGTTGTCCTCCCATCTCTTTCTCTTCCTTCCTCTCCTTCTGCCTCCTCGCACTGTTCCTCGTAGAATGGTTTTGGCAAGTCCTGTCGAATTCGATACATGACCATACCATCTCATGTTCCTTCTTTTCACCGTGTACAACAGGTCTTCGTAAGGTCCAATGGCTTGTCTTATTCCGGTCTGGACCTCCAAGTTGGTAATGTGGTCTTTGTAGTAGATCTTAAGGACCACGCAGAATTATCTCATCTCAAATGCCCGAATCCTTCTCTCAAGTTCAGCTGTCAGAGTCCACGTCTCACAGGCATAGAGAAATACGGCAATGACCAGGGAGCGCCTCAGTCTGATCGTGGAACTGATGGTGATGTTCCTGTCGTTCCAGATGGGTGTTAGTCTGGTTGGCGCTGCTGAACGTGAGACCGCGGGAGCTGTAATGACACTCTCGCATGCTTATGTGTCGTTATCCGCTCATGGTTAGATCTCGTTTCGCCGACCATGAAACGGCAACAGGCCTACGAGTCCTCCAGCTCAAACATCACTAGATTGCTTCCCTTTGAAAAATTGCTTCTCTTTGCTTCCCTTTGAAAAATTGCTTCTCTTGAATATCGAGGCCTAATAATTAGTTGAAGTAGACGAACCAGAGATGCACGGTAAAACCGGTACTTACCGGAAAACTGATTTCTTTGTGGCGGTTCGGGAAACCGGTTCGAGTTGTCACAAATCGTGTGTGTGTGTGTGTGTGTGTGTGTGTGTGTGTGTGTGTGTGTGTGTGAGTGAGTGAGTGTACGAGTGTGTGTGTCTGTCAGTGAGTATGTGTGTGTGTATGTTTTTGTGTGTGCGAGTGTGTATATCTGTCTGTCTGTCTGTGTGTATGCGTGTGTGTGTTTGGTCGATTGGTTGGATATTTAATTTGGTTGGTTGTGTTGTTGTTGTTGGTTTATTTTGGTTTGATTTTATACTGCAAATCTACAGGTAGCTGTTCAAAGAATTGCATGATGCACACCATGTTTGGCCTTTTTTAAATTTCAATTATCATTATTTCATAGTCCACATCATATGCAGATTATTGCAATTAATCAGTTTTTACATGTACTGATTCCAGTTCATTATGCTTCTTATGAGCTCTCTCTCTCTCTCTCTCTCTCTCTCTCTCTCTCTCTCTCTCTCTCTGTATATCTATCTATCTATTCTCTCTCTCTCTCTCTCTCTCTCTATATATATATATATATATATATATATATATATAATCTATCTATCTGTCTGTCTATCTATCTGTGACTGCTAGTAGAAATAAAATTGTCAAAATTGCTTTCGTTGGATTCATTTGTGTGCAAGTGTGTATGTGTGTGAAGGGGGGAGGGGGGGGGGAACAGCGGAACCAACCAAACGAATGCACGTGTGTTGATTTTAGGTCAGACGTAGCGGCATGTACAGGTGTGGAAAAAGAAAACAACGGTTTTTAAAGACCGGCACTGACAACACATAAACCGTTAAAAACCGGTTTAGATTTTCGAACCGATGCCCAGCTCTAACGCAGACCTGTGCGTTTGTTTGACGCTGACGGGTATATTTAGATTGTTTTCTAATTAGGTCGTGTGCTTTAGGTGAGTAGGAAACGCAGGAGAGAGAAAACATGTGTGAAGGGGGTGATGCTCCAAGTCAGCGGGCCCCCTAAACCCCGGGTCTTAACGAAGAAGATTTGGCAGCGTCGAAAGCAGCATTCGTTTGGAATTATGGACTTGTCTTATTTTCATCATGGGAGCAACGGTTACCCTTCTTGTTTATTATTTACCTACCTGCTTGAAGATTTTCTGTCACATCAATCAAATCGAAGTTTTCTGTAGTTGTTGCTGTTTGTCCGTGGGTTTTTTTTTGTGTGTTGTTTTGTTTGTTTTTGTTTTTTATTTTTTGTTGTTGGTTTTTTTTGTTTTGTTTTTGTTGTTGGTTTTTTTTGTTGTTGTTGTTGGGGGGGGGGGGGGGTTTGGGGGGTGACTGTATTCATGATCGAAAAAGCTGTGCCAGTCTTGAATAAAAGTTGAATTGTTTGTTTATTTCTCCATTGTTGTTGCTGTGTAGATGTGTCAGGTACAGCGTCTATAGGCAAGCCTGGAACAACATCCTTTTTGGAGGGATGTCACCTTGTTTGTTCTGCATACTCATCTTGTCATATCTGCTAGGCGATTTGGAGTCGAAAAGGCAGCGTTCGTGCCGATAAGGCAGCAGTCGTTCGGGGTAAATGGCGTGTGTTTATTTTATCATGGGAGCGAGAGTTACCTTACTTGTTTGTTAATTACTGTTCACTGTTCTTTGCCTCCTTCTGAGATGTTCTTTCGGTTCTCTGACTTGTTTAGAATCATGTCCGTATTCGACCTGATTTCATTCAGTGATTTGGAGTGGTTTATGGAAGAAAGAAGTTGTACGGGGAAACAACTGCAAGTCCTCCGTTGTTAGGGTAATGATGGAACAATTTGCTAAGCCGGATTTTATTAAGAAGGGTTAGGACGAAACCTGAACTTAGTTTACCATAGATTTGGATAGGAATCAAGTATCTACAAGTTTGATAGGAATCCAATATCTAAACACATACAATCTTTACGATGCATTATCTGTTCTTGTTATGGAAGGTTCGTATTTAATTGAGATGGCTGCGAGCCGGTGGTATCAAATTTTGCGCGTTCCAATTTACGGGATACAGCTTCGACGATTTTTTTTTTTTTTTTAATGAATACCAAAAGTCAAGAGGGCAGCAATCAAATCGAAAAGAGTTTTTATTGACTTGAGTCTACAGACACTGTGTGTCTTTCTTTGGAGTCGATTAAGGGACGGACAGACAAAGAGAGGCTGCGAGTAGAGGGGGGGGGGGGGGGGGGGGGAGAGAAGAGAAAGAGGAGGAGGGACTGAGGGGGACGGGGGAACAGAAATGTAATACAGTATTCGCCGTGATCCATTCCGAAGGGAGAACATATCATAACGAATCAAGCTAAAAGATCAAAAGAATTGTCGATAGTGATCTCTGTGCTGTCGCGAGTCCTTGTAACGATGTAGCATTGGAACCATGCCTTTGTGTCTGGTATAGTACGATGCTGTCTCAGCTTGTGGCTTGCATGCCAGACCACCAGCTACCCAAGAGACTCTTCTACAGTGACCTGCAACAAGGAGTGTGTTCCCATGGAGGTCAAAAGAAACGCTATCAAAACATCCATGAAAGCGTTTCACATCAACCCTGACATAAAGGGAACAAACTGCTATGGATCGAGCTAGATGGCGCTACTCTATCCACAAAGGCGCCAATTCATGTGAAGAAAGGACAGCTGCAGCACAACAAAAGAGACAGGCAAGGAAAGCCCGCGCCAGCAAACAAGAGCTCTCTCACATTCCCTGTCCGAGCTGTCACTGCAGATTCTGTGCACGCATCGGCTCGATCAGCCACTTAAATATCCACAAATCATCTCACGCATCCCCCCCACCCAACTCCAAGATGACTGAAGTGGTCCTCGTCGACTCGACGGACGGACGAACAATACAATAACCCTGACAGGCTGAGCCTTGGCGTATGGTCGTATAACCAACAAAACAGGAAGAATTGTATTTTAGCGTAGCATCCTAATGACCATGCACATTTAACGGAGATGCAGAAGCAATCCGTACTGACTAACAGAAAGCACATTGTTTACATTTGTCTAGGTTTACCTTCTGGTTAGGGTTTAGTCAGGTTTCTCTGAAAAAGACAGAGCGCAAATATTCATGCCTTCAACTTTTGGTCATTACTAACGTATTGTTCATGTGGTAAATCCAGCCGATCATGAAGCATCACCATAATCTGTTTACAGTCGGAAATAGGTTATAGAATTCGGTGATATGTTGAAAAGATAGCTCTTAACTAGCTTGTCGCGGAAGCGATGATAAAGCGTCGCATCACCGTTTTCAGTCACGCCAGTTATTCATTGTCGGGAGCGCTTCAAAATCACCCGAGTTACACAACCACCATCACTGGATCTTCCGCTGACGAAACGGATCTTAAGGATCCAGTCAGAGGTCAAAAGGTCGTTGATTATGCAGCGCTACCTGAAAAAAAGCACCACCTGTCATTTACACGTGATTTCTCTCAAATGCTAATTTCGTCTCTTTTGTGTACCTATATGAACGCCTTTAACAAAAAGGTAAAAAAAAAAAAAGAAAAGAAAAAAAAAAAAAAAGAAAAAAAAAAGGCAACTGACTTTTTGTCTTTGATATTAACAGGTTTTTTCTTTGTCCTCTAATGGTAATTTTTTTTTGTCTGTTATGTGTATACATACATGAAGCTTTTTAATGTGTACCTCTGTGAAAAAGACAACTTACGTGTGTATATGAAAGAAGCAAGAGGGGGGAGGGGAGGGGGGGTGGATGTTTGAGAGAGAAAGACGGAAAGATGGGAAAGATATTAAAAGAACTTACGAAGTTGAAATGTACATGCAAACTAGTACGAGAGAAACGCGCACACATACCGTGACCTAAACCATCACATCCTTACGACACCAGGTATGACATCATAGCACCTCATTCAGCAGCATCGCTGAAACCCGATTCATTAGTAAAGTCTGCGAGAAACCGACCTATGACCTCAGACACATATATAGTTCGTGTATAAAAAGGGTATCAACAATGGAATTGCCCACGGAACTGATTTGCCAAACTAGGAAGTTAAATGGCCTCCGGGTGCAGGATTCCACAAGTACTTGTTAGTAAAGATGCGAAGTTTGCCTGAAAATAATTTGTTTCCAAATGACAAGGTTTTTCACGTACGTAAATTTCTGACATTATATTGCACACGAATAGTTTTTTTTTCGAGGTGTTTTGTTCTTCCTAAAAAAAGAAATTCTTTTTAAAAAGAAGAAGCCAAAAAAAAAAAAAAAAAAAAATCAAGAGATTTAATCATGCCAATATCTTCCAACTATAAAAACCGACTTATATGAAGTTTAGCACGGACAGTGATTGAACTCTCTCTCTCTCTCTCTCTCTCTCTCCTCTCTCTCTCTCCACACACACACACACACACACACACACACACACACACACACACACCGTCCGTTCTCTCATTCCTCCCCCCCCCCCCCCCCCACTTCGCCACCCCTTCCCACACACACACCTACACATTAAGTCTTGTCTCCCGCTTCTCGTGCATGGTACCAACGGTCCTCCCCGGATAATTCAGATGGCGACTAGCGAGGAAAGGCTTGGACGAAATGAATACGGCCTCAGAGGTCATTCTGTCAGGATTGTATCCCGACGCTGACACTTTACTCACTTCCCTGGGGATACGTCCGCGCGGGCGTCGCCATTCGCTTCGGCGTGAGGGACGTCCGTGTGCTTTGACCTGATTTTCTTGGGGGACTCGTAAATAAATCGCCACGTCTGTTCAAGTCTGTGGGCAGTCTGTCTGCCGAGGAGTGTCATGTGATATCTTGATGAACACATGTGGATGGAAGGCGTTTCCGTGGTGTGGCTGACCCTTGGTTTGACGTGAATGATAAATGATACTTGTATGACACTTATATGACGTTTTTTTTTTTTTTTTTTTTTTTTTTTATAATGTATTGGAGGACAGTGTTCACATCGATCTGTACTTAAGGGTGCACCAGGCATCATCCTCTTTGTGTCTCGATTCAGAAAGCGACCGGCACCCAAACGAAAATGGTCCGTGCAGATTTCTTCGCAGGACTTGCTTTGTACATCCCAAAGAGCCGTAATTGTACGGTAGCGTAAGACAAGAGAGAGAGTGTGGCGATGTTTGTTTCGGATTGTTTTGTTGCGACGCAAAGCATAGCCTTCTTGCGCGTCACATTTGGTGACGTCATTTCCATCGTTTGCACAGCGTGCATAGTATTTGAATTGATGTGGATATTAGCCCAGACGTAAAAGAACAGTTTTAGCGATATATGTTCACTTTGCTCTTTTTCGGTTGATGTTGGTTTTTTTGTTTTTTGGTTGGTTGGTTGGTTGGTGTTGTTTTTTTGTTGTTTGTTTGTTTTTCTTTTGTTTGTTGTTTGTTTTGTTTGGTTTTATTTGTTTGTATGTTTGGTTTTTGTTAACGTTTTCTGGACTCATGTGTTTCGATGAGAAAGTCAACGGTTGGACTCACGTCGAATTTTTGATGTGTTGGTGGATGCGAATAGGGTCATTCATGAGTTGCGCCAGTGATCCACTTCAATTTTGAAGATTTTTTTTTTTTTTTTTTTTTTTTTTTTTTTTGTCAGTTATCGTTGGATCTGCAGTTTTTGCGAACTATGAAGATGGGCTGTTTTCCCTCACGGAGCGTCTGACGGATTGAAGATTTGGCCAAGAGATGAGTTCGTTGTTGTCTATTGCCATCTCTATTAAAAAATATTAAAAAAAAATAAAAAATAAAAAAACGCGGGCGTGTGTCCGTTTGGACTTATTTGTATACGTTTATTTGTCTGTTGCAGGAGACATTTGTGTTATTTTCTTTTCTACTTGTGTGCCCGTCTCTGCTCTCATCTAATTTTTTTTCCCAGTGCATGTATCCAGGAACAAATATGGTGGAATGCTTACGGAATTCACTTTTGTTGAATAATTTCCTCCATCAGACATTTCAGGTAGAGTACTGATATGTCTTCTGCAATGAAAACCACTACATTGAATATCGTACATAGATCGTCTGACTCGAAAGCGACTTCTGCTTTCCGATACGAGGCCGATTTTCGAAGTTGTAGGCAACGTTTAGAACCTTCAGCAACGAGTATGCAATCATGAACCGTGAATTCTTCGGAGACAACGCCTTTCATTGATACTACTTCCCCTCGTGGAGAGGTCAGAGGAGGGAAGGAGTTCAGTTTTTCCGAATTCAGCGCCTTTCACCTTCTGATCCGTTTAGGAGGCCATAGGTTGCTCATCCCGACTTCCCCAATAGAGATCAACCACCGCCCGTCCTGTTGGCCCAGTGGTCGAAACGCCTCTACAGGGAGCTGTAGATTTCACAGTTGGTTCTGCTTTAAATACTGTCGAGGCACTTCGTCCCAATTCAATTTTTGCCACCCCCACCCCTATCCCTCACTCCTCCACCCTCCCACCCCTACCACCACCCACCCCCCACCCCCCCCCACCCCCCTCCCCTCCCTCCCCACCTTCATGGGTATTTTTTCCACTGTCATTTTCTGTACTCCGCCACTGCCCTGCGACAGTACCCCCAACGCTGCTCACCCTGTACACAGCCGCATGCTATGTATGAGTACTGCCACCGTCGGTAGGGAGCGACCAGTATCAAATTATCATAAAGCCACTCCTCAGGGGAGACACTGCCGTGCTGCCGAGTCACTTTGCTTGGTGTTCAGTGGTGCCAGTTCCGATCCAGCGTACGCAAGGAAACTACGATCAAACCCTCGGCTGCTTTTGTCGCATCGCAGTACCGCCGTTTGTCATTGTCTTGTTGCGTTTCTTCGGTTTCAACATACACTGACCGTCTGTTAAGCCTTCTTACTGTTGCGTGAGTTGTGTGTAGTATGTGCTTGAAAACGAACACACACACACACACACACACACACACACACACACAACACACACACACACACACACACACACACCGCCTTTCTTCATTCACTTTATCCCTCCTCAAGGCCGAGGTGGGGTTTTGTTTTTGTGCTAATACGATTTTCACTCCGCTCTTTAGTTCTTTCAATCTCAGATTTCAAAGCATTTACGTGTGATCAGAAAGTCACTGAATGATTTTAGAAAGATCCTTTGGTCGAACGGGCACTGCAGTATGGGTAGCCAATGTCCACCCTCTTTTCGGCAGTATAGTTATGTGTGAACCTATGAGGCCCCGCCTCTCTTCAACCATATAGTTACATGTGAATCCATCAGATCCCTCTTTTCTGCAAGATAGTTATATTCGAATATGTGAGGGCCCGCCTCTCTTCAACAATTTAGAAACGTGTGAATCTGTCACACCCACCCTCTTTTCAACCATCTAGTTAACCCCGCCTCTTTTCAACATTATAGTTACATGTGAATCTACTGACTCAAGTCTCTTTTCAGCAACATCATTATATATGAATCTGTGAGATCCAGCCTCTTTTTAACTGTCTAGTCACATGTGAATCTTCGAGACCCCACCTGTGTTCAACAATGTAAGACAGAGCCTCGGTTCAACAATATTGTGTTACATGTGAATCTTCGAGACCCCACCTGTGTTCAACAATGTAAGACAGAGCCTCTGTTCAACAATATTGTGTTACATGTGAATCAGCTCCGATGGACAGGACACGTTGTCCGTACGGGGGACAGCAGAATTCCAAAGATGCTCTCTATGGACAACTGATGGAAGGACAACGTGACCAAGGAAAACCTCTCAAGAAAAATACAAAGACACCTTGAAGGCCACCCTCGGAAGCTGCAACAGCGACACTGCTTCCTGGGAAGATGTCGCCCTCGACAGTGGAAGCAACGGTGTACCCAGGGCACAAAGTCATTCGAGCGCAACAGAGCTGCCTCCATCCAGGAAAAGAGGAATCGGAGAAAACGGGCCCCACCCTTGCAGGACTCCATTCCATGCAGCGTCTGTGGACGACCCTGTGCCTCAGGAATTGGTCTTCATTCCCACATGAGGACCCACATCAGCAGATGACCTGCCTACCTACTCATCCGTCGGGCACGACGGGAGATTCCATCATCAGTAACATTTGAATCTCAGACCTAGCCTCTTGTGGCATCCCAGTCGAAATGGTGACGTTGTCATTAAAGATGGAAGTCTGATCTTGAATGTTTCCTTTCTCAACGCTTTGTTCACGTTTCCTGAATGTCACAGGAAACTTCGTTTGTCTGAAACAAATTAAGAAGACTTCCCTTTCCGGTGGATAACACTGGTTAAAAACCATGACGCCTTCCCACTGCTCCTGACGACGAAGTGACCAGTTAAACACTATCACCTGCTTTTTATCACGTTTTTTTTTTGTTTTTTTTTCAACCACTTAGGTCACCTGCTCAAGAAGTATAACTGGAAGTTCACTCAAGCTGTCTCCACAGTCAAGCAATTATTCTCATCAAGAGGGGTCTTAGTTCATGGCGTTCTGCTTATGTTCAATCAGAACAGACCACTATCAAACACCACCGACGTGACTCGGCGGCAGTGCAGTGTCTTCTTTTGCGGGTTTGTCTCAAGAAAACCCGATGTTTCTCCATACCTAACTCCCCTTCCTATGGAATGCCTGTGCTGCGGCTGTGACGGGACGGACCTGAACATGGCTGGAAATGAGAGGGAGGGGTTGGATGGGTGACGGGGTGGGGGGGAGGGGGGGGGGGAGGGGAGCACGGGAACTGAGAGCCAAAGAACGACTGAAATTATGAAGAAAAAAAAATGTTCAATTGTATACAGTCAAACCATACATGCAGGGATGGATTGGAGGGAGAGTGAAGACCCTTTCATGCGATGTCTTTGTACAACGTTAATGACGACAGCTGGGCTAGGCATTATTAGCAAGCTGGCTTTTTTAGCTGGCAAAGAAGGCGACAGGGTGCAATGTATGACACCAGTAGGCTGCTTACTGCTGGGCGCTACTGACCAGGGACAGCGGGCTTTGAACGACAGTAATGTCCTGAAAATTTAATTGTCACTTGTTTTAATCCTTACGCTCTCTCTCTCTCTCTCTCTCCTCTCTCTCTCTCTCTCTCTCTCTCTCTCTCTCTCTCTCTCTCTCCTCGCATAGATGCTCGGGCGGGCGTGTGAATGTGTGTGTGTTCCTTTTCCAACTCTCTCTCTCTCTCTCTCTCTCTCTCTCTCTCTCTCTCTCTCTCTCTCTCTCCGTCTGTCTCTGTCTCTCTGTCTGTCTGTCTCTCTCTCACTCACACACACACACACACACACGCACGCACACACACACACACACACACACAACACACACACACACACACATACACAGAATGTTGTTTTTTTTCTACCCATGTTTTCAAACAAAACGTTCTTTGAATTTATCATTGAAAAAAAAAATCAGATTCTGCTATAATCCCCTCGTTTTTTCTCGAAATCCGTAACAATGTTCAGATCGTCGAAAGTCTTAATTACCTTTTCTTGAAACTGGTTACATTGACTAAGAATTGTTGTTGTATTCTAATTTTGTTGTTTTCCAAATAACTTGCTACTGGATAGACACTTTCTTGGCTGAGAGTCAAGTTTTGCTCTTAAAATTTCGGTATGACTTCAATCAATTGTCAGCAAACTACCTCCTTAAACTTTCTGAGCCAAACCTTGACTTGTAATCCTAATAAAAGAAAAGGACAGTCCTTTACACAAAACGGAGATAGACATACACAAGAGAGAGAGAGAGAGAGAGAGAGAGAGAGAGAGAAGATAGAGGAGCTCTTTATTCTCAAGGGTAAAAGATTAACAGTAAGATGCATTTTTTTCATCTGGCCCGAAAAAGAGAGAGAAAGAGTAGCTTTGACATGAACTCTGAATACATTCCACGCCAATTTCATTAGTTGTTTTTTTTTCCTGGCAATGTGGCGTATTGAATATATTTCTTGTAGACTAGACAACAAAATACGCCTAAGTACTAAATCAACATTCGCCAACACTGAAAAGTCTCATCAAACCATAGGAATTCCTGTTCATCCATGTACAGACAGTTGGCTCTGCCTACAAGCCTGCTTCAGACAATGTAGTTGACTTTTATGAGAAACAGTACCTCTTGGCCATTGTGTTCTATTGTTGTCAAAGACGGAGAGTGACGAGGATCAGTGTGTTGCCTCGTCGTCCCTCTGCCTTTGTGGGAATCCTGCTCGCAGGCATAGATAAGTAACTACGACTAGGGAAGTGTTCAGCTCACTGGTGTGCCCTCTGAGGTAAGCACGTATGCGAGATTCTTCTTGTCTACAGTTCAGCAACAAGACACGAAGTCGGTCTACTGCCTGCGTGTAAGCTTTGCCCCGAATTAACTGTCATTTGTTGTGGTATGTGTATGTTTCAAACTTGACGGTTCAGCAGTATCAGTCAGCTCGGTGAACAACAGGCCGACACACTCTGAGCCAATCAGACCAACAGGAAGTGGTGAATACCTTTAATGTGCGCAACGGAATTACAACTAGCAAACGGGCTGGATACTGATCCTGTCTCCCCTAGCATCTTTGGTTAGTGTTGTGCCTGTGCTTTAAGCTCGTTGTTGCTGTGACCTTGCACATGCTGAATGAAAACATACTTTAAATATAATGTGTGTGTGTGTGTGTGTGTGTGGCGTACGCGTATGTTGTGGGTGTCGCAGATGACGGGGCGTTCTGTTTGTCTGATCCTGGCCGTGTGTTTGACACTGGCAACTTCTCACACAACTGGTAAGTCTCTCTCTCTCTCTCTCTCTCTCTCTCTCTCTCTCTCTCTCTCTCTCTCTCTCTCCCGGAGGCATAAGCCGTAGCTGGTTGTTCATGGGGTAATAATGACTACAGTGATTTGGATGTTTTAAAACTGGAAACCGTTTGTTATTCCGGAAATGGTAATGAACTCATTTGTTCCCCAATGTTTTGAATTTTCTTTTCTTTGCAGTCACGGTATCAAAAGTCAAAAGTTTGGATGTTTTAAAACTGGAAACCGTTTATTGTTCCGGAAATGATGATAAACTCCTTTGTTTGTCAATGTTTTGTCTTTGCTTTTCTTTGCAGTCACGGTATCAAAGTCACTTTCCCACTGCAGTGCTTTCGGGAAGTCAATGGGCTGAATTTTGTGAAGAGCACACGCAACTTACATCCATAGAAATAATAGTAAATCTGTGGTAAGATGCCTTGAAATTTTCCTTTAAAAAGGAGCGAACACGAAACATTCGTTCTCGTAAACATTATTTCCCTTTAACTGCAGAACGTAAAAAAAATGTCTCAGTAAATGTTATTTACCTAACATAACAAACTATCAAAAGATCCGTCCCAGTAAATATCATTTACCCGAGATGAGAACAACAAATCTGTCCTGGTTAGAGTCAATTGCCTTTAATGACAATGAGAAATAAAATCTATGAGCTTAATCGTTATTCATCCAAAATGACAGGCTGCCAAAAACCTTCTAACAATGAATACTATTTACCGTAATAAAAGTCTATCAAAAATCCGTCCCGAAAAAAATTTATTGAGCACAAATGACAGACCATCTAAAATCCATGCCGGTCGATGTTATTTGTATTAAATGGTAGACCATCAAGTATCTGTGTTAGTTATATCATTTATCTTAAATGGTCATCAAAAATCTGTCCCAGTACATACTTCTTGCCTTTAACGACGGCGGTGTGAAAAAAAAAACCCTCCTGGTAAATTGTATTTATATTCACAGACGATTCCAAACAGAAATCCGTCCTGGTAAATGTTTACCTTAAAGGACAGTTTAACACAAATCTGCTCATGTAAATATTTACATTACATGTCCGTAAATAACATCCATCTCAGTGAATAGTATTTACTTTAAAAGACAAAGGAAAAAATTAATACGTCCTGGTAAACACTATTCACCTTTAAATGACAGACTGTCAAGTATCCGTCCTGGTAATATTACTTACCTTAAATGGAAAAAAAATCCCTTGTAAAGGTCATTTATCTTTAAACACACACACACACACACACACACAACTAATAAAAAAAAAAAAAGCATGCGGTAAATATTCTTGACCTTAAATGACAGTCAATAGCCATAGTAAACATTCACCTTAAGACAGGGATTATCAAACTGTTAGGTGCCATTTGAATTCCGCTTTTCTTTGTCATGTCTTGGTCTGTCTTGTATTGAAAAAAGTTTTTACGCCTGTACTTTGATTTCTTCTGTCTTCACGGTGGGTTGAAATTCCAATGTTTTCACAAGTTCATGAAAGTGAAAATACCGACATCTCTGCCCACAAATCAAAACATGTTACTATTTTTGGTGCATGGTGACAAAAAAATCGATGTATAAGGACTGAACATAATTCAAAAGTGATTCCTTTTTTTTTTAACCTCATCAAAGCAAGCTTTTCTTTTTTCCTTGTTCATATCGAAGAAGAGGCAACTTTGGTTGACAGAAGCTAAATTTGAAACTAGCTTGTTTAAACTTTGTCTTCGTTTTTCATCTGTCTCTTTAAGAGAGAGAGAGAGAGATAGACAGAAAGAGAAGTAGATTGATACAGAGATAGTTTAATCGTTAGATGGACGGATAGATAGAGAGACAGATCGATAGATAAAGAGATAGAGATTAATACATAAATTGATAGAGATAGATAGACAGACAGACGGATAGAGCGATAGACAGATGTTGGGCCACGTGATACGTTCAGTTCTGTAAACTCTCTCGTGATTGGTGACAAGAGTCATGGACATTCACCTCTCACTTCTGTGTGGCCCAGGCACAGCCAGGCGATCCCTCAGCCGTCTGGTGGGACAACAGCCTCTGCTCTTCGGACGTCGAGGCATCAACCCCAACATGAACTCCCTCTTCTTCGGGAAGAGAGCCTCCTCCTCGTCCCCCTCCTCCTCCGGTGTCCCAGCGTCCCTGGACGACCTGAGCTATGCCTGCAACCTGCTGGTCGCCACCTACCGCCAGATGATGTCGCCCGCAGACAAAGACGTGTAGGCCGTGAAAGGTGAGGTGGACATCACGAAAGAGGAAATCGCTCATTCCGTAGAACGATCAGTAGTATTGATGTTTTCGACTGCTGATGAGCCTACAAATCCCCCCCCCCCCCCCCCCCCCCTAAGGTCTGACCAGCATGTTGGGATAATGCGTAGATCAGGCATCTGCTAAATCGTAGCCTTCTGGCGCGCCCCTTAAATTCTCTCATCTTACTCATTAATTCATTTATCCATCAGCTAAAAAAAAATCATGCGCAGTGTGGTCTCGAAACTTTAGCGGATGTGGTGTAGCCATGGACTAGTCCGCACGCAGTGACACCTCCTTGATGAAACTGAAACTGAAACTCCAAATCCCTTGCTCCAGCCTCGGTGGCGAGGACTAGGGCCTGGAAGCCAAATTCCCTTTCTTTATGGAGATAGATAGATGTATGTCGGGCTAGGTGATGTAGGTTTGTGAATTAATTATCTTTGTTCATGTGACAACGCGTTTGGAGCAAGTGGTGGAACATATGTACCGTGGACCACAACTTTTCCCGAATTGGAGCATTTGTTAACGTTCCCCTCGTCTTGTTTTTGTTTTTAATTTTAAAAGGAACTTAAACTAAATCGGCTAGTTAACAGGGACGAACAGCTTACAAGACGAAACACGACGCGTTTCGACCTCTTAGGTCTTCAAGCAAGATAAACCACATTCAGGACAGTGAAAACAAAGAACGAGCGATCATTATCTTCTCAAGTTTGGCGTTATCAACGCCCCTCTTGCGCCGAATTTGAGAAGGTAAGGGAGAACACCCATCTTGCGCCGAATTTGAAAAGGTAAGTGATTGCTCGTTCTTCGTTTTCATTGCCCTGAATGTGGTTTTGTCTTGCCTGAAGAAGACCTAAGAGGTCGAAACGCGTCGTGCTTTGTCTTGTAGTAATTTGTTTGCCCCTTGTTAGCTAGAGGATGTACTTTAAGTTCCTTTTGATATTAATTTCAATTTCCACCTGCAGTCATTTCACATTGAAACTTGCGTTGAAACAACAACAGTTTTCGGGTTTAGTCAGAGCAGCCAAGGCGAAGACACCGGGCCTGTTTAGGGCTGATAACGAACAAGTAGGGTAACGCCTGCTCCCATGATGAAATAATTACACACGCTCATAACCCCCAAACGAATGCTGCTCACGGCATCAAATCCGCCCAGCAGAAATGCAAGCACAGAGCACACAGAACAAATAACAACAAGGCTCTAGACGAATGCTGTTTACCACACCAAACTGCCTGACAGAAAATGCCAGCACCGGGTACACTTGAGCAAACAATGCTTGTTCTGTGTGGTAGTCTGTGTTGGCCATTGTGCTGGGCGATTTGGCGTTGTTAGCAGCATTGTTTGGAGTTATGAGCGTGTAATTATTTCATCACGGGAGCAAGAGTTAACCGAGATTGTTGTTCGTTATTCACTGTAAAGATTTTCTTTTCATGCTGTCAATTTATATATAATATATATATATATATATATATATATATATATTATAGTGATGATCTGTCCTAAACAGGTCGGTTCATGGGGGGAAAAAATTCAAGAAGAATTGTTAGTTATTCCGCTAGACAATATGGGCAAACAGACTACGAGACAAAACACGACGCGTTTCGACCTCTTAGGTCTTCTTTAGGTAAAGCAAACAGCATTCAGGCCAATGAAAACAAAGAACGATCAATCACTTATAATCTCATATTCCGCGCAAGATGGGTGTAGACTGAAAACAAGGCCGTCAGGCAGGTGACAATGAGAGTTAGAATGATAATGATGAAAATAGTAATGAAGATAACAATAGTAATAATAGTAATGATAGTGATGATAAGAATATTTATGATAAAGGGTAACTACATTTTTTTTGCTGATAATAGGACGATGGTAGTTATAGTATTGATAGTGGCTTAACACACAAGGGAGAGGGGTTAGAGAAAAGTAGAACAACTTTTCTTTTTTTAAATGTTACTTTAAGATATGATGACAATAGTGATGACAGTAATAATTGTAAAGTAATAATAATAGTCAGTAGAGAGAAATAGAAATGATCAATGAATAAAAAGCAGACAGTACTATTGGATGGTGATCATAATTGTATTGTTATGATAAGTGTATTACTGTTGGATTTAATGATAATGGTTGGAAAGAAACGAAAATGATCAGTGACTAAAGGGCTAACATTACTATTGGAACAGGAGAGAGGAGGAAAAAAAAAGTAGGGGGCGGGGGGGGGGGGGGAGGCTCATATATCTGCACTTACACTTACACACACATATGCACAGGAAAGAGGGAAGAGAAACTCGTGCAAAGAGTATTATTGGAAAAGTAAACCGTATTATTGGATGATGATCACAATGACACTAGTGATGGTAAGTGCAATAATGCTAGTGCTAGTAATAACGGTTGGAAACAAATGGAAATGAAAAACAAAAGTTCCATCCTTAAAACGAAACGACAAAAGCAGTCAAAATTATTGACATTCGTAGGGCGGAGAACACATAGTGTCATCTAAGCCCCAACGATTCCGCTTCATCTCTCACTCCAAGAATTTTTTTTTTTTTTAATGTGTAAACACCGTTTAAAAAAAAATGAAAACCTTTTAATCAAACACCCAATACAGCCAAAGAAACTCGGCAGAATGGAAGTTAGCGTCAACTCTGGACGTTGTGTACATTTTTCTCTATCTAGTCATCAGATAACAGAATCCCCCCCCCCCCCCCCCCACACACACACACACACACACAAATGTCATAAATTGTGACTAGAAATAAATGTAATGCTGAACAAATTAGTAGTGGGGGAAAACAAATGCAGACTAACAATTCCTCCGTCAGTATATAAACGACTTGGCAAAGATCTGAATTTAAAAAAAAATTAAATAAAGGAGAGGGGGGGAAGATAATAACAACACAAGATAGGAAAATATAAATACTAAACTTCACTGGCAACATATGGGAACCATTGCAATCCCTCTAGAACACAGATCGTTCATATTGCCTGCTCCTAGGCCTTTCGTCCGCTGGAAATAAATGTCAAAGAGTTTCCAAAACAAAGACAGGAAAACAATCCACATCGGCAGAAAGAAAGAAAAAAAAAAAAAAAAAAAAACCCAGTAAACCGCAGTAATGACAAACAACGTTTT
>CM065745.1:28265548-28284853 GCA_033310375.1 Conus canariensis | reverse complement strand
GGTCGGGTTTTTCCCCCGGATGTTTGGTTCATTTCCATTTGAAGCTTTAAACCGGCTTTGTAGATTTTAGACTTACGTCATGCTCTCTACTATTATAGCCGGGGTTACGTAGCTTTGGTTAGATTAAGGCGGGTTATGAAAAGGGTTTTAGGGGTAAAATTTTACCCCCGCGGTACAGAACAAGCTTTCAGCGACTTCATTGATTTCCTTGAAAAAAGGGTACTACAATATCATGACTCGCCCGCTCTATCATGACGTCAGCTTCAGGCTGACTTTCAACTGTGGGGATTCCCGAAAAGAATGCAGATTTAATCAGGACAAACAGATAATGGACTTCCATAAACGATTTTGCATCATAGCGAAATAAAAAACAGATCAAATTGACCCCCTCCCTCCACCCCCCCCTCCCCCCCCCCCCCCCCCCCCTCCCCCCCTTTCCTTCGCCCTTCTCCACCAAATAAAATTGCCGGTGGTGTGATTCGAACTCTAACGTTCGATAGAAGATGATTTTTTTCCCAAAGTCTGGCTCGCTCAAGATCATCCCCCACTATCCAATCTGAACTATTGTGGTTTGGCGTCCAACAAAAGTACCTCATGACGACGACCAACGCCTAGACACAAGGGGAAAACGTTCTTTTTCACAATCGTAGAGCAAGACAACGACAAGGAGAATTCCCAATAGTGAGCAAGGTTCGATATTGTTTTAATTTTCACCACAATGTCACCACATGAAGTCATTGTTATTATTAATTTGTTGCTGTTGTTGTGATGTTTGGGTATATATGTAGGCTTGGTATATGTATATTTTCCGCCATAAGGAGGAAGGGTTAATTTATTTTAATTTTCCCAAAAAGTCATGATCATAATCACTCTCACTGGTATTATTAATGTTGTTGTTGTTGTTAATAAATATATATTATTATTAAATTGTTGTTGTTGTTGTGTTTTTGTTGTTATCATATCATTATCATCATTATAATTATTGATATTATATTGTTATTAGTGTTGTTGTTGTTGTTGTTGTTGTTTTCTTTTCTTCTTCTTCTTCTTCTTGTCACTGATCAATAGCAATTTCCTCATGTGCTAGAACTTGCTAAATTCTGGAAGTTACAATTACCATGCTAGCTCATTGTTGGGCGTCTGCTTATTCTGACTTTGTCATGAAATCCAGATCTCACTGGTACACGACAATGTCTTCTTTTCTGTCCTGGTTCTCGGGTATCTTGGCAAGGTTCCGAGGAGTGGAGCACAAAAGAAATCACTTTACTGCGTGTTTTTCAGATCATTGAAAGCTTTCTTCCCCTGTTTTCAACAGACACTAACGTCTATGACGTCACTATCAGTGGGGGGGGGGGGAACTCGAAAGTTCCTCTTTCAGCCTGTCAAAATGGGAGTTAGAAGGGGCACAAGAGAGGTGTGTGTGTGTGTGTGTGTGTGGTGTGTGTGTGTGTGTGTGTGTGTGTGTGTGTCGTATTGTGTGTGTGTGTGTGTGTGTGTGTAGTGTGGTGTACGCGCGCATGTGCGTGCCTCTGTGTGTGTGTGTGTGTGTGTGTGTGTGTGTGTGGTGTGTGTGTGTGTGTGTGCTGGAGAGGAAGAGGTATTGGGAACGCATATTACCAGAAAAAGCACCAACAATTGGAAAGGAGAACAAAACGTAGAGGCGCGAAGTGGTTTTCCTTGTACACTTCTAAGCGTGGGAAGACAGTCATTATCGATCAGACAAGCAAGCAGCCACACACGCGCGCGCACACCCACAACGCACATGGACAAAGCCAAAGAGAACTGATTTAAGTCTAATTCTTAGTGATTCCACCACAAACAAGGATAAACGAATCACAAGACAAAACACGACGTGTTTCGACCTCTCGGGTCTTCTTTAGGCAAGAGACACAACATTCAGGACAATGGAAATGAAAACGAGCAATCACTTTTCTTCTCACATTCGGCGCAGGACGGACGCTGAACGAAAACTTAAAACGTTTTTCAATTTCAGTCTGCGGTCACCTTACTTAACAAGAAAACTGAATCGATAGAATCTTACACACAGACACACAGAATGGGCGAGAAAGAGGGGGCAGATCAATATTGAAAAAAAAACCAAGATGCAAAGCATATAAACGTACTCCCAGTTTGTCTTGAATACGCGTGTAAAAAAAAAAAAAAAAAAAAAAAAAAAAAGTCGCAGTCAAACATGCGTCATAATTTGAAAAAAAAAAAAACGAAAAAAAAAACGTCACAAGCAAACATGCGTCATAATGTATTTTGTCACTGAGATAATAAATCCTGTCGTACCACTTTATGATTTCAAAATCAACCAACAACGGTTTTTAACGGTTATTTAATCGATTTTCAGCATTGCATCACTTACATATGGAAAGAGGCTCCGATTTGTCACAAGATCATCCAAACCACTTATAAATCAGCCAAGTACTTTTGGAGATATCCAACGGCTATTCTGGTAAAATAAAACATCAGGCATCATCCGTGACCCATAATGAACATACCTACATATTTTCAGAAAGATCGGCCCAGAAGTTTTGTCTGGAGCGAGTGGAACACATTTTGACCACGGACAGACAGACAGACACACAGACAGCATTTCTTCGTTCCCTTTGTAAAGTACTCCCTGTTCTATAAGAACTGGGATTAAAAAAAAAAAATAAAAAAAGAAGAAAGAAACACAGAAGAGACACTGCATAGCTGCATATCATTTCACTGGCATTAAGCTGCGCCTCGTTCAAATACAGGATACGACAGTAGGACGAAACTCTAGGGCGAGCTTGACAGCAAAAGGTCTTCAGGGAAGAAACCCCCTCGTTCAAATACAGGATACGACAGTAGGACGAAACTCTAGGGCGAGCTTGACAGCAAAAGGTCTTCAGGGAAGAAACCCCCTCGTTCGTGTACAAGATACGCAGATACCACTGCTGAGCCTCACTGGTACGTCTGTGGTCACGGCAGAAATTGCATCGTCACGCAGTCAGACTGAGAAGAGTCCCTCCAACGACTGTCCCCGCGTGATCTTGCTGACTCCATGTCACTTTGACTCAAACTTACCAAAGACAAAAATAAGATTGGAGATGGGAGGAGTGGGGGGGGAGGAGACTGAAGTGGGGGAGGGGTGCGTGGGGGGGGGGGGAGAGGGGAGAGACTGAAGTGGAGGGGGGCGCGTGGAAAGGGGGGGGGGGGAAGGAACGGGAGACTGCTCCTTAAGAGAACGAAGCAACAACACCCCCCCCCCCCCCCCCCCCCCCAAAATTTTTTTTTTTTTAAATCCAGTCCTTACCGTAATGGCTTAAGTTGAATTTAGTTTCGTTACTATTATTATTGCCTCACAGAGGCACATGTACATGTAAAAAAGTCTCACACTCTACAAAAAACAAGAAAAGAACAATAAAGGAAATATCTACGTGTACTATTTAATAACATGGTGGCTGAACTAATAACACAACTGTCGTCCCTGACGTATCAGACTAACCATGCTGAAGATATCAGCTATTCCTCTCCCTTTCTTTTTCTTCTTTCTTTTATTTATATTTTTTTTTCTTTGCTCAGTTAAAAACAAAATTTAAGAGGAAAAAAAAAAAACAACGACAAAAAACTCATGTTAGATGCTTCACAATGCTTCTGAAAACAATTGTGTCAAGCAGAACACGCGAAGTAGAAAGGGTAGAATTCATGAAGGCCAGAATGTACAGTTTCACTCATTAGTCACCAGTAGACTGCAACGAAAGACAATTTGGCGGGTGTAAATTGTGACCACAGAAAAAAAAAAAGGTTTAAGAGATTATCTGAACAAAGACAAGGTGGGTGGCCACGTACCCCATGACACTGCGATTTTTTTCGGGGCGGAGGACGGGGGGATGGGGGGGGGGGGGGGGGGGGGCGGGAGGAGAAAGAGAACGTTAAAATCAAATGCAGAACCTTTCACGAACAGCATATGGAAAACAACAATATCTGTCGTGAGAACAGAACCTTTTTTTTCATGCCTGTCTGACTGTTGACTTTCGTCTTCTGGGTGAGTGTCGTCAGTGTGCTGGACCTGGCTGAGGTAGTCCACCTGGGCCATATGACAGAAACATTCTATTTCATAAATCTGCGAGATTGTCACCACAACGGCAAAAAGAAAAATTCCAGCTACGATCTGTTCCACACACACACACACACACACACACACACACACACACACAACACACACACACACAGAAACACACGCGCATACACACACAAATACACTTACGCGCGCACGCTCGCACGCTTATATACACAGGCACATACACAAACGCATGCGGGCTCGCGTGCGCGCGCGCACACACACACACACACATACATACACACACACGCGCGCGCGCGCGCGCGTGCGCGCGCGCGCACGCACGCATGCACGCACGCACGCAACGCACGCACGCATACACACTCACACGCACACACACACACGAACGCACGCACGCACACACACACACACACACACACACACACACACACACACACACAACAAGTACGTACAAACACACGCACGCACGCACGCACCACGCACGCACGCACCACGCACGCACGCACGCACGCACGCACGCATGCGCGCGCACACACACACACACACACACACACACACACACACACACACACACACCAAGTTTCACGTGTTCAGGTCTCCCCGTGCAGGTCCATGTTTTCCACAGTATCGGAAAGGTTCAGGGCGTGGAAGTCATCTTCCCAGCCATGTTCCGCTCCAACTTTGAAGTAGTGGGTGCTCCAAACTCAGGCAAGCACCTTGATACTCAGCTGTAAAGCTGTGGACGTCATGTCATGGAGGAAATTTCAAACTTCCTGTTTTTAGCGACTGGTAAGAAAATGAAAAAAAAGAAACGAGTTACACACACAAAGTGGCGGGCAATTCCCGCTTCCTTCCCTTCGTGACAGAAAAAAAAGAAACGAGTTACACACATAAAGTGGCGGGCAATTCCCGCTTCCTTCCCTTCGTGACAGAAAAAAAAGGAAAAAAAAGAAACGAGTTACACACATAAAGTGGCGGGCAATTCCCGCTTCCTTCCCTTCGTGAAGAAAAAAAAAGGAAACGAGTTACACACATAAAGTGGCGGGCAATTCCCGCTTCCTTCCCTTCATGACAGAAAAAAAAAGGAAAAGAGTTACACACATAAAGTGGCGGGCAATTCCCGCTTCCTTCCTTCATGACAGAAAAAAAAGAAACGAGTTACACACACAAAGTGGCGGCAATTCCCGCTTCCTTCCCTTCATGACAGAAAAAAAAGAAACGAGTTACACACATAAAGTGGCGGGCAATTCCCGCTTCCTTCCCTTCGTGACAGAAAAAAAAAGAAACGAGTTACACACATAAAGTGGCGGGCAATTCCCGCTTCCTTCCCTTCATGACAGAAAAAAAAAGGAAAAAAAAGAAACGAGTTACACACACAAAGTGGCGGGCAATTCCCGCTTCCTTCCCTTCATGACAGAAAAAAAAGGAAAAAAAAGAAACGAGTTACACACATAAAGTGGCGGGCAATTCCGCTTCCTTCCCTTCATGACAGAAAAAAAAGAAACGAGTTACACACATAAAGTGGCGGGCAATTCCCGCTTCCTTCCCTTCGTGACAGAAAAAAAAGGAAACGAGTTACACACACAAAGTGGCGGGCATTCCCGCTTCCTTCCCTTCGTGACAGAAAAAAAAGGAAACGAGTTACACACTAAAGTGGCGGGCAATTCCCGCTTCCTTCCTTCGTGACAGAAAAAAAAGAAACGAGTTACACACATAAAGTGGCGGGCAATTCCCGCTTCCTTCCCTTCGTGACAGAAAAAAAAGAAACGAGTTACACACATAAAGTGGCGGGCAATTCCCGCTTCCTTCCTTCGTGACAGAAAAAAAAGGAAACGAGTTACACACATAAAGTGGCGGGCAATTCCCGCTTCCTTCCCTTCGTGACAGAAAAAAAAAGAAAAAAAAGAAACGAGTTACACACATAAAGTGGCGGGCAATTCCCGCTTCCTTCCCTTCGTGACAGAAAAAAAAGAAACAGATTACACACACAAAGTGGCGGGCAATTCCCGCTTCCTTCCCTTCGTGACAGAAAAAAAAGAAACGAGTTACACACACAAAGTGGCGGGCAATTCCCGCTTCCTTCCCTTCGTGACAGAAAAAAAAGGAAACGAGTTACACACACAAAGTGGCGGGCAATTCCCGCTTCCTTCCCTTCGTGACAGAAAAAAAAAGGAAAAGAGTTACACACACAAAGTGGCGGGCAATTCCCGCTTCCTTCCCTTCATGACAGAAAAAAAAAAAGAAACGAGTTACACACATAAAGTGGCGGGCAATTCCCGCTTCCTTCCCTTCGTGGCAGAAAAAAAAGAAAAAAGAAACGAGTTACACACACAAAGTGGCGGGCAATTCCCGCTTCCTTCCCTTCGTGGCAGAAAAAAAAGAAAAACGAGTTACACACATAAAGTGGCGGGCAATTCCCGCTTCCTTCCCTTCGTGACAGAAAAAAAAGAAACGAGTTACACACATAAAGTGGCGGGCAATTCCCGCTTCCTTCCCTTCGTGACAGAAAAAAAAAGGAAACGAGTTACACACATAAAGTGGCGGGCAATTCCCGCTTCCTTCCCTTCATGACAGAAAAAAAAAGAAAAAAAAGAAACGAGTTACACACATAAAGTGGCGGGCAATTCCCGCTTCCTTCTCTTCGTGACAGAAAAAAAAAGAAAAAAAAGAAACGAGTTACACACATAAAGTGGCGGGCAATTCCCGCTTCCTTCCCTTCGTGACAGAAAAAAAAGGAAAAAAAAGAAACGAGTTACACACATAAAGTGGCGGGCAATTCCCGCTTCCTTCCCTTCATGGCAGAAAAAAAAAGAAACGAGTTACACACACAAAGTGGCGGGCAATTCCCGCTTCCTTCCCTTCGTGACAGAAAAAAAAGGAAAAAAAAGAAACGAGTTACACACATAAAGTGGCGGGCAATTCCCGCTTCCTTCCCTTCGTGACAGAAAAAAAAGGAAACGAGTTACACACACAAAGTGGCGGGCAATTCCCGCTTCCTTCCCTTCGTGGCGGAAAAAAAAGGAAAAGAAATGAGCGCAAAATAGTAAGACATGCAAATAACTGACAAAAAGATTTAGAACAAAATAGTTAGCCTTGCAAATAACGGACAGTCTGAACTGGAAAATATAACAGCAAAATGGAAAAGACAAAAAGCCCCTAAAAACATTGTAGCATAATGGACCTTAGCTCTTCTAGAGACTATGACAGTCTTTTTTTTATATTAATGAACGTGAATAGGTTGAAAACTCGCTCTTCGTGGAATGTGATGCGATTCTCAGCTGCATATGCTATACAACCCACAGTACGATCGTCTGAATTCGTGTGTCGAGTTTGAATGTTGGTGACAGTCCCGCAGATGTTACAGGGTAGGTTGAGGTGACCGTCACTCCTTCATGTTCTGTGGACGATGTCATCAGGACCCTGGCCATGATCCCGCCCCCTTCCTCTCTCTCTCTCTCTCTCTCTCTCTCTCTCTCTCTCTCTCTCTCTCTCTCTTCCCTCCTCTCAGTGCAGTAAGGTTAGCAACTGGTGAATACAGGTCACTATGTGTATCAATCACAATGACGTTAACTAACTTTGGATAACTGCATAGCGCAAGAACGACACTGATAAGAATAATTGGAAGTTAGAAATGAAAAAAAACAAAGTCTGTCACTGATTCAGCTTCTTTTTCTTTCCAACCTATGTAAGCTTAATGTTCCTATTTTCTAAGACAAACGAGACAGCTGTTGTTCACATAAGGACTGTGAGTCATGAACATACTTTTTTTTCTGGTTAGATAACATTCTTTTTCCAGCAGGCTCCATGCATAATACCGTCTGATTAATTTGAAAAGAAATCATCTGAATATTCACTGTCTATGTGTGCATGTTTGAAAAAATCGTAGCTAGAAAATGATGTGCTGTTACGTGGAAACAAATACCTTTACTGCAGCAGCCATTAATTATCTTTCTTCTGCATTGCATTATGACCAAAAAAAAAGTAACCAGTATTGGTATCCAGGATTATTATAATGCGGATAGGATTCAGGTTGTTCTGTTCGTACTATGAGTTGTGTGGATTTTGATGAATTTACACTTCTATCGCTGCTAAGTTCTGGCCGGGGGGGGGGGGGGGGGGGGTTTGGGGGAGGTGTTATGGAGGTGTTTTTTTTTCTTTGAACAAGGGTCTCTTCGATGAGTGTGTAATGGGCTAAACTTGGAACACTTGAACCACACATTCGAGTTTTCTGTACTTCATTGATGTGACTTCGAGGATGTCGCTCAAATTTCCTGACCAACTCTGCAGGTGTCTGCATCTCTCGGGCCTGACTGACATCGGGATATATTACGAAAGGACGTGAAGACTGCAGCTTTGTCATGTAGCTTCAGAGCAGACTGGAACTCCCTAGCACCTGAACACCCCCAATTCTTGCTGACATCAGTGGCAAACAACAACCAAAAAAAAGGCTTAAGTTCTGTAGCCCCTCACCCTGCTCTCGTGGTGTCTTCAGCTTCGATTTCTCCTCCTCTAGCATGCCTTCATGTCGAAGTCATCGGTGACGATGACGACACGTTCATAGGGAATGTCGCTGGAGGGACTTTGTCGTATCATCCGGAAACGGACACGCACACATGCTGGCTCCACAACTCAACAATAACTGTCGTCAGGAGGCAGGAGTGGGAGGTAGAGTGGTGGGGGGGGGGGGGGGGGGGTTACTGGGTACTGCATCTGTTGGATCAGAACAGGCATCACTGAAACAATGCCAGAGTGATCTGCGGCAGTCCAGCGCCTCCTCAGGCGGGTTGTCTTGGGACGACCTGATACTGATTGCTCCCTATGGACTGCCTGTGCAAGATGGCGATAGGACAGCCTGGGTGTGGCTGTGGATTGAGTATCCGGAATGAGCAGCATGAGAGTCATGCCTCCGACAGAGCATGGAACTACACAGGGCTTGGTCATTTTGGATCGTTTGCTGCTTAGTTCGCTCGTTGTCCTACTTTTTTAGACTCTAAATCTGTTTTCCATTCTAGTTCATGGTATTGAATCTATGTCTTTCTAAATAGCGCATTTAGATCTCGTTGCAAAGTGAGACGACTGCAGGCGGAAATCTAAACAAATTTTGAATATTAATGTAAGCGCACCGCAAAAAAAAAAAAAAAAAAAAAAAGTACACAAACGAATCACAAGACAAAACACGACGTTTTTCGACCTCTTAGGTCTTCAGGCAAGAAACAAAAAACAATCAGGACAACGAAAATGAACGAGCGATCACTTATCTTCATCCACTTCAGCGCAAGATAGGCGTTGAACAGGTGTTCATTTTCGTTGTCCTGATTATTTTGTTTCTTGACTGAAGAAGACCTAAGAGGTCGAAACGCGTCGTGTTGTGTCTAGTGATGCGTTTGTCCTCGTTTTTTGTGTTGATTTTTTTTTTTTTTTTTTTTTTTTTTTCTTTTTTTTTTTTTCTTTTTTTTTGTTGCGTCCTAACATCAATATTTAACATTTGTTTAGGGCATTTAGGCCGTTGCATTCGAATGAAAGAAACAAACATTGATGTTTGTTGGATTCCTTCGCAAGTGTGGGATTATTCATTCTGATGATGCTGACTGGCTTGCAAAACAGGGAGCAAGAGGTATTTCAAACGCAGATGAGCTGCTTTGTTTGTCATGACGAACGCAAATCTGTGACAGTGTTGAAGAAAGGCACATTGACAGCTTTTCTCTTCAAACTAACACCAGTGGATTCTTTTATGAAACGTCCGAGGCCCTCGCTTGATTGGAGCAGAATATATTGCAAGGTAAGGTAATGTTGCTTATAGCCAGCCGACCGCAAAGGGCCATATTAGGGCTGTCACCACGTTAAAATCAACTCACAAGTCATCTAAAAAAAATAAAATAAATAAAATAAAAAAAACTTTCACACATCTCTTTAAACTACATCTTCTAAAAACGTACCAGAAACTTCGTTAAAAACCTTTCTTGCGTAAAATCTTCGATCAGATGAAAAATGTTAATCTCTTTCAGAAACTCAAAGATTACGTCAGGTGGGACATCTCTGAACAGGGTTTTCATGGAGTCTGCTGTAAAGCGTTTATATCTCACTTCGTCAAGTCCCAACAATCTAAAAGAATATCTTTCACTGTGAGTGGAACTATGACATGGAATGCACCACGGAGCTTCTTCACCTTTTAAAAGATAAGAATGGGTATAAAACGAGTGGCCTGTGTGCCAACGTTTCGTCTTTATGGCCGTCTCTGGAACATGGTAAAAGCTCTTTCAGGTTTGGACCGATTTGAAATAAACAGTAAACAAGTGGGGTATTTTTTGCTCCCATAAGAAAACCTAACACAGAGTAACTTTTATTCAAGACTGGCACAGCCTTTTAAACTTCAACTAAAGTCAGACAAATACATAGACGAACAATCTAATATGGGGGAAAAAAGCAAGCACAGGCCAACAACTGAACTGTCTTCATAGTAATGACTTGGCAAAGATTTGGACTTAAGGAGGGGGGGGGGGGGAGTTTGAAGATGGAGAAACTGGGAACATGAAATTAAGAAAATATGTTACAGATATGAAAACTCTTCACTAGCTGCATAAGGGAACCATCGCAATCCCTTTTGAAGGCAGATATATTTGTATTGCCTGCTCCGAGGCCTTTCGTCCGCTGGGTCGGAACTCATCAGGGAGACACGGCTGGTTGTGTCTGCGCTCCTGGCGTCAAATAGAGACACACCACAGTCCATAAGACAGTTCAGTTGTTGGCCTGCGCTTGTTTTTTCCCCACTATTAGATTGTTCGTCTATGTATTTGTCTGACTTTATTCAAGTTTAAAAGGCTGTGCCAGTCTTGAATAAAAGTTACTCTGTGTTAGGTTTTCTTATGGGAGCAAACAATACCCCACTTGTTTACTGTTTATCGTTTACTGTTCCCTGCCTCATTTCATTTCCGATTTTGGATTTGAAATAGTTTGTTATCCGTCTGCGAGTTCCATTCCTTTTGCCAGAGGTCTTTGACGTAAGCCTGTGTTTCAGGTTTAAAATCAGAGTGAGGAATAGACAACCTGTTCAACTTTTCCTTTGTGGCATTCTTGGCCAGCTGATCAACCATCTCATTGCCTCGAATGCCCACATGGCTGGGAACCCAAGCAAAAAGTATGTTGTTTCCGTTTACTTTCAGAGAGGTGTACAGTTCAAAAACTTTAGCAGCTAACGGTCCACTTCGTGTTAATACGCACATTTTCTCAATATATTGCAAGAAAATGTGCTTTTAACACGAAGTGGACCGTTGAGTATGTTTGTTCTTCATCGTGCATTAATAAGATGATTCTGGACCTCGCAAAATCTTTATTCTAAATGTTTCACTAAATGTTTTATTTTAGAACTGATCTATCATTTAACTTTTACATGGTCCAGTCAGTTGTTTCTTGCAAACGCTTCCACAACTCACACCTCCCCGCCCCCTCCCAGCTTACTAATTCATCTCAACTCGCCTTTACCTCTTCCAATCGCCCCCCCCCCCCCCCCTTTTTTTTTTTTTTTTTTCTCTCCCTTCCTTCTTCTGTCCTGATTTAGTTTCCGTTTGTTTGTCGTTTGGTCATTCTGTTAATAACCAGTGATCAATTGTCTGTACAATAATAATTTTAGTTTATCAAAAGCCTAAAGTTGTGACGTGCATGAAGAGACAACAATGACATGAACCAAAAGTCCACGTAAACATGAGACAACAACACAAACAACAACAACAACACAAACAACAACAACAACAACAACAAACAAACAAACCGCTCGGCACATACACAAGAAAAAGAATAGAACGAAGCATTCATAAGTACAAACTTGAATCGTTGTGCGCAACAAAAAAAATTAAGTACGTTTCTGTTGAAATAATTGTATAATACACAAATCGACAACAGCTATTTCACTCTGGATCATAATAACTTTGAAAACGGAATCTAACTTATGTGAAACTTGTAAACGGGTTAACTAAAAAAAAAAAAAAAAACCTTTTTGATGAATTCGTATATATTTGAAGAGGGCTCTAACTTCTATGAAATCAGGAAAATCAAAAATAGTACAATTTGGCTGCTGTGTAATACTAACTCGAATACTGTGACGTACATTTCAATCAGTCACTCAGCACCAATCACTGACATCGACACGATGTGGAGAGGCGTGGAATGGGGGAAAGGGGGGGGGGGGAGGGGAGATATTAAACTAGGACCTAGGTGGTGTGCTGCTCTGGGCAAAGTCCTAATTTAACAGCCCTCTTTTGTCACTATCTTACTTACTGTCTCTCTCGTGGGCAGAATCATTCTCCCCATAAGAATACCTATTAGTGGCATCGAGAAAAAAAAAAGGGGGGGGGGGCTGCTAAACTAGGACTTTGCCCCCTAGGCAGACAGATATTATCATTATGCTATCGGTCATTAGACTGCCAGGTTAGTCCCTTGTCCCTAACTGTTTAATACACGCGCGCGCGCGCGCACACAACACACACACACACACACACACCACACACACACACACACACACACACACACACACATTTGGCGTGCACGCGCACCCATACATATACACATACACACATTATGTGCACGCTCGCAATTACTTCCGTACACATCCATTTCTTTATTGTGTGTGTGTGTGTGTGTGTGTGTGTGTGTGTGTGTGTGTGTGTGTGTGTGTGTCTAATATCACGAATAGTGGATAGACGTTAAATGAAGGACACACACACACACACACACACACACACACACACACACACACACACACACACACACACACACGATGAAAACTGCTTTTTCTCTGTATAACCCCTCTCAGATGATTTTGTACTCTCTCTCTCTCTCTCTCTCTCTCTCTCTCTCTCTCTCTCTCTCTCTCTCTCAAATGTAATGGCAAGTCCTTGGCTACAGAAGATGAAATTCATCTTCCTTATGCTGTTGTCTCACTTTCCATTACATTCTACAGCATGCACTTCATTTCAGGGATGATGTTACTCTGATCCAAAAAGAGAGAAAAGATCATCTTCAATCTCTTCTTGAATATTCTTCTTAAGCAGATGAACTGGTCGCGTGCTGCCCATCTTTTTTCATCGTTGTTGATTTTGGGATTTTTAGTTGCAAAGCGAGACGACTGCAGCGGAAATCTAAACAAATCTTAAATAAATGTTAGCGAACCGCCCAGAGAACGTGGACAAACGAGTCACAAGACGAAACACAACGCGTTTCGACCTCTTAGGTCTTCATCGGGTGAGACATAAACGAATAAAACAACGAAAATTCACTTAGCTTTGATCGCTTCAGATCACTTCACAGGGTTCAGCGCAAGGAAGAAGGCGTTGAATCAACAACGCTGAAAGTCGCCCTGAATGCCCTGCTGTGTGTGACACAACGGCATCGTCAACAACAACGCTGAAAGTCGCCCTGAATGCCCTGCTGTGTGTGACACAACGGCATCGTCAACAACAACGCTGAAAGTCGCCCTGAATGCCCTGCTGTGACACAACGGCATCGTCAACAACAACGCTGAAAGTCGCCCTGAATGCCCTGCTGTGTGTGACACAACGGCATCGTCAACAACAACGCTGAAAGTCGCCCTGAATGCCCTGCTGTGTGTGACACAACGGCATCGTCAACAACGCTGAAAGTCGCCCTGAATGCCCTGCTGTGTGTGACACAACGGCATCGTCAACAACGCTGAAAGTCGCCCTGAATGCCCTGCTGTGTGTGACACAACGGCATCGCCAACAACAACGCTGAAAGTCACCCTGAATGCCTTACTGTGGCACAACGGCATCGCCAACAGCAACGCTGAAAGTCGCCCTCAATGCCCTGCTGTGTGTGACACAACGGCATCGTCAACAACGCTGAAAGTCGCCCTGAATGCCCTGCTCTGTGTGACACAACGGCATCGTCAACAACGCTGAAAGTCGCCCTGAATACCCTGCTGTGTGTGGCACAACGGCATCGCCAACAACAACGCTGAAAGTCACCCTGAATGCCCTGCTGTGTGTGACACAACGGCATCGTCAACAACAACGCTGAAAGTCGCCCTGAATGCCCTGCTGTGGAACAACGGCATCGTCAACAACAACGCTGAAAGTCGCCCTCAATGCCCTGATGTGTGTGACACAACGGCATCGTCAACAACAACGCTGAAAGTCGCCCTGAATGCCCTGCTGTGTGTGACACAACGGCATCGTCAACAACGCTGAAAGTCGCCCTGAATGCCCTGCTCTGTGTGACACAACGGCATCGCCAACAACAACACTGAAAGTCGCCCTGAATGCCCTGCTCTGTGTGGCACAACGGCATCGCCAACAACAACACTGAAAGTCGCCCTGAATGCCCTGCTCTGTGTGGCACAACGGCATCGTCAACAACAACGCTGAAAGTCGCCCTGAATGCCCTGCTCTGTGTGGCACAACGGCATCGCCAACAACAACACTGAAAGTCGCCCTGAATGCCCTACTGTGTGTGACACAACGGCATCGTCAACAACAACGCTGAAAGTCGCCCTGAATGCCCTACTGTGTGTGACACAACGGCATCGTCAACAACAACGCTGAAAGTCGCCCTGAATGCCCTGCTCTGTGTGGCACAACGGCATCGCCAACAACAACACTGAAAGTCGCCCTGAATGCCCTGCTGTGTGTGACACAACGGCATCGTCAACAACAACGCTGAAAGTCGCCCTGAATGCCCTGCTGTGTGTGACACAACGGCATCGTCAACAACAACGCTGAAAGTCACCCTGAATGCCCTGCTCTGTGTGGCACAACGGCATCGTCAACAACGCTGAAAGTCGCCCTGAATGCCCTGCTCTGTGTGACACAACGGCATCGTCAACAACAACGCTGAAAGTCGCCCTGAATGCCCTGCTGTGTGTGGCACAACGGCATCGTCAACAACGCTGAAAGTCGCCCTGAATGCCCTGCTGTGTGTGACACAACGGCATCGCCAACAACAACGCTGAAAGTCGCCCTGAATGCCCTGCTGTGTGTGACACAACGGCATCGTCAACAACAACGCTGAAAGTCGCCCTGAATGCCCTGCTGTGTGTGACACAACGGCATCGTCAACAACAACGCTGAAAGTCGCCCTGAATGCCCTGCTGTGTGTGACACAACGGCATCGTCAACAACAACGCTGAAAGTCACCCTGAATGCCCTGCTGTGTGTGACACAACGGCATCGCCAACAACAACGCTGAAAGTCGCCCTGAATGCCCTGCTGTGTGTGACACAACGGCATCGTCAACAACGCTGAAAGTCACCCTGAATGCCCTGCTGTGTGTGACACAACGGCATCGTCAACAACAACGCTGAAAGTCACCCTGAATGCCCTGCTGTGTGTGACACAACGGCATCGTCAACAACAACGCTGAAAGTCGCCCTGAATGCCCTGCTCTGTGTGGCACAACAGCATCGCCAACAACAACGCTGAAAGTCGCCCTGAATGCCCTGCTGTGTGTGACACAACGGCATCGTCAACAACGCTGAAAGTCACCCTGAATGCCCTGCTGTGTGTGACACAACGGCATCGTCAACAACAACGCTGAAAGTCGCCCTGAATGCCCTGCTCTGTGTGGCACAACAGCATCGCCAACAACAACGCTGAAAGTCGCCCTGAATGCCTTACTGTGGCACAACGGCATCGCCAACAGCAACGCTGAAAGTCGCCCTGAATACCCTGCTGTGTGTGACACAACGGCATCGTCAACAACAACGCTGAAAGTCGCCCTGAATGCCCTGCTGTGTGTGACACAACGGCATCGTCAACAACAACGCTGAAAGTCACCCTGAATGCCCTGCTGTGTGTGACACAACGGCATCGCCAACAACAACGCTGAAAGTCACCCTGAAAGCCCTGCTGTGTGTGACACAACAGCATCGTCAACAACAACGCTGAAAGTCGCCCTGAATGCCCTGATGTGTGTGACACAACGGCATCGCCAACAACAACGCTTCACCTGAAATGTCACCACCCAGAACTGAATGCCTATACTGTGGCACAACGGCATCGTCCAACAGCAACGTGAAAGTCGCCCTGAATGCCCTGCTGTGTGTGACACAACGGCATCGTCAACAACGCTGAAAGTCGCCCTGAATGCCCTGCTGTGTGTGACACAACGGCATCGCTACAACAACGCTGAAAGTCGCCCTGAATGCCCTGCTTGTGTGGACACAACGGCATCGTCAACAACGCTGAAAGTCGCCCTGAATACCCTGCTCTGTGTGGCACAACGGCATCGTCAACAACGCTGAAAGTCGCCCTGAATGCCCTGCTGTGTGTGGACACAACGGCATCGTCAACAACGCTGAAAGTCGCCCTGAATGCCCTGCTGTGTGTGACACAACGGCATCGTCACAACAACGCTGAAAGTCGCCCTGAATGCCCTGCTGTGTGTGACACAACGGCATCGTCAACAACAACGCTGAAAGTCGCCCTGAATGCCCTGCTCTGTGTGCACACAACGGCATCGTCAACAACAACGCTGAAAGTCGCCCTGAATCCTGTCTGTGGGCACAACGGCATCGCCAACAACAACGCTGAAAGTCACCCTGAATGCCTTACTGTGGCACAACGGCATCGCAACAGCAACGCTGAAAGTCGCCCTGAATGCCCTGCTGTGTGTGACACAACGGCATCGTCACAACAACGCTGAAAGTCGCCCTGAATGCCCTGCTGTGTGTGACACAACGGCATCGTCAACAACAACGCTGAAAGTCGCCCTGAATGCCCTGCTGTGTGTGACACAACGGCATCGTCAACAACAACCTGAAAGTCGCCCTGAATGCCCTCTGTGTGACACAACGGCATCGCCAACAAACACACTGAAAGTCGCCCTGAATGCCCTGCTGTGTGTGACACAACGGCATCGCAACAACAACACTGAAAGTCGCCCTGAATGCCCTGCTGTGTGTGACACAACGGCATCGTCAACAACAACGCTGAAAGTCGCCCTGAATGCCCTGCTGTGTGTGACACAACGGCATCGTCAACAACAACGCTGAAAGTCGCCCTGAATGCCCTGCTGTGACACAACGACATCGTCAACAACAACGCTGAAAGTCGCCCTGAATGCCCTGCTGTGTGTGACACAACGGCATCGTCAACAACAACGCTGAAAGTCGCCCTCAATGCCCTGCTGTGACACAACCGCCTCCCGTCATGGAAAACTACCAGAGAAGGAGACAGCGCGTTTTCTGTTATCCGACTGGGGGACAGCCCCATCACCAACAACATGGCGTGCCAACAAACCGTTAGTGTGGAACCACCAATATTTCAGAAAGAAGCCATCTTATAAAGGTCAGCAGGGACAGAAGAAAGAAGAACAACGGCGAGACAAGGAGACAACTCCAAGGCAAGTGATCGTTTCGACTTCGTGGATACATCACATTCATTCGGAGGTACACCTGGAACACGTCACTCTGGCACAACTGTGTCACCAAGTTACACACCAGCAGTTTAGTAGTGTGCACGGGAATCTCGTCGTCGTGCGTCAATGATGATGTCACGGTGTTGGACACAGGCACATGCATCGAACAGCAATGTCAGATTAATTCTGCTGTTGAATTCGTGCCAGAAATGTTATGCGGCAGAAGCACACCAAAAAAAAAATGATAGCGACGGCCTCCTGGTAACAGCACGTTCTTTTCTTTCTGCGTACGCAGGCTGATACTCCTGCGGACACTGCCTGCATAGACAGGCAGTGGAGTTTTGTGTGTATGACCGTTTTTTATCCCGCCATTAAGGCAGCCATACTCTATCTTCGGGGAAGGTGCAATGAATGTGTAACGTGTCATCCATACCAACGGCCAAACTGGCCTTCTCTTCCGAAAGTTGGTGATGGGATGTTACGTGTGTGCAAGATGTTGTGCGTGCGTTCACACACGGAATCTCGGTTGATAGTCTCATTCGAAGGACTGTATGGGGAATGGAGTCAGAACCAATGTTAACTCCGAGGGATAAATCCCCCCGTACCGAAATTTGAACCCGCAACCCCAGGATCATGAGTCCGGCGCTCTACCAACTGAGCTATTCCGGCCCCGTAACAGCACGTGAAGTTGGTTCAAAGTGTGAGTGTCGTCAAAGATTATTTTTGTCAGCTTACTGACCGACCAATGCAGAGGATTTTTAGAGACTCATTCAGAAATCAACAGGTTTCTTTTTGTTGTTGATGTTGTTGATGATGATGTTGTTTTTGCTGTCCCATCTGATCTTCAGTCCCACCTCTGTAGCGCTGCATCCACGCCACTTCTTCTGACCCCCCCCCCCCCCAGTCCCCCCGTCTGCATCCATAGTTTACCCCAACCCACCAGAGCCCTGGCATGGGCAATCCATGGGGAGCAGTCAACGTCAAGTCGTGTTGAGGCAACCCACCGGAGGAAACACTGCACTGCTGCCGAGTCACTTCAGTGGTGTTCACTGGCGCCTGTTCTGATCCAACATACGCAGGATACCACCTACTAAGCCCCCCCCCCCCCCCTCCTCCCCCTACTGACGGCAATAATGAGAAGCCGGCGGCGTTATCAAGTGCTTACCTCTGATGAAGATCCTAATACTGTGATTCGATTAGTGAAAGTGATTATGTCGTCTTTCTGTTTAGCCAGGCTAATGTCAATGATAAACCGACTGATGTTGACTGGTTTGTCAAGAGAGACCCCGAGCGGATGACCAACGGAGAACGAACGATCCACTTAAACCGTCTGCTCTGGATCCCAGCCAGCCAGCAGAAAATGAAGAATGCAAATGATGCCAGACGCCGTGCTTTGAATGTAATTATGGATGCAGTCAAATTTCTCTCCGATGACTGTAAACTCTGTCTCCTTCCCCCCCCCCCCCCCCCCCCCCCCTCCCCACCTCCCACCCTATTCCTTGCGCCACCCACCCACTCCCTCCCCCCCCCCCCACCCTCCATTCCACCTCCCATCCTTTCATTTTTTTTTTTGCTTTGTAGCTAGAGAAGTTACAGTGTATGTGGTGTTGCTGTGAGTCACTTCTTCACCGTGTGATGTAGTACAGGACAATCTGGATTTTGTGTGCATTTAGTGGCATGGATACCTTGTCACCGAACGTTTGTTTCAATGCGTCTAATGTCAGTTCTCATGCATTTTGTGTAAACATTTCAACTGCCTGCCGATCCCCCTTTGCGATGAAATAAAAGCCTAGGCAATAAAACATTCCATACTCTGTGTGTGTGTGTGTGTGTGTGTGCTTCCCTCGCTCGCTAACCAGCAAGAAGGCAATTCAAAAGTGGGTGCA
>CM065745.1:28243048-28250548 GCA_033310375.1 Conus canariensis | reverse complement strand
GCTGTGGCTGTGGACGGGGTGTCAGAATGAGCAGCGTGGGTGTACTGCCTCTGGGTGCGCAGAGGCTGGGACAGCAAAAAAAAAAAAAAAAAGTTTTGTTCTGTGGCTGCATCGGAATCAAGGAACAGTCCAGTTTGGGTCATCATTATGAGGAACCTCACCAGAGGAGACACTGCACTGCCGCTGAAGTCAGTCAGGTGGGTGTTCAGTGACGCATTTTCTGATCCAGCCTACCGCATGACGCCCACTTAGGAACAGTTCGGTTTAGGTCGTCATGAGGAAACCTACCAGAGGGGACACTGCACTGCCGCTGAGTCCGTCAGGTGAGTGTTCAGTGACGCATTTTCTGATCCAGCCTACTGCAGGACGCCAGCCTCTACGCCCCCTACCGACGACAAGAACTGCTTCGTCGCGGAAACTAGTATTGGTGGACGTCACAATAGCCATGTAATAAGAATCCCCATGACGTCACAGACACCGACAGTTTTGACACAAATTCGCTGCAGACATGCTCGGGGAGAGGGCATTAGAACTGACGTCACCACAAAGACAGGATATGAGGGCCAGAGAATTGGAGGGTCTGTATAATCATGAGTAAGAATGACAGTGAAAGACACAGATGCTGTAGAATTCCATTCTGGTTGGATAATACGTGACAGGCCTGTATTTTACGCACCTTTCGTAACATACAACCTGGCAGCATCCAGGTTCCTAAATGATACAGCCTCATGTACTGTTGGTCAGGAAATTTAAGCGATGCTCTCAGATCCGTTTTAATTAAGTGGACAAAACTTGAGTGCATGGTCTCCATTTTAGCCCCTAGCACACTCAAGAACTTTTAGGAGTCTTTAACAGTCTTTTTTGTACTCCCAGTTCTTATAGAACAGGGAGTACTTAACAATGGGAACGAAGAAATGCTGTCTGTGTGGCTGGCTGGCTGTCTGTCTGTCTGTCTGTCTGTCCGTCCATGGTCAAAATGTGTTCCACCCGCTCCAGACAAAACTACGGGCCGATCTTTCTGAAAATTTGTAGGTATGTTCATTATGGGTCACGGATGATGCCTGATGCTTTATTTTACCGTCACAGCCGTTACTAACAGCTATAACGGCCCATAACGGTTTTTCTTCTTTATTGAATATCTCAGAAAGTACTTGGCCGATCTATCTGACAATTTGTAGGTATGTTCATTATGGGTCAAGAATGATGCCTGATGTTTTACTTTAACGTTATATCCGTTACTAATGGCTATAACAGCCCCAAACGGTTTTTCTTTTTATAGAATATCGCAGAAAGTACTTGGCCAATCTTTCTGAAAATTTGTAGATATGTTCATTATGGGTCAAGAATGATGCCTAATGTTTTCTTTAACGTTATATCTGTTACTAATGGCTATAACGGCCCCAAACGGTTTTTCTTTTTATGGAATATCGCAGAAAGTACTTGGCCAATCTTTCTGAAAATTTATAGGTATGTTCATTATGGGTGACGGATGATGCCCGATGTTTTATTTTACCGTTAAAGCCGTAACTAACGGTTATTACCGGTTTTCTTTTTTTATGGAATATCTCAGAAAGTACTTGGCCGATCTTTCTGAAAATTTGTACGTATGTTCATTATAATAATAATAATAATAATGTATAATACTTATATAGCGCATTTCTTGTTGTACAACTCAATGCGCTTACATCCACCATTTGCACTTATTCATACAATATTCATGCACACAGCAAAAAGAAAATACACAATGGCAGACGCACCTACATGCATAAACTGTCTCACCGAACTAGTTGTGGAGGAATTTAAGAGAGATCTAGTCATCTACAGAAGAGAATAGGCTTTTTTGAAGAGGTAAGTTTTGAGCTGAGATTTAAAAGAAGAAAGAGTAGCTGATTACGAAGGTCTTCAGGGAGGGAGTTCCAAATAGAAGGTGCTCTAAAACTGAAGGCTCTTTCGCCAACAGATTTCAGAGAACGCTTAGGGATTTTCAAAAATTTTTGTGAAGAAGAGCGAAGGGTACGAGAGCTTTGGTAGGTGCAGAGAGAAGAAGAGAGATAGTGAGGAAGAGATTCATTGAAGTGGCGGAAAGCAAGAACTGCCATAGGTCACGGATGATGCCTGATGTTTCATTTTTACCGTTATAGCCGTTACTAACGGCTATAACGGCCCAAAACGGTTTTTCCTCTTTATGGAATATCTCACGCGTACTCAAGATAAACTGGGAGTACGTTTATATGCTTTGCATCTTGTTTGTTCTTGGTGTTGATTTCTTTCCCTGTGTGGTGTGTTCGGTCATGAGCGCAGAAGCCATTACTTATCTTTTCATCCGTTTCGTTCTTCATTGCATTCACAGCGCTCACTCTCCTTACCCTAGTTTCACCCTTTTTAACCCCTGTCATCCAGCTCATTCCCCATCCATTCTAATTCTCTTGAATTCACTCTACAACCCACATTTGCCCTATTAACCTTGCCACCCCCCACCCCACCCCCACCCACCCCCACTCCTACCCCTCAACCTAGAACCACCTCACATTTACCATCCTCACCACGTCTTCACCACCTCACTCACCTTTGGTCTATCCTACTCAAACAGCATGAGCTTATTCACTACGCATTTCCCATCCTTGCTCAGTATCCCCCCTTCCCCCCCCCCCTCCCCCTTCCCCCCTCCCCCAACTCGACTTACATTCTCGTTCCTCGCCCTATAATCACCCTGTTCGCCCCACACACATTCCTAGTCCCACATTTACCCCTCTCCCTTGCCACGTATTCACCCCCTTCTCAGCGTCATTTCCTGTCTGAGGCGAGAAACTTTTCTGGTTTTTTTTTTTTTTTTTTTTTTTTTTTTTAAAATTTCTGGGCTGAGAGGGTTTGGAGTGCTCTCTTAATTACAGCCGTTTGATCCTGTTCTTCTCTTGCCTTTTCTTCTCTGTCTTCGTTTATCTCTCGTTCCTTCTTTCGCTCGTTTGCTCCTTCGTTCCATTACGCTTATGATCTCCATGTTCCAGAACTGCTGGCCAGAATATTTCACCGCACACCTATATCGTTTTTAGACGAAAGAAGTGTATGCACAAGCACACGCATACGGAATCAAACGAACGAACGAATGTACAGAACCTGTACGCAGACACACATGCATGCGCGCACAACGAACGAACATGATCAGACACATATTATACAGAGATGTTCACTCTCATTTAAACAGACATACACGTGCACGCTCGTGGACGTGCGTGCGCGCGCCAGCACGCACACAAACACGTGCACGAGCGCGCCCGCACAGAGTCACGCGCGCGCGCGCGCAACACACACACACACACACACACACACACACACACACACCACACGCACGCAGCACGCACGCACGCACGCATGCACGCACGCACGCACGCACGCACGCACGACACACACACACACACACACACATGCACACACACACACACACACCCCACACACACAAACACACACAAGCACAACTCAATGCGCCAGAGAGAGAGAGAGAGAGAGAGGAGAGAGAGAGAGAGAGAGAAAGACAAGACAAGACAAGACAAGACAAGACAAAATTCTTTATTTACGAGGATAATAGATAAGCACTGACGCGCTTTTTTACATCCTGTCCTCGCCCTGAGTAGGGACTACAACATGCAGTGAAATGAAATAATGTAAAAAGCAAACAAGCAACAAGGCGGTCATGCAATCATAGTGAAACATCAAATAAAAATAGAACAGAAATGAAAAAAAAAATTAAAATAATAAACAAACAAAAAATAAAATAATAATAATGAAGAGAAGAGAGTTGTGGGTGGAGGGTGGGCTGGGGGAGCATATGGAAATGTACTACAACATACAACAATTGGCATGTATAAAAACAACAACAACAAATGTTTATACACCTCGTTAAACGGGGTCGGGGTGTAGCCCAGAGTTTGACGATCTCTCATTCTTCTGTAAGAAATTCCAGCTGGTATGCTTAAATGATGGTACAGTGAGTTGTTGACCAAATTTTAACGTGTGCAGAATATGAGCTCTTTTATCTGCATAAATTACCGCCTCTGCGTGAATTTTGTGCCAGATCTTAACATTTACAAGAAAACAATACTTTTTTTTTAATCTGTATAAAGTACTGTCTCTGCAATCTCCCAGTCTGTGTAAAATAACACTGCTACGATGACTAGATCTGTGTAAAGACGCCATCTTTACATTGTGCTAATCATTATGAAGTAACATCTCTACACTCTCCCAATCTGTGTTAAATAATATCGCTACAATCTCTAGGTCTGTGTAAAACGCCATCTTTGCATTGTCCCAATCGTTATGAAATAAACATTCCTACAATCTCCCAATTTGTAAAAGATAATTCCTACAGTTCCCAAATCTGTGTAAAAATACCATCTGTGCATACCTCTAATCTGAATAAAATGTTACAGCAATGCTCTCCCCAGTACGTGTAAAATGTCACAACTACACATCTCCAATCTGTGTAAAATGTCATATTCTCCCGGCCTACACACCACACTCTCCCGACCAACGTAAATTATCATAAGCGTATTCTCCCAGTTAGTGTAAAAATACCATAACTGCACACTCCCTACCGGTGTGAAATATGATACCTACTCTCTCCCAATAGGTGTTGAATATCATAGCTTAACTCTCCCAAACAGTGTAAATTATTGTAAATACTCTTTCCAAATTAGTTTCAAATACCATCTGCAAATTCTTCCAAAAGATGTAAAATATCTCCACACACTTTCCAAGCTTTATACAATACCCTCTCTGCATCATAAGGAAACAGTGACTATGACGTGTAAACAAAAGTAACTATGACGTCTGTTTAATGAGTCATCAGAAAGTAAACAACCCTGTGATCCTTAGAGTCCTCCTAATCAGTGAAAACGCGTAATAATCAGGGCAGCAGTTTCCAACTTCCGGTCTTTTGTTCCTTCGTCTTTGAAAAGATCCAATCCACACGATGATGCATTGGGCATGCACCCGAGTCATGAACAGCTGTTTTAATGGTTACTGATGATAATCTGTTTTCGAGCTTCTTAAATGACGTTTTCATGGGGATCATGTCTTACTACCACATCAAATGCCGAACAATTAAATAGTGGGGGAATACAAGTGCAGACTAACAATTCTTCCGTCATTATGATAATGACTTGGCAAAGACTTAAACATTTAAAAAAAAATATAAAAAAAAGGGCAAGGGGGTTGAAGGTGAAGAAACTGAGAACATAATTAAGGAAATATATTATAACTAGGAAACCCTTCGCTAGCTGTATGAGGAAACCATCTCAATCCCTCTCGAAGACAGATCTATTGGCATTGCCTGCTTCTAGCCTTTCGTCCGCTGGATGGACTCATCAGAAACACACGCCGATTGTTTTCTACTCTGGCGTCAAATAGAGACACACCACAGTCCATAATTCTGTGGTGTTCTCACCACCAAGGGTTCAAAAAAGAATCGAACAGCACCCCCAAAGCAGCCAGCGAAGGGTAGTAAAATGAAAACAAAACGAAAGCGTGGAGAGGAAAAATGTTGCTGAAAAACCAAAAACATTATGCAAACGGTATAAAGTGTAGGGGGACAATCTTTGAGCCTACAATGCCTGAGAATCCATTAAAGGATGCAAGGGAGATCAAAAGATACGGAACAGTCTGAGTGGTCAGCTCTGCTATTCAACAATAACCCAAGCATTGTCAGCGGCTAAGAATTGTACAGAACAACCTTTACTTGGATCTCCTAAGAGATGCTATCTCCCACTGATTGACCAAACATATAATGCCGAACAATTAAATAGTGGGGGAAAACAAGTGCAGGCTAACAATTCTTCTTTTAAACAAAAAAGGGTAAAACAAATACTTCGGTGTAACGATGTGCGTGATTATTACTGTGAAAACACTGTGTTTTCTCGTACAAAACAAGAAAGAAAGAAAGAAAAAAAGTTTACATTTTCACGACGAAAAGTGTTCTTATGTCTTTCTGAACCTAGTCAGCTTCCATAACTAAGTACGTACGCCCTGAAAATCTGTGCTAAAGAATTCACTCTGAAAGTAGCGGACAGATTCGAGAATTCTCTCTGGATTTCTCTTTGTTGGTCAAGAGAGGGTCGGGTAATTTGTTGATGAGAGTTCTTCCTCTTTGCTTGTTTCTTTCTGTCTAATTTCATTACTATGATCTTGTGCTTCTCTTCATTCTTAAAAACCATTTGGTTTTCTTTTCATTCGTATCGGATGTGAAGTTACACATGACAACGAAAATCCACATTCAGAGACATTAATAAACCGGCAAGAAAACACAGACACACCATCATTCACATGCACGCACGTGTGCAAACTTACACTGACATGTACTTATATACGCATACACGCACGCACGCGCACGCGAATTCGCATACACATACACACGCAAGCTCGCGCATGCACGTATGCACGCACACACACGTACACTGAGACGCATGGAAAAACAAGATGCAAAGCATATATACGTACTCCCAGTTTATCGTGAATACGCGTCAGATATTCCATAAAGAGGAAAACCCGTTTTGGGCCGTTATAGCCGTTAGTAACGGCTATTCTGGTAAACATGGGCCATCATCTGTGACCCATAATGAACATACCTTCAAATTTTCAGAAAGATCGGCCAAATACTTTCTGAGATTTTCCATTAAGAAGAAAACTGTTATTGGCCGTTATAGCCGTTAGTAACGGATATAACGGTAAAATAAAACATCGGGCATGATCCGTGATCCATAATGAACATACCTACAAATTTTCAGAAAGATCGGCCAAGTACTTTCGGAGATATTCCATAAAATGAAAAACCCTTATGGGCCATTATAACCGTTAGGAGATATAACGGCAAATAAAACATCAGGCATCATCCGTGACCCATAATGAACATACCTTCAAATTTTCAGAAAATCGGCCAAGTACTTTCTAAGATATTCTATAAAGAAAAAAAACCGTTATGGGCCGTTATGGCCGTTAGTAACGGCTATAACGGTAAAATAACACATCGGGAATCATCCGTGATCCATAATGAACATGCCTACAAATTTTCAGATAGATCGGCCAAGTACTTTCTGAGATATTACATAAAGAAGGAAAATCGTTATGGGCTGTTACGGCCGTTAGTAACGGTTATCACTGTAAAATAACACATCGGGCATCATCAGTGACCTATAATGAACATACCTACAAATTTTCAGAAAGACCGGCCCAGTAGTTTTGTCTGGAGCGAGTAGAACACATTTTGACCACGACGGACGGACGGACGGACGGACACACACACACCACACACACACACACACACACACACAGCGCCAACACGCACAACTACACACACACACCACACACACACACACACACACACACACACACACAGACACACACACACACAGCATTTCTTCGTTCCCATTCTAAAGTACTCCCTGTTCTATAGGAACTGGGAGTACAAAAAAACGAGAGAGAGAGAGAGAGAAAGCCTAGAGTTCTCTCTCT
>CM065745.1:28210548-28230548 GCA_033310375.1 Conus canariensis | reverse complement strand
CGAACTCCTTGCACTCTAAGAAAGGGCCGGCCACTTGCAGATCACGAGGAGATGATGCCTTTCTGCTGTCAGCATTATTTTTGGAGCTAGCGGGATTGGAATCTGGAACTCGTGGAACAGCGGTCGTCATAAAGTTGGGGGGGGGTTGTTTGTTTGTTTGTTTGTTCTAACCGAGGTCTTAATCACACAGTTGACCCACACTCCTTCTAGATTGAAAAATTCAAAACTCGTAAGGTTCTGTTTTGTTTCTCCTCGACCAGATCCAGCTTGGAAATCCTTTAAGCTGCCCCTGCCATTGTCTTTAGGGCTCCTGTCTTCTTCCACCCAGACATCGAGAGCTGTTCCACAAAATGATACCCTGGTGCACCTACAAACCCTCTCATCGAACCTCTACGGCGTGGACTTGGGCCTGGAACTAGATTCCCTCCAGGTGCTGGCTAGACTGGCATACTTCTCAGTCTTGTAGATGTGAGCTTGTTGCATCCCGCTTTCCTGTGAAACAATGAGTTCTGTCAGAATCATTTGCTTTAACGAGCCTGAGTGGAGTAGGCCTACTGTATCAAAGTTCTCTACCAAAATGCAACAAGGTAGTGTTCTACGTTTTCGTTTCAATGGTGTGTCTTTCTTTTTTTTCTTTTTTTTTTTCTTGGTCCGATGTTGTCTACATGGAAAGAGCGGCATATGTGTACGTGTAGGCACGATGTGTGTATAGACCCTGTCACTGACAGGGGAGGAGGGGAGGGGGAGGAGGATATCGACAGACAGGGAACTCACGGACTTCCGCAAGCACGAAAGTAGAAGGAATTCGTAGCAGCCAATATCCTCAGTACAGGAAGCATGGGATTCTGGTGGGTTTAACAGCCATGTTTGTTCGTGAAATGTCATTTTCCCTTTAAAAAAAAAAATAAAAAAAAAAAAAAAAAAAACGGTGGTAGTGAGTGTTTGCATGGGAAAAATCATTTCTCGAATCGCTCACTTAATGCAAACAGAACATTCAACCGGCTTGGTACCTCCGCATAGAGGGTGGAGGGGAGGGGGGGGGGGGGTTGCTTTCACCCGAGTCTGTTTGTTTGTCTGTAACCAACGCTACGCAAAAAGATACTGAAGCGATTTTTAACAATACCAATCGAAGGATGGAACATGGCTCCTTTGCCGTGTTCACTGACTGTTCTAAAAACTTTGCTATTTCTGCCAGTGCTGACCTCACAACCTTATCCCCCAAGCCCTAAGGCATGGTTAATAACCTCTCTTCTCCATTTTTGTGCTCCTCGATGATGGATCGCAGAGGTACCTTAAGCTTTGACCGGTAACAGTAGAGCGCTACGTCACTATTCCCCACTTTGGGGCTCTCCAGGGTGATTTGCATGGGTAACCTCAGCTTTGACTGGCAACAGTAGACTGCTTCCTCTCCCTTTCCTTCTCCTTCAGAAGGAGAGGAAGACTGGGAAAGAGATGGGAGGACAACATCAGGGCGTGGACTGGCCTCACACTCGGCAACTGCGTAAGAGCGTCTAAGAACCGGGAGGAGTGGAGGCAGCTGGTTGCGAAGTCTTCTGTGGCGCACCAAGTCTTAAAGACTCCCATAGGTGACAGGTGATAGGTGATCGACTGCTACATCAGTGCGATTAGGTAGGACACCAATCCATTTACACTGTGTAATGTTTTGTTGATTCTGACTCATGTCTGTTCCACTGTGTTATTGCTGCCATCATTAGACATCATAGTTCTTCATCTTCAGGGCTGGGTTTTGCCAACCTCGTGACTATCTTGAGAGTATTTGGTCCATTCAACATTACAGAGAAACAAATTAACGGTTTTCTTCTACCAAGACTCTAAACAAACTCCCGGTTATTTCTATTTCTACCGATGGTGCATACATTTACCGGGACTGAATCAGCGAGAGCTAGAACCTGAATAAGGCTTAAATTTCCCAGCTACGGAGAGCTGTCCTGTAGTGATATGGGCAAGACACTCGTCAAAAGAGGCAATACCTTGAGACGCCCACCCATCCAGAGGATGCTGGTTCGAATCCTAGTATCTCCAGAAAAAAAAGACAGGAGTGGGGCAAATAGTAGCCATGACCTGGAAGCGGCCTGGTCCCCACAGAGTGAAAGATGTTCGGGGCCAAAACACCCCTTGAGGGGGATGTCTCCTCTGAAGACTTTCTGCTGCCAAGCTCTGCAAAGAGCTTCTTCTTACTGAATAAGCCTACGTATGAGAGACCAGCATTTGAACACGCAATGTCAAGTTTGGAAAAAAGCCATTTGAGGGAAGGTAGTGAGAGTGGAATGCTAATATAAGTGAAAAGTAGTGACCCAATCAGCCTTTGTGTCGCAATGGTTAGCATCACGAATTCCGGGCCGGGAGGTCGTGGGTTCGATTCCGATCAGAACGATTTATTTGTGGGATTTTTCAGCCTCGATCAGATCCTACCCAGAGCTGAGTTTGCTGTGAGCTAGGCTTGGAAAAACTGAATCCGCACAGTCGAATTTCATCCACTTAACTGATGGGTCTCTAAGTGTGTTGCTGAAATTTCCTAACCAACACTGCAGGTGTCCCTGGCTGATGCTGGACCATGTTATAAAACAGCTCTGTATAAACAGCTGTAGTACAGCTCTGTCATGTAGTCTCAGATCAGAATTGAACCCCATAGCATAATCTTCATCCTCCTCATCAATCAGCACAAACATATCTGTGACCTTTCACTGATGAACTCAGTTTTTATTTCCTCTTCCATCGCAGTTTTTCGGCTTGAAAACGCTCTCTGTCCACCCAGCAGGAAGTGGGTTACCCGATCAATTTCGTGGACGGTAAGTCTCCGACATTTCGCTACGCCTATAACCAACATGCTCTGGGACTTTAACCTTTTAACTTCAACCGTTAACAAAACAAAAAGAGTAGAGGAACATGTTTCAGTGCCCAGACGAGATATAAACAGAGCCTGTGTGTTTGCAGATGATCGGGCTGCCTAAGCGAAGTATAGACAGACAGAAGTTCGGAAATACCGAGTGGAAAAAGCCAGGGAAGAAGTTGTGACATAAAACATAACATTTGCGTTGAATTTTCAGTATAATGACTTTATTTTCATACAACGTCGAATGTATGTGGTACAATTTTACATACAATATTTTCAATCATCAATCTGGAACCCTGAGACAGCTGTATACGATCTTTACACCAAGCAGAAAAACACAGACTCCTCTCACGAAAAAACAAAATACATGCAAATCATTCATCACATTCACAGAAGTCATTTTGCATCATTTCAATCCAATCCCTGTTCTTTTACCCTCCTTTGAGGAAGGGGAAGGTGGAGGCGGGGGCAGGGGTGGGGGTGGGGAACTTACAATACAAATTGTATCCCAGCCCTTTTGAAAGTTCTGTGCGAGTAATGGGGGGTGGGGGGTGGGGGGGGGTTAGAGGAAAGGGTCTTTCAGTTTAAGTTGTATCTTGAAGTGAAGAAAATTCTGAGCTATTAACTTCCCCTTTTCTTTAACTCTCTTAACCCAGGGAGCATGGGGGATAAAATTCATGAACGCTAATATTAATACAAAGCAGCAGGTCAAATGTGCTACCAATGTACATGAAACCAAAGTGCACAGGAACAAAATTAGACGACTTTTCCCAATTTTATATACTTAAGGCAATTTAAAGAACCGCCTTGTTTCCACTCAAGACATTATACAAATAGAAACATTGACCTTATTTCAAGAAATTGGGGAGGGGGAGAAGGCAGAAACTTTTTCTACAGTGTACATATTCAGGACATTCAAAAATACAATGGTACTCGTCAACAAGCCCATTTGCATCACAAGACATGCATTTTCTATCTTTCATTGAGACTCCTCTGTGTCTATTAAACTCAGTTTCAAGTTTCTAACGACAATTTATATCACACAGAACACCACACACACACACACACACACACACACACACAACACACACACATACATACACACACACACATAGTGATAAATAAACACACACACAGTGACACTCACATACACACATGTATACTCTTTTCAATTCATGTTGCTGATAGCTCAGCTGATTACATCAGGTCTGTCACCCCACAGAAATGAACTCTCAGCATCGATTCACACACACACACAACACACCACACACACACACACACACACACACACACACACACACACACACACACACACACACACACACACACCACACACACACCACACACACACACACACACACACACACACACACACACACACACACACACACACACACACACACAACACACACACACACACACACACACACACACACTCACACACACACACACACACACTGCACGCGCGTGCACGCACACACACACACACACACACACACACACACACACACACACACACACACACACACACACACACCCCTACACACACATACACTACCTCATTAAAACAGGTTTTCTAAAACCACACCGGAATTTCATTAACATTTTTCTTCCCCTAGATCAGATGAAAAAATGTTCATCTCTTTCAGTAACTCAAAAAAAATTACATCAGGTGAACATCTCTGAACAAAGTTTTCATGGAGTCTGCTGTAAAGTGTTTTTGTCTGACATCTTGTGAGTCCCAACACTCTTTAAGAATGTGTTTCATAGTGAGTGGTACATCACGTGGAATGTGCCATGAAGCTTCTTCACCTACCAAAAGATTTCAGTGGGTACAAAAAGAAGTGGCCTGTGTGCAAACGGCACAAGACTCTTTCCTCTTTACACCTTTAGCACTTGGTAAACACTCTTTCAGGTGTGGATAAACTTGGAACAGTCTGCTTTTCTTTTCTTTTCTTTTTTTTTTTTTAAATGGTGATCAATGCAATGAGAATGGGGATGATGAAGATGACGCTACAGATTTCCATTCAGGTCTGAAACTGCATGACAGGGGAGTACCCTATGCTTCCTTTCATGATATATCCCGGCGTCAACCAGGCCCGAGAGATACAGACACCTGCAGTGTTGGTAAGGAAATTTGAGCAACACACTCAGTGACACATCCATTAAGTGGATGAAACTCGACTGCGTGGTCCCAGTCTTCCCAACTGAGCCTGTAGCAAATTCAACTCTGAGTAGGTGTGGGTCGGGGAAGAAAAATCCCACATGACTCTGATGGGATTCGAACCCACAACCTCCCAGCCGTGTGTCCACGATGCCAACCACTTCGCCACGGCGGCTGGTAACTAGGAAGAGTTTGTTGTCCATCTGTGAGTTCCATTCCTCTTTCCAAAGAACTTTGAAATAAGTCTAAACTTTTGGTTTCAGACTGATAAGAGGGATTCAGAATCTGTTCAACTTTTTATATGTGGCATTCTTGGTAAGTTGATCAACCTTTTCATCACCTCGAATGCCGACATGACTGGGAACCCAAACAAGTACAATCTTATAAACATCAGATTTCACAGAGGTGTACAGTTCAAACAATTTTAGCAGCTGAGGGGCACTTGAGGTTAACGCCAGCAATGGCCTCAAAAGCAGAAAGGGCGTCAGAGAGCAAGATAAAGTCTTTATGTTTTGATTTTGAGACTGTTTGAAGTGCTAAGGCCAATGCTGTGAGCTCACACACCACATACACACACACATATGCATGCATGCATGCACACACACACACACACACACACACACACACACACACACACACACAGATAGACAGACAGATAGTCGGACAGATAGACAGACAGAGACAGATTATGCATGTTTACATGATGTTTAAGTGTATGGAGACACAGAGAGAGAGAGAGAGAGAAAGAGAGAAAGAGAGAGAAGGGGGAGGGAGGGAGGGAGATGGAGAGAGAGAGAGAATTGTGTGCTAAGCTTCAGGTACAAATGCAAGTAACTCCCCTTGCAACAGCATCTCCTCAAAAAATCATTTTATGAAATTTTGAATAAAAAAAAGTTCTCTTAAAAAAATGTCTCTGCACATACATATGACATAAATGTATGTATACACTATGACTGGCATTGTAGCAAAACCCTTCAGCAAAAAACCAAAGTGGCAGAGTTCATTCCATATAATTATACAATGAAGCATGAGGTGGTGAGTTTTACCTCCTATGGGCCTGAGCCAAGTGGCCCAGACTGACGTCTGTATTCTTGGTGGCAGGATGTCTGGTCACTGGCGGAAGTCTGGGAGTTGGATCCAGAGGAGGCTGCCCGGTCTTGTCCAGGTCCTCTCCTCTGTTTCTGCTGAACTGGTGTCCAGCTCTTGGCTCTGGCTCCGTGCGAACAGGTGTACATGTTGTGATGTTGGTCGGCCGATGATGAGCGTCTGAATCCTCACCTTTTCCCACTCAAAAGCCTTTCTTCAGGACTACTCGGCTGCCTTCTTCATGCTCGGGTGACAATGGTCCTGTGCCGCCTGAGGTCACCTCAACAAGGGAGCAGGTCAGATATCACCAGAGTGCTACACGATTCCTTCCTTGGTCCTCACTGATCACAGCTGAGAGGGTAATTTTTTTCTTTTTTCGCCCAACCCCCAGAGGAGATGCTCACCATGCTGATCCTAATTATGGTTTGCCAGGCCTTGCATTAAGCAGCTAGCACTCCATTGCTGACCCACCCCAAATCTGTTGGAGCCATATACATGGTGACACAGGCTAGATCCACCATCACTCCCAATCGCTAGAAGGTTGTCTGCGCCACCTGACACTGACCTCTCACATCAATGCCTTCAGGTGAGATCTGCAACCTCTCTCTTACCATACCTTCTACTATGCCACCTCACAGTGAGGATATGTACAGACGAGAATATGTGTAATACATGAATTAGGATTTTATGTCAATGGCACATCTGCTGGCAGAAGTCTTAAATTAATGGACAGCACCTTTTGAACCCTTTCTTTTAGAACACAGACTGCTTGGCACACACGATGATAAAGTCGATTATCATCAAAAGTAAACAGACACTGTGCCTTATAAGAATACAGACAGAACCATTTCACCACTTCACATCAGATTATGAGCTATGTCACTTTTCTAATTTTTACATTTTTTTCAACAAGTTTATGAGCTGATCAAAGATTCTCCACAATTTCATGTCTCCAAAACAAGTTTTACAATATTTCAGGGACATGCAAAAAGTAGTTTTATCACCATTTCGAGTCTTCTTCCATTTTTTCAGAAACATTTTCATCTCTGCATTTTTGTGTATTTATTTTATTTGAACCTTTTTAAATTTACATCAAGCATCTATATTTCATCCAATGTCTTTTTCCAGTCAAATTCACTTTGTTGCCTAGCAGCAAGTGAGAAATGTGTCATCACTGCTAGAATGTTATAGCAGTCTTGATTTGAACTGTGCCCCTATATACAGGTAAAGTACACACAAATTTAACTGAACACATTGTGTCATATTGAGAAGCGCCATGAGTAGATTTCTAAAATAAGTGCTTCCTAAACATCCCATGTTACTGATGTTTGTCACCTGCCAGGACTCAGTAGTGTCCTTTTACAGTCACCACTCCCAAAGAAAACACTCAGTTTTAGTTTTTCTTTTTTGTGTGGATCATCTTGTGTCTGTTTAAAGTGGCAGCCCTGGAGAAAGCCGACCCACAGACACCACACACATGGGGCCTCTCACCATCATGGACTGACCTGACATGCGTCTTTAAGTAACTTGATGAACGAAACCCGGCATTACAATGTGGACATTTATAGGGTCTCTCCCCAGTGTGAATCCTCTGATGTATCTTCAAGTGACCAGAGGTACTGAATACATTACCACACACGTCACATACAAATAGTTTATGAATCAATCTGTGTCTCTTCAACTGCCTAGCCTCAGGAAAAACTTCACTGCACATGCCACACACAAATGATTTCTGTTTAAAGTGAACTGGTTTGTGATTTTTCAAGTGATCAGCTCTAGTAAAAGCCTTACCACACACATCACATACAAATGGTTTACAACCACTATGAATTAATTTGTGCACCTTCAAGCTGTAAGACTGAGTAAAAGCCTTATTGCAAATATCACACACAAAAGGTTTATGACCTGCATGAGTCAGTTTGTGTCTCCTCAAGTCACAAACCACGACAAAGGCCTTACCGCACACATCACACCCATATGGTTTATGACTACTATGACTCAGTTTGTGTGTCTTCAAGTAATCAACCCTGGCAAAGGCCCTACTGCATACATCGCATACAAATGGTTTATTATTTGTATGAAGTAATTTGTGTTTCTTTAAAGCACCAGCCACAGTGAAAGCTTTGCTGCAAATGTCACACTCAAAATCAAGTGTTCTGGAGTTGTTATGTGTCAGTTTGTGTTTTTTCAAGGTACTAGCCACTGAAAAAGTCTTACTGCACACATCACAGACAAATGGCTTGTGTCTAGTATGAATCAGTTTATGTCTGTTCAAGTCGCAAGGCCACAGAAAAGTCTTACTGCATGTATCACATTCGTATGGTTTGTGACTGGTGTGAATCAAACTGTGCACTTTCAACTGCTGGGCCAGGGTAAATTCCTCACTGCACACATCACACACATGCTGTCCGTTCCTTTCATTTCTGTCTCTCTTGTCAGCGTCATTGCTGTCCTCTTTATCTTTCGCTCTGTCTGCCGATTTCTTGTCATGAAGGGTGATGACCTTCCCATCTCTCTCATCAATGTCACGGCTATCAACTGTGTCTTTAGTTCTCTCTGTAGATTTCTTGCCGTGAAAGTTACTGACCTTCACAACTCTCTCTTCAATGTCATGGCTGTCAGCTTCCTCTTTAGTTCTCTCTGATGATTTCTTGTAACAAAGATCACTGAGCTTCTCATCTCTCTCTATGTCAAGGATGCCTTTGTCTTCGACTCTCTCTGTACTTTTCTTGTCACAAAGGCCGCCAACCTGCCAATCTCTCTCCTCAATGACATGGCTGTCAACTTTCTCTCCGGGTCTCTCCATAGAATTCCTCTCACGGGGGTTGCTGCCCTTCTTTTCACTGCCACCTCTATTCACTCCATTTTCAGTTATCTCCGCACACTTCTTGTCATGAAGGTTACTGTCCTCTTCGCTGTTACCTGCATCGCAGCCCTCAGTTTTGATGGATGCTGGGGGCACAGCCTCCACTTTCTCTCCATGAATGGTTGCCATGTGCGGTTCCAAATCTTTTAAAAGCACAAGAGCAAAAGAATAATTCTGAAATTCATGAGTTACACTCAGAGAGGGCAGAGACCTGGATGTGTCATCAGCCACGGACTGTGCTGGACTGTCCACATCCAGGGACTGGTCTTTTTTCTCGCTGGCGTGAATTCTCTTGTGTCTTTTCAAGTCACCCAGCCCTGAGAATGCTGTGTTACAAATGTCACAGGTGTTGCATTTGTCTGAATGGATCTTCTTGTGTCTGTTGAAATTGCCGCGATCTGAGAAGGTTGCCCCGCAGACATCACATACGTATGGTCTTTCACCTACGTGGACTGACTTGATGTGTCTCTGCAAGTTGCTGGATACTGCAAAACCTGCATCGCAGTCTGGGCACTTGTACGGCCTCTCTTTCGTGTGCTTTCTCTTGTGTATCTTCAAGAGGCCTGACCTACCAAAAGATCTACCACACACATCACAGATGAACAGTCTATGAATCAGCTTGTGCCTTTTCAACTGACTGGCTGTAGTAAAAACCTGACTGCATATGCCACACACATAAGACTTGCATCGTGTATGAATCAATTTGTGTTTCTTCAAGTAAAAAGATAGGGCAAAAGCCTTGCCGCATACATCACACACAAAAGGTTTATGACCAGTATGAAGTAGTTTGTGCACCTTCAAGCTGGTTACCTGAGTAAAAGCCTTACCACAACATTGCAAACGAATGGTTTATGACCAGTATGAGTTAGTTTGTGTCTCTTCAAGTCACTAGCCACAGTGAATGCCTTACTGCACTTGTCACACCCAAATGGTTTGTGATGGTCATGATTTAATTTGTGTCTCTTCAAGTTATCTGCCCTAATAAAAGCCTTGCAGCACACATCACACTCAAATGGTTTTTGGCCTGCATGAATCAAGCTGTGAGTCTTCAACCTAAAAGCCTTGGTGAAGGCTTTATGGCACACACCACAAACATGCTTCTGGCCCTTCTTAACTCTCTTATCAATGTCATTATCCTTTTTCACTTTGTCCACATCTTGTCTGTCCACAAGGCTACAGTTCTTTTCCCTATTCACACCAATACAGCCGCCAGCATCACCACCCTCAGACGCGAAGGACACAGGCAACACAGTGCCCAGTGTCTCATCACGAATTGGTGCATTACAACTGGAATGAATCTGCATGTGTCTCTTCAAGCTACTAGCCAACTTAAATTTCTTGCTGCAAAAGTTGCATGCAAATGATTCCTGCTGGGTGTGAATCAGTTTATGTGACTTTAAGTGAGTAGATGTTGTGTAAGCTTTATTGCATACATTGCACACAAATGGTCTATCATTGGCATGTACCATTTTGTGGGCCCTCCAGCGAGCAGTCCGATAAAAAGACTTACTGCATAGGTCACATGAAAATGGTTTACTTCTGTTATGAATCAACTTGTGGATTTTCAGTTGACTAGCTAAACGAAAAGCCTTACTGCACACATCACACACAAAAGGTCTATGACTTGTATGAATCCTGCAGTGTTTTTTCAAACTCGAAGCCTTAGTAAAGGCTTTATTGTACACATCACAAACATGCTTCCAGCCATTTTTCTTACCCTCTCTCTTGTCAGTATCACTATGGTCCATTTTCTCTTTCACTCTGTCCACATTGTTCCTGTCTACAAGATCACTGTTATTTTCCCCATTCAAAGTTGTAAAGTGACCAGCATCACCACTCTCAGACGTACAGGACACAGGTAACACAGTGCCCAGTGTCTCATCATCAACTGGTAAATCACAACTGGTTTGAATCTGCATATGCCTCCTCAAGCTGCTGGCCAGTTTAAATTTCTTGCCGCAAAACTTGCACATAAATGGTTCCTGAATGATGTGAGTCTGTTTATGTGTTTTTAAGTGGGCGGCAGTTGTATAAGCCTTATCACACATGTCACATGCGAACGGTCTGTTATTGGTATGAACCATTTTGTGGGCCCTCAAGTAGGCAGCCTGGGCAAATGTCTTACTGCAAAGGTCGCACGAAAATGGTCTGATGCACACCTTCTCTTTTGCTTTGTCCACATCCCCCTTGTCGAGAAGATCACAGTTCTTTTCCCCGTTCAAATTGGTATGGCTACCAGTATCACTACTCTCAGATGTACAGGACACAGGTAACACGGTGCCCAGCGTCTCATCACGAACTGACACATTGAAACTTGTAATGTGCAACATCTGCATGTGTCGCCTCAAGCTACTGGCCAGTTTAAATTTCTTGCTGCAGAAGTTGCACACAAAGGGATCCTGATTCATGTGAGTCTGTTTATGTGTTTTTAAGTGAGCAGCCGTTGTGTAAGCTTTGTCACACATGTCACACTCAAATGGTCTATCATTGGCATGAACCATTTTGTGGGCCCTCAATCGAGCAGCTGTAGCAGAGGCTTTATTGCACACATCACAAACATGCTTCAAGCCCTTTATCTTCCGTTCTCTCTTACCAACGTCATTGTGGTCCACTTCCTCTTTTATTTTGCCCCCATCCTGCCTGTCTGCAGGATTGGGGTTCTTTTCCCCACTCACATTAGTACAGGTACCAGCACCACTACTTTCAGACATGGTGGACACACTCTCAGACATTGAGGACTCGGATAACAACACAACCAGTTTTTCATCTTGACCCGACACATTACAACTTTCATGAATCTGCATGTGTCTCTTCAGGCTGCTGGCCAGTTTAAATTTCTTGCTGCAAAAGTTGCACACAAATGGTTCCTGACTGGTGTGAATTAGCTTATGCGTTTTTAAGTGAGCAGCTGTTGTGTAAGCTTTATCACACATGTCACACTCAAACGGTCTATCATTGGCATGAACCATTTTGTGGGCCCTCAATCGAGCAGCCGTAGTGAAGGCCTTATTGCACACATCACAAACATGCTTCAAGCCGTTTTTCTTCCCTTCTCTCTTATCAATGTCGTCATGGTCCACTTCCTCTTTTATTTTGCCTCCATCCTCTCTGTCTACATTACTGTTCTCTTCACCACTCACATTAGTATAGGCGCCAGAACCACCATTCTCAGACGTTGAGGACATACTCTCAGACATGGAGGACTCGGATAACAAAACGACCAATTTTTCATCATTAACTGACGCATTATAACTTGGATGAAACTGCTTGTGTCTCTTCAAGCTACTAGCTAGCTTAAATTTCTTGCCGCAAAAGTTACACACAAATGGTTCCTGACTGATATGAGTCTGTTTATGTGTTTTTAGGTGAGAAGGTGTCGTATAAGCTTTATCACACATGTCACACACGAACGGTCTATTATTAGCATGAACCATTTTGTGCGCCCTCAAACTAACAGCCTGGGCAAAAGTCTTACTGCAGAGGTCACATGAAAATGGTTTGATGCTCACCTTCTCTTTCATTTTGTTCACATCCTCTCTGTTTACAGGATTACAGTTCTTTTCCTTGTTTACATTTGTATAACTACCTGCATCACCACTCTCAGACATGGAGAATTCAGGTAACATGGCATGCAGTGTCTCATCAGATGTTGACGCAGTAGGATCACTATGAAACTGCTGCATGTGTCTCTTCACGCTACTGGCTAGTTTGAATTTCTTGCTGCAAATACTGCACTCAAATGGTTCCTGATTGGTGTGAGTCTCTTTATGTGTCTTCAAGTGACCAGGTGTTGTATAGGCTTTATCACACATGTCACACACAAAGGGTCGATCATTGGTATGAAGCATTTTGTGAGCCCTCCAGCGAGCAGCCTGAGTGAAACTCTTACCACAGAGGTCACATGAAAATGGTTTGTTACTGTCATGAATGAATTTATGGGTTTTCAGTGAATTAGCATCACGAAAAGCCTTACTGCACACTTCACACACAAATGGCTTGTGGTTTGTATGGATCACTTGATGTCTCTTGTACTCACTTAGCCACAGAAAACCCTTACTGCACACTTCACACACAAATGGCTTGTGGTTTGTATGGATCACTTGATGTTTCTTGTACTCACTAGGCCACAGAAAAGTCTTACTGCAGACGTCACACACGAGCGGATTCTCCTTTTTCTTACCATCTCTCTTATCAATGTCATCACTGTTCACTTTGACTTGAGTTCTCACCTCACCTTTCCCGTTAACACAGCTATCAGTCTCTTTCCTGTTCAAGTCACTGCAGCTATCAGCATCACAACTATCAAACATGCAACTCACAGGTGACTCATAATGCAATTTCTCACCATGAACGGAGGCTAGGTGTAGATCTACACTGCTGAACAGCACAAAAGCAGCAGAGCAGTGCTGACATACGTAATTTCTGTTCAGAGACAGCGGTGACCCCAGATGTCATCGGACATGGGCTGTGCTGGGCTGTAGACAGCCATGAACTGATCTTCAGGTTCTCTCTTTATGGGCCATGGTGGTTCCGGCTGCAAAAACAGAAAGATACCACAGTTCATTTAAATATAAACTCAGCAACAGCAGCAATAATAGCATAAAGTAACCTGTCATACACCCTACCCCAGCGTAATGTCTAACAAAAACTAACTGTAATGGAAACTGAAGATCACAGTCTTGAACCTTATTTCATAGACAGACTACACTCATAGCAGCAGTCTCGAGTTCAGATTTGGAATCACTGATTCTGCAAGTGATGTACTCGACAAGTTATTAAAGTCTCTATAAGAACATCAACCACCTTGGATTAGTGATCAGCGTCGCTGGCTGAGAGGTTGTGGGTTTGATTCCCATCAGAGGAATAAATCTAAATATTCTGAGTACACTGAATCAGAACAGACAATACATAAGACCACTACAAAGGCTCAGCTCCACGGCAGTGTCTCCTCTGGTTAGTTTCCTCATGGGACTTCACACTGACTGATTCCTATCAGCTGCTGGTGCTGGGGCTGTGACAAGTCAAATCTGGCTGTGCAGGCATCTTGAAGCTTTCACAATCACAGAATCACAATAACCCCCTTCTTCAATTGTTTTCTAATGATGTTCTATTTTAAGCCAGCCACAGAACTGCCAGAAAAACGCATCAATCGTAGATTTTACAGCATACTCCCAGCCCCCTCCCCACCCCCTCCCTTAGTATATTATGCTGTTCATGAAAATCAAACTATAGTATAAGCTAGCAACATAATGTATTTGCTGTTCATCTGTCTGCAAGAATGAACTGGCTGTTTAAGCATGCATTATTCACACAATAATTGTAGATAAAATTAACCCTTATAAACCAATACACAGGCAAACCAACAACAGATGAGACAGAAAGACACAGAGAGAGAGACAGGTAGACAGACAGACAGAGAGATTTAGAGGCACTGAGAGAAACAGAGACCGTCCTCTTGAACCAAGTTAATATTATCAATAATGATGGTATTTTCTCTCAAACTTTAACTAAAACCGATAACAAAAGCTGTCATGACATATACATGACTCACATCTAGACAACAGACTTTGAAGCGGAATAAACTTCGCTAACCTACATTCACGTTGTCTGCTACATAGTAGCGTGGCATTTACTTTGACGATGAAAAAAAAAATGCTTTTCAACCTTCTCACAACATCTGTGCTGTGAAGACACATGACTTCTGCATTGCTGCATCATTATTCAATCCTAGTGCATAAATGTCGCATTTATGATATGTCACATGGGTTTTGTATGGGGGCCGGAATGAGCAACATGAAAGCCTTCGGGTAATGATAAGAAGCAAACAAACAAACAAACAAACAAAACATTTAAAGGCCAACCTACAAACCCAAAGCAACAGAAAACAGCAACGTAATGATCATTTAACTAAAATTCAGGATAACTTTGCACTTGAGTTTGATGTGTTTATTTGTATTTCAGTTACAGCCCGACGTCTGCTTCGGTCTTCTCAATACTCCATGAAAATGGACCGAACTTCCATATTGTGAGAGCAGTTTGGGTTTTTGGACTGATACTATCCTGTCTCCTACCTCCACTGTGAAATTAGTATTAATTTTTTTTTGTTCATCACATGCACTTGCAAATAATAAGCCCTGCTATTCATAGCCCAGCTGACCACAGAGGCCATGTCATGGGGAAAAGAACTTTAAAAAACAAACAAACAAACAAAAACAGAACTAACTGCAAATCACATTCCAGATCAAAATTTGAAACCCAAGCCGATTTCTGACACTTACCAACCTAAAACAAAGAAACTATTTCAGCAACATGCCAATTAAGTCTAATGTGAAACAGAAAATTTCTTTTTAAAAATGGTATGAGATAGAAAACACAGGAATATGGTCTTCACAGAATCTGCTGCAGAATGCCTGACGTCTTGAACATCCCTGCATTGAGTGAGAATGATGGAATGGTTCATCCCACACTTTCCTCCAGGAAGGGGCTTGACTCTTTCAGACACACCCAAGGCCATAAAGGTATGTCTGATGTGCAACCAGCACAACACCGTGTCCTCTTTCTGGTTTCTGGAATCAGATCTATTAGGAGAAAATCCTCAAAATATGGACAGCTTTCAAAAAGTTTATCATCTCACTGTGCTCCACTGCTCTTGACAGAAATTTCTGACCTATCTTGAAATTCAGCTTTAGGGTCCCAATACTGCAATAGAGACTACAGTATCTTTTTTCCTTTCTTTTTTTTTTTTTTCTCTTTCTTTGTTTCTTGTTCTCATGTTATGGCATTTTTGGTGGTAATGACTCGTTGCTTTAAAAACAAACATGACTCAGAATTAGCCTGCAGAATGATGTGACAGCCGTCTTTCTTCAAAGTGTTTCTCCTTACATCTGATCTGTGCCGTAACACCAGGAAGGATTCTGTCACCGCTGTTTCTGATGATTTCCCTCCATCTTTTGTGGCCCTCTGCAGCCTTCTGACTGTTGGTGAGAACAGAACACAATTCATGGCATTCCAGGAGTGCAGAATGGTTTTATGTTGTGGCCTGTTGTGGTTTACAGTCAGAGTTGTTTCATCTGCATTACAGCCCAGACAACTCTGTGCATACGCACACACACACACACACACACACACACACACACACACACACACACACACACACACATGCACACACACACATGCACACACACACACTTTCCCTTTTAAGAAGTTTTCACTGCGGTGAGGTAGACAAAATGACTACCGATGTAAAACTGATCTGGTAAGAAATGTAGCGCTACTTTGCAAGTGTCGCATTCATCTGCTGTCCCACAGCCTTCTCCAGGGCACCTGCTGGGCCAGAGACTGGATTCAGGGCAACACCAGCGTGGGCAAACTCAAGGCAATGCCACTGATCTGGCACCTCTGTCGTCAGTCTTCTAAGGTTTTCGGTGGGGGGGTGGGGGGGAGCTGCCACAGCGTTAGCTCATGGCTCCAAGGCCTGCTCTGTGAGCCATGGTTGGGATTTTGTCTCTGATCCCACTTCAGGGCCCGGCCACCAGATGCTCAGTTGAAGACCAAACTCTACACATGCTAGCAGGGGCTGGGGGAAAAGTCACTGTTCTGGACTGGACTGTGAATGTCAAGAAGACTAGACGTTTCTTCTGATGCAGGGACCTATAGTATGTCTAAAGAGGTTTCTAACGTAATACCGGGTGTGGCTGAATGTATGGGGAGTCAGATCAAACGGCATATAAGTTGTGCCACTGGGACGGAACAGATGATGAGACAAGAAAAGAAGAAAAGATAAAAACCACAAAAACAAAAACGAAAAAGCATCAAAGCCACCTGACAACCAGCACCTTAAACAAACTGAAAGAGTGGAAAATAAATGAAGGTTGTTCTTTGGGACAGGCACTCACGACCCAAGCCTTCTCCTAAAAACACAACCGTGAATCATACTCACAGTAACACCACCATTCTCCGCTGATGGCGTGGAATCCTCTTCCATCATCTCTTGCTTCACATGGTCCATTCTGTCTGCATTCATGTTCGATGCACTGCCCTCTGGATAAGCACAGACAAAGCAGATATGTAGCAAAAAAGAGAATGACAGAAAAACAAAACATTGGAAGGGGGAGACAGGGGAAGCTGTCAACAGGAGTGAACAGACATCTGAGACGGAACAGTTGCAAATCACCCAGCCACCTAGTTTACCCTCAGTTTGGTCCAAAACCACACACTGGATCCTTTAAGTCTAATGTGCTCAACACTGCTCCCATCTCTCTCTCCAGTCCCCTTCCCTCTCTCCCCCTCCATCCCCTCTCTCTCTCTCTCTCTCTCTCTCTCTCTCTCTCTCTCTCAATCTCTCTCTTTAACTCTCTCTTAAACTCTATATTCTAATTATTTGTATTCACCAAATTTCTTACTAACTTATCAATACACTGATTTCACTCTAACCCATACCCACACCCCCATCCTCCAACCTCACTCCTCCAGTACTTAGAAATTCATATTTCTTGCACACTTTAGTTGTACTGGTCATGTTCACTGCAATGACAGTGTCTTAATACTCTTATGTTGCTTAATTTGTTCTCTCTCTCTCTCTCTCTCTCTCTCTCTCTCTCTCTCTCTCTCTCTCTCTCGTCATTACATTATCCTTACACAACCCCTTTTTCACATACTGTTTTCTACTTGCAATCCTGCTTTGGGTGATAACTGAATGTAAAAATTCATGAATGTTTACCTACCATCCTCGTAAATGTTGAATTTTACCATTACGAAAACACTTGCCCATAAAACATTGATATCCCAGCAAAATTCTATTTCACCATCGCAGTCTTTGGATACACAACACGCAAACCATGGAATCTGACCAAGCCCCACAAGTGTGTGTATCTCCTGGGCCTGGTTGATGCCAGGAAACATTATAGCAAGAAGCATCAAGTACAACCTGTTCTGCAGCATCAGACCAGAACAGAGCTCCACCGTATCATCTTCGTCACATCAATCCTCACTGCATCATCATGACAATCTCAATTTCATGGCACTTCACACTCTGTTTAGTGGTGACTTCAGTTTTGATTTTTTTTTTTTTTTAATTATTTCTCCAGATCAGTTCGTGTCCTTGTCATCAGTACCAGTGAGTTCATGAAGGTCTTCACAGGATGGGGTAGTAGCGCTATTCCACCCTTCATATGCTGGGGAGACAGCTCAAAAGTGTGAGAGTACCAAAAAAACAAACCTGGGACAAGGAAGTCCATGACACTTGAAAATGAATCTTGTCATTGGAGGCAAGCTAGTCTATTTTTTTTTTTTCTTGGAACCTCAGTGAGCCAGCCAAGGAGATGGTTATCTTCCTTCTGAACTTTTCATATTTATCAGCATGGTCTTTTCCGTTCTTGTTTTCTCCTCTCCAGATTTATTTGTATACAGACCTAATTCAACGACGCTTTTCATCTGCTTTTTTTTTGCTTTTTTTTTTTTTTTTTTGGGGGGGGGGGGGGGGGGGGGGGACAGAAGGTGGGAGCGGAAAGTGGGAGGCAATGGGGTTTGTTTTGTTTTGTTTGTTTTGCTCTTTACACACTCCCGACAATGCCAGTTGCCTGAAACTCTTACAGCGTACATTATTGTGTGGTTTTAGTGTATTTTATCTCTCCTCCAGTGATGTTACAGCTTACGTGGGGTTTATTGTGTGGTTTTAGTGTATTTCATCTCTCTTGCGGTGAGTTACAGCTTACATGGGGTTTATTGTGTGGTTTTAGTGTATTTCATCTCTCTTGTGGTGAGTTACAGCTTACATGGGGTTTATTGTGTGGTTTTAGTGTATTTCATCTCTCTTCCGGTGATGTTTCAGCTTATGTGGGTTTTATTGTGTGGTTTCATTGTGATTTATCTTTCTCCGTGTGATGCAAGTAGCAAGTAGTGGGGTACCTATACCACTCCATCCTCATGAGTTTATTTTTCAACCAGTGAGCAGATCACCCACAACCCGCACTCTTATGTATTGCCGTATCCAGTTACCGCTCTTCGAAGTATGGGTCCTCCACACCCACAGGACTGAAAGCGTACAGCTAAAATGATGCAACTCATTATTTCTTTCTCTTTCGATGAAAATACACTAAAATCAGCATACACTCAGCTGACTGGGTTTTTGACAGATACCAAAGATTTCACAAGGAAATTTTGAATGGTTCAAGAGAACATAATTTCATTGTGTCTCTGGGTCCAGGCAGACCAAGGTTAAAAGTACCCATGTAGCTTTCACCTCCCTGAGCATTACAATCCCAGAGAAACAACCTGTCAGAGGATGTTTAGCCGCTATGAGGAAGCTGATATTGTACACTAGGGTCATTAACAAAGCTCCACTGTACTTAGACAAACCAAATGTCCAATACAACGTCGCATTTCAGCATCCCATTCTGTACCATGTCAAGCTCTTGAAGATCAAACAAGAGGCAAAGCATATAAACATACTCCCGGTTTATCTTCCTGAAAAACATCACAATCAAACATGCATCATAATGGATTTGACGTCACAATCAAACATGCTTCATGTATTGCGTCACTGAAATATTCCATAAAGAAGAAAAACTGTTTTGGGCCATTATAGCCTTTAGTAACGGCTATTCTGGTAAAATAAAACATCGGGCATCATCCTTGACCCATAATGAACATACCTACAAATTTTCAGAAAGATCGGCCCAGAGGTTTTGTCTGGAGCGAGTGGAGCACATTTTGATCACAGACAGACACACAGACAGACAGTTCTATAAGAACTGGGAGTACAAAAATTAAGGCAGATGTGAAAGCAGATGGAGGAGGGGTTTTGTCTTCTCAGTTCAACTGGAGTGGTCCAGTGGCCGAAAGAGATGTGTCAACCACAATGAAAGAAATACCTTTGGAACCATCCGCCCCAATCAATCAAAAATCCCTGAAACAGAGAAGAATGATGGGCCCTCCCAACAGCCAAAAAGCTGCATCCTGAAAGTGTTACCATGGTACAGACAGCTGGAATGTTGTTGAGTTGATCATGGCCTAAACCTAATGCCCTACCT
>CM065745.1:28198048-28205548 GCA_033310375.1 Conus canariensis | reverse complement strand
TGTAGTGACCATTAATATGCTTTTGGATCACTACATAGTGAACTGTCCCATGGTTTAATCAGGCATAGTGTATACTACATTTATCACTGTCTCAATAAAGATTGAAATCAATGGAAAATACATGGTCCTGAAAAGTTTTGTCAATTTGATTTTTGAAGGCGTTTACTGATGATGCGTTAAAGGTATCAGAGAAAGGTAGTTCCACAGATTTATAATACGATTAGTAAAAAATCTGTGGAACTGGTTAGTTACGAAGTTGGTCTTGTTAAGCTTCAAGTTGTGCCCGCGAGTCTTATCATAGTTAGCCATGGTGAACAGGGAAGAGGTAGTGCAGGGATCATAAATATTGTGCATGATCTTAAATATGTTGATGAGATTGACCTCTTAGTCGCCCGAGTTCTAGGCTGGGCAGTTTAAGTAGAGCCATGCGCTCCTCGTAACCAAGATCTCCAGTACCAGTTATACACTTGGTAAATCTGCGTTGAATGCCTTCAATCATATTTATGTTCTTTTTTAAGTAGGGGCACCATACCGAGTTCCCGTATTCACGAATGGGCCTGACTAAAGCTTTGAATTTATAATGGAACCATTATTTCAGGAGACTTATTTGTAACAGTTCTCAAAAGCAGACCAGAAATTTGATTTCCTTTTCTCACAATATTTGTTTTATGTGTATCAAAGCTTAATTCTGGGTCCATGGTGACCCCCAGATCTTTTTCAACGGATGTACTGTCCAGTACACATGTTAAACTATTCTCTTTTATTACGTATTCATAATGTGGACTGTTCTTTCCAAGGTGGAGTACTTTACATTTCTCACTATTATAGTATTAAATTGCAACAGCCAAGTATTTGTCCATTCAACCAGTTTGTATACACATTTGTAAATGATCTTTGTCTTCAGTAATTTCAGATTGCTGAATAAGCCTTGGTGTCATCTGCAAAAATTTTGACATCACAATCAACCTCTCCAGGCATGTCATTTATAAAGTGTATAAACAGCGTTGGGCCCAGGACACTACTTTGTGGTACACCACTTGTCACCCTTACCTTCGACGAACGGATGCCACTGACACTTACGAACTGGGATCTTTCATTTAAAAATCACTTATCCATGATAAAAGCTTTCCTTGTATACCGCAGCCAGCCTTGATTCTATGAAAACTGTTTTTAACGCCAGTCTGTAGACGTTCTCTCAGTGTGCAGCCGTGTGAGCACATGGTCACTTGCTTACGCAAGGTATGCGTATCATCTTCATTCAAGTGTGTGTGTGTGTGTGTGTGTGTTTACGCACATATGTATAATCTTCATACGTGTGTGTGTGTGTGTGTGTGTGTGTGTGTGTGTGTTTGTGTGTCTGTGTGTGTGTGTGTGTGTGTGTTTACGCACATATGTATCATCTTCATACAAGTGTGTGTGTGTGTGTGTGTGTGTGTGTGTGTGTGTGTGTTGTTGCAAGCGCCTGCATGTGTATGTATGTGACCGCTCATAGCATTTTTACTCTCTCTCTCTCTCTCTCTCTCACACACACACACACACACACACACACACACACACACACGCATACATACACACACACATACACACATGCGCGTTTGCATGTACGTCTCTCTCTCTCTCTCTCTCTCTCTCTCTCTTAGTTAAAACAACAATTTTAGAAAACATAACACAGAAAATGAACTTACCTTTCTTTGTCTTTTGGAAAAGAAAACAACCGGAACCCCTTTTTTCCGAGAATTATGACAGTTCGGTGCGGCGCACCAATTGCCTCTTGCCTTACTCGCCATGCTGGACGCGCGTGGCAAGATACTCTATGAAGGCAGGAGTGGCAGGATGGAATGCGCCAACCTCTGGCTTCACTTTCCCGCAGTGTGAAACATCTTTCCGTAGGGCATACTATCTTTGCTTCGAGTGACTGATGTTTGGAATGGTCTTCCTGACTCTGTAGTAACAGCCCCTACAGTCAACATCTTCAAATCACGGTTAGGCACTCATTGGAAGGATCTGCCAACAAAATACCAGCCCTCGAGTATGGGTCCATCATTTGGAGTCCTTACCTCAAACAAGGCACTGACAAACTCGAAAGAGTGCAGTGCCTATCTGCTCGGTTCATAATTGGCGATTACAATTCCAGAACACCCGGCTCCATCACCAAGATGACTCTGCAACTACCAACACCCCAACAGCGCTGATGTGATCTACGCCTCATCTTCCTCAACAAAGTGGTCGAGGGATTGGTACCGGCCATACCATCTGCTGAGTATTTAATTCCACACTTACCAGGACGACTCATAAGGCCACAAACATCTGGCAACTAACTACCAGTGCGATCTCTGACAGTATTAGAAACAACACAGGAACATTCCAAGCAGCAGATGCCAGACAGAGCTGCTCAAACAGTCATTCTTTGTTAGCGCAGTAAGAGACTGGAACCACCTGGAAGAAAATATTGTTAGAGCACCATCTGTCGGAAAGTTTCAAAAGACTGATCGCATCCCAACAGTGAACTTACTTGGCTGCGCACACCCCCAACCAGTCGCGATAATGCCATAAGACGTGGCGACAGCGACGTACGTTACAGATTCAGAATACAATCCAGAATGTTTATCGACCTAGATAGTCTCAGTCTGTGACTCTCTTCCACGCACGCATGCAGCATACATAACGGTAAACATGCCTCTTAAGGCCTCAAACACCTTCCAGTTCAAGTTATCACAGCAAAACACGACATTTTAACCAAACTTGAAAATGTTTTGATCTCTTTCAGACAACTGTCGTCAAAACCGGCATCAATTTCTTCGAGCCATCTTGAAGTGAACTGAAAATTTCTTCGACTGTTCCCGTTACACTTTCTCGCAGTCGACTCCATCATACGTAAGGGAAGTAACTCACATAGCCTAGCGCTCAGAGTGAAAAGCGGGGAGGGGGAGGGGGGACGACATTTTTGGCACTAGACAGGACGAACTTGAAAATTCTAAAACTTTAGATAAACGGGAGGTGGGTGGGGGGGGGGGGGGGGAGGGGGGAGAAGTAAAACAAGGAAGGCGGGCAACTGTCGCCCCATGGTCAAATAGTTATATTCTCATGACTCAGTCCTTCGAATGCGACCATAAACCGAGGTTCCGTGAGTGAACGCACGCATAACATCTTCCATACACGTAAAATCCCTTCGCCAACTTTCGGAAGAGAAGGCCAGTTTGGCCGTTGGTGTGGATGACACGTTACACATAGCATGCACCTTCCCCGAAGTTGGAATATGGCTGCCTTAATGGTGGGATTTAAAAAAAAATTTAAAAAAAAAACGGTCATACACACGCAAGTGTCAGAATAATCAACTTGATGATTGTGGACGCTCTACGGAAAAAAAAAAAAGAAAAAAAAAAAAAGACTCAACACTAATGCTGCCTTCAGCACCTAGCACAGTTACAGAAACCATGCACACAGGACAAACAAGAAATGAAATATTCTTGGCGATAGTGTCCCGCTCCCATTACACAGATAGATAAATAGCTAGATTGATTGATTGATTGATTGCTATTTAAATGGACAGAGAGACAGACAGATAGACGGATTGACGGATTGATTGATTGATTGATTGATTGACTGATTAATTGATATCTTGATAGATGGATTGATTGATTGTTTGACAGACAAATGGACAGAGAGAGAGAGAGAGAGAGAGAGAGAGAGAGAGAGAGAGATTAATTGATTGATTAACTGATTGGCAGGTAAATGGGTGGATAGATAGATAGATGGAGAGACAGACAGATAGACAGACACATAGATAGATTGATTGCTTGATTGATAGATCGTTTGACAGATAAATGGAGAGATAGACAGATGGAGAGAGAGAGAGATATTGACTGATTGATTGATTGATTCATAGGCTGATCGACAGACTGATAGATAGATTGATTGATTGATTAATTGAGAGTGAGACTGATTGATTGATTGATTGATTGACGGACAGATAGACAGATAGAAAGACAGGCGGACAGACAGAAAGACAATTATTGATTGATTGACTGATGGACAGATAAATGGACACAGAGACAGAGAGGGGTAAGAGAGATATTGATTGATTTATTGATTGACTGATTGATTGATTGATTGATAAATGGACATATATAGAGATAGAGAGACAGACAAATAGATTGATTGATTGACTGATCGATCGATAGATAGATAGATAGATAGATAGATAGATAGATAGATAGATAGAATAGATGGACATACAGGCAGATGCGTGTGTGACTGATTGATAGATTGACTGACAGATAAATGGAGAGATAGATAGACAGATGGGGAGAGAATGAGAGAGATTGACTGACTGATTTGTAGACTGATCGATAGACTGACAGATGGATTGATTGATTGATAGAGAAAGAGAGAGATTGATTGATTGATGGATGGATGGACAGATAGAGAGATAGACAGACAGACAGACAGACAGACAGACAGAAAGACAGATCGATTAATTGATTGATTGATTGATTGATTGATTGATGGACACAGAGACAGAGGGGGGGGGGCGAGAGAGATTGATTGATTGATTGATAAATGGACAGATATAAAGATAGATAGACAGACAAAATTGATTGATTGATTGATTGATTGATTGATTGATTGATTGATTGATTGATGGACGGACGGACAGAGAGACAGGTTGATTGATTGATTGATTGACAGATAGATGGACGGACACAGAGAGAGAGAGAGAGAGAGAGAGAGAGAGAGAGAGAGAGAGAGATAGACAGACAGATAGATAGATAGATAGACCGATAGATAGACAGACAGATGGACATACAGGCAGATGTGTGTGTGTGGTGTGTGTGTGTGTGTGTGTGTGTGTGTGTGTGTGTGTGTGTGTGTGTGTGTGGTGTGTGTGTGTGTGCACATGTGTGTGTGTGTGTGGTGTCTCGCGCTAAATAAAGGTTCGCCCATTCCTGTTGGTAGGCCAGGCCAACGGCACCTGCAAATCGCCGCCACTCCGTCATTGCCTTCAGACATTGCTTCTCTCTGGTGAGAATTTTTTCAGTCAAAGTGGAATCAATCACTCACACACACACACACACACACACACACACACACACACACACACACACACACACACACATTCTTGATAAATGCTGAATATGCACACAAGTTTTGGGGCACGACAGTCACTGTTTTAAATGAACTGACTCCAAGCTTAAATTTTGGGAAGATGAAGAATTGAAGCCACATATCATACCCATAACTTAATTGGAATATTTCTGTTTATCTTAACCTTTTACAAGCAACACTGGCCAACTGAGAACAAAACAGTTTAGATTTCTGTGGTTGTGTAGCTGAGAAGAGTTCACTGGCAAAAAGATCACTTAGAAAAGAGTTCACCGGAAAAAGTTCACTGAGGGATGGGGGATGGAGGGAAAATTGTAGGCATGGAGAAAAGGGGGGGGGGATAGGAGGGAGGGTGGAGGTGAAGAGGGTGGAAAGCAACGAGTGGGTAGTGGAGGGAAGGTGGGGAAATGATGGATGGTGGAGGGGGACAGACAATTAAAATCATAACAACAATACTAACAATAATCATTATTATTTCCTTCCCTCTACCACCACCATCATCATGAGCAAAATGAAGAAATAATGGAGGGCAGAAAGGAAATTGAATGAGGAGGGTGAGATGGGAAGGGGGCGGAAAGCTCTCTTCAAAATGGAGGGTGATCGAATATGGGCCCCACCAGTCCATCAAAACCAAATTATGTAACCGTCCGTTACGAGTGTTTTCAGCAGGGTATGCTTAAAGTGTGTTAACACCAGTCTGCAGCGCCTTTGGTCTGTAGGCCTGGATGATTTTTTTTTTTTTTTTTTTTTTTTGGGGGGGGGGGGGGGGGTATTTGTTTTCGTTGTTGTTGTTTTTTTTTTCCCCGACACCCTAATTATCAGCTGCCGCAGAGCTCCAAAATGCAGCAGAACTATCAACCCGTTCAGTTGATGTTGGCCGCTATATGGAAAAGGAAGAAGGGCAGTCGTGACGAAGTGGTAAGGAAAGGTAATGGTGCTCATAGCCCAGCCGACCGCAAAGGGCCATGTCAAGGCTGTCACCGCGTTGAAGTCAACTAACAAGTCATTTTTTTTTAATTAAAAAAAAAGAAATCAGTCACACAACCCTTTAAAATACACTTTCTAAACACACACACACACACACACACACACACACACACACACCGGAAATTCTGTGGGGAAAAAAATCTTTCTTCTGTAAAATCTTAGATCAGATGAAAACATATGTTGGAGACTAACACAGCGGTAACTTGACAACTGAAGTGATGAGACAGTTCAAGCTGTAGCTTGTTCAGAACTTACAGACCGATGTCTTTTCATCCTGGACATTGTCAGTCTGAACACACGAAGTGGAACTAAAAATAGATAACTTCGTTAAAGAGTTGATGTGAATTGAAATCTTTTCTTAGGTGTGCAGCAGGCAGCCATTTCTACAGGCCTAGGACTTCCACGCTTAGGTCATGCTTCTCAGTCGTGAACATTGTCAGCCTGAACACACGAAGTGGTACCGAAAATAGATAACAGTTCGTTATGATGGGTGTGAATTGAAATCTCATCGGTGGGGGAGGAACGAAGGTCTTATGAACTTCGGGGTCTTTTGATCTGTTCTGACGCTATGTGTGGCCACACGCCACAATTAGGATTTTGCACCAAATCACGGTATATGATCCATGTAAGCGTTTTGAAAGCCTACCAAAAGGTTGAACCATCATTTAATGTTAAACTGGTAATTGATCAAAAGAACACCTCCCCACCAATTATCTCCCTTGTTTTTTTGTGGGGGGGATTTTCACCGCTGACATCACATACAATCTTCAGATAGCCTACATGACCTTTCCCTTAGTTGACGTCACAGTTCAGGCCTTTGCACTCACCCGTGACACTATCTTTGCGCCACGTGGTAGACCCCAAATAGTTCCATTCCTTTGATTTCAGTCTGTCTGCTTTGAACCACATGGCTTGTACCTTGATGGCCATATGAAAGAAAATGAGGAGAATCAACTTTCAGACACAAATTAATAAAATCGAAATTCTCAAAACAGTCTAATTGCGCCAGTCTATAAATACTCGACTCCTTAAGCAAGGCCTTGGCGCATTTAAATTTATAATTGGTGGTGCAGCCTGTACAACATCTGCAGGCGGGCCGACAGCGTAGAGCTCTTCAGCAGGTAGTGGGAGGCTGGGGGGGGGGGGGGGGGGGGGGGGGAAGATGGGGGGGGGGGGAGGAGTGGGGGTGTCTCGATAACCTGATCACCGACACCAACCCTTGCGCTGGCCTGTACATAAAGCCAACTCAACGCATCACATGGTGGAGGGGGTTAGGAGAGGAGGGGGATGGGGGGGGGGGGGGGGGGGAAGGGGAGGGGCATGATCGACTGGAAGGAGACACAAAGGGGTTGGGAATCTACATACGAACAAGGAGATGTGTGGGGAGGGGGAGGAGGGGGGGGGGGCAGG
>CM065745.1:28148048-28193048 GCA_033310375.1 Conus canariensis | reverse complement strand
CCCATTAAAGTGTATGCAATTCTCTCCCGTAGACCGAAAACGTCCGAGTCTTGGAACCCACAGACAGTCCAGCGCACCCCTCCCTCGAAGCGGGACACCCAGAGATATGGGAGTAAATCTCCTTTTTCTCTGGGGACATCTCTGCGTTTGGTCCCTTCTCCCCTCCCCTCATGTGGCCCGACCTCCCCTCCTTGACGCCCCCCCCCCCCCCCCCCCCCCCCCCCCCCAAACGTTTGTAGCCTATTTCGCTTCTTTCCATGTCCTATGATGAAATTATGAATAAATATCCAGTTCACGTGGCTCATCCCGTCCGCAACTGCTTCTCCCGGCAGTAGGCCTAAATGAATTCATTTTGTTTTCACTGAATGACCGGTTGTCCGACTCATGAAGGATCGATCCAGCGTCCGTTCGACAATGGCCGAGGTTGCGTGCCGCTCTTCCGAGCTCGGATTATTTGTGCTTGCACTGCGCACACTCAGCAAGTTGAACGGGCAACAGTTTCAATATTGCCAGAGTAAACCGACCTAACCAGTAGGCCTTTCGTCGCGTTACTGAGCGAGGTGGGGGTCGGAGAAAACAAATCAAAACACAAACGACATTGAAACGATATTGATCAAAGCAGCTCGTGTTGAAAACATCTAAATACTCTATTCATGTCAAACAAATAAACCGGCAGCCTATTGAGAAGATTGCAGTTCCTCCACTTCGTTGTGCAGAACAAGGACACATGGCAGTGGGGATTCCCATGCATGACTGCCCAAGCCTTTGGCCGAATTAATGTTACAAGGAGCATAATCTGGTAATGAAACATTCAAGAGTTAGAGTTACTGAAAACTGATGATGACTGTAGAAAGATTATCGATGCCTTCACATGTTGGCGTGTTGAAACACTCTCACAGCCTTCTAATCCTTGGCCTGTGATTGTTGAATAATACATGTGCTACAAATTCGTATTATTCGTGTTTGATATTTTCAAAATATAGGTTGCGCCATATTGGGATGATTTGCTGAGCACATGTTTGCATCCATCCATCCATCACGGTCTCTCTCATTTTCTCAAACATGTCCGAGTGACATTTAAAGAGGAAGGGGGGGGGGGGGGGCAACCATAGGTAGTATGGTAGCAAAAATGTATCATGTTCGGACAAAGAGGCTGCACACACATGCATTTCTTTCTTTCTCTCTCTCTCTCTCTCCTCTCTCTCTCTCTCTCTCTCTCCTCTCAACTTATTTCTATGTCCACATACATTTTTCTCACTCCAAACTTATGTCTGTGTATCTCCAAATATCCGTCACATCTACTACAGCCCCATCTGCATCATCCACCTGCAATCAACTTAAAAGCAAAACCAACAAAATGATTAGATTTCTTTCAATAATCAAACAGACTAAATAGGACAACCAACACTGTTGATACAAGGACTGTGTACTTCTTTCGAAGGATCGTCAGCGCAGGATGATCAGGAAGACCAGCGCCAACAGATCTCCAACTGCCGCCACCATCCCCTGTCCATACTGTGATAGGTCTTTCCGGACGCAGATCGGCCTGACCAGCCATCTACGCACTCATCCCCGATCCCAGGATGACTAGATGGTCTTCGTCGTCTCGACGAACAAACAACTTCTTTCGAAGCCGGTTTTCAGTTAGCAAGCGAATGCGCCCGAGTCACGTGACCTCTCCGTCCCACAACCACTACCACCATCACCCCTCAGCTCCCTTCCTCCATTGACTTTCGCTTTCTTAATTTGACTGACACTGAAGTATATACCCTCTCTCCTACCCAATCCCCGAATCCATTCCCTTCCAGTTCCCCGCTGTGCACGATCACTTTTTTGTGTGTTTTTCAGCCATAGCACCGGAGATTTGACCTCTTCGTTAGAAGTACAAAACTGTTCCTCAAAAACAAACTTATCAAAGTTAGAAAACAATGAAGCTGAGTTTACGAGAGAGAGAGAGAGAGAGAGAGAGAGAGAGAGAGAGAGAGGAGTTTAGATGTTATCCCCCCCCCCCCCCTTCCTCCCCCAAGTTTGAAAGCAGATTCGACCTTCCTCTTATTATCGACTCTGTGTGTGTGTGTGTGTGCGTGTGTGTGTGTGTGTGTGTGTGAACTGAAATGAAGAGCTGTGGATTTCTCTCTCTCTCTCTCTCTCTCTCTCTCTCTCTCTCTCTCTCTGGTTAAAATGAAACTCTGCTCACCCTTCCCAAAGCTGCTTTGTCATTGTTTCCAGCGATTTTCAAGACAGAAGATGATCTGAAGGATTCCTCCCCCCCCCCCCCCCACCTCCCCTTCCCTTCCCCCTCCTCAGTGAAGCGGTTATTGCCAAGCAATCAGATGTTAACAAACTGCAAATGCTTTTTTTTTTTTTTTTAAATCAACCAAAAACAAACATGACGTATTTCGTGCTGCTTTGCATACAGCTGTTTCCGGGTGCATTTGTCGCGCGGGTGCTGCTACCAAATGATTCGTGTTGGGGTTTTTAGACGGCCGATGCTAACTTCGGCAAAACTCGGAAATTCTCGTGTTTGACCGCCATCTTTGAACGGGAAACGTAAGCTGAAAGAGGCATGAAGATTGCAAATACATTTGAACTTTTTCAGTAGCACGTAATCATGGAATAAAGATTAATCACGGAGGTAAGTTTCTTATTACTAAAGTTGCATTCCGTAGAATCCTAGGTTCAGATGCTTCAATATAGGACTACAATACATATTTCAAAACTGATGATTGATCAGATCGAGATCATCCACCAACGCAAACTTAAGCCCAGCCACAAGAAGAAAACAAAAGCATAGATCGTAATCATGAAATAGAATGAGAATACAATTCAGGTGGGTTTTGTTGTCATTTGGTTTGAATACTGTAAAAGATACACATTAGGATGAAAGGATTAAATGGCAAACCTTAATTTTAGGGCCCCCTTTAAGGTCTTCAAATCAAAATGTTTTGGTCTCCGCCTCGTTTTCTTTCCCGGAAAATTCCGTCAATGGTATTGGAGTAAATTTGTCGTGCGCAAACGTATTATCGGCACAATCTGACAGGCTTCCGTGCAGTCGATCGATGTTTTTGCTCAGTTAGTCAATCCAATGACCCATTGATCTCGCAAACATCGATCAATATATGATTGATCAGCATGATTGATCAGCATTAATAATTTGAGTATTAACAATGGAAGAAAGATGTGTGCGTGTGTTCTCAAGAATTAGCATAATCAGTAAACCAGCTATTCTGCTTACGTCTCTCATATAAAAGGCATAGGAAAGGCATGTGCAAGCACAATATATCCCCACATGAGTTCTTAATGAAATCTTGTTGTTGGAACAGCATTCTGCTGCTCATATGCTTTCATTCCTTGGTTAATTTGTTTGGGATTTTATCTTTGACACATTATTTTCTCTTGGCAACAACCATTTTTCAAGGGTGGTGAGTACTATGTACTCTCTTTTTCTTAGCAGCATAAATTCATGCTTGGTGTTCATGCACCATGTATAGTTAATTCAGTTGTATGCACCGGTTCAGTGGTTGTATTATATGTATGTGAAGATTGTGTGTTTATGTCCATGAGTATGTGTTATTGTGTTTGCTGTTACAGTTCTTCAAATGAAAATGACATAGTCCACAATACAGGACATTTTTATACAGACAAAAAAAAAACAAAAAAAACAACCCACACACACACAGAGAATGATAAAGAAACATAACAGGAATATTCATGTACTGATGTAAAAAACCAAACAAACAAACAAACATTGTGTTCAAGTGCACAAGTGTGCATGCACACACGCGCTGCGTGCGCACGCACACAGACACACAGACACACACACACACACACACACACACACACACACACACACACACACACAGGGTACAATATGCAGACAGCTCGTGCCACCACACCAGAGGAAATAAATCAATGAATTTTGCAGCATGAGTTGATCGGAATAGCCATATCATGGGAAAGATGCAGAATGTGAAAAAAAATGGGGTCATAAACTTTACATATGTTACAAAAGATTTTAAAAGTTTTGGCATTGCAGATCATGACGGTAAAAATTTAAAACACTTTCAGGCTTATGTTAAACAGCATGTGTCACTTTCCAACATCTTTATGGGGTTGATTAAGGGAGATAATTTTTAAAAAGGAAACATCAGCACAAGAGAAATATCCAGTGCAAGATTTGATTATTTGGGGCCATGATAAAGGATGCCTTAAATATAAATAAGTAATAACACCACTCAGCACTTCTCCTGTGGAACCAAGTCCCAATGAATCCTACATGGCCAGTTCCCCTGAAGCCTTGGCCTGGTGGAGAGCCAAGAGTCACAAAAAATGACAGTTTTAGAAAACCGACACCAGTTTTTATGCTTTGAAGTTTGGGGACCAGGTGGCCCTGTTTAAACGGGAGCTAATTAACGATTGCACATCCCACATTTATTTGTGTGTGAGTGAGATAGAGAGAGAGAGAGAGAGGGGGGGGGGAGTAGATGCACATCATCCATTGTGGATAGTTAATAGTGGATAGTTGTGAAGGAATTTTCACAAGATTAAGCTGGTTGTTTAAGTCAAAGTTATTCATCTGGTACAAGGAGTGTATGAAGATCACAAACTTTTATACTTGTACAATGAAAGTTGACTTGTGATCTTCATACACTCTTTGTATCAGATGAATAACTTTGACTTAAAAAAAAAAAAAAAAAAAAGCAGCTTAGCTTGTGAGGGGAAACTGGAAGTGAAGAGAACTTTTAACAACATAGCTGTCACTTGAATGCTTACCAACATGATTGTTTACAAGTTGCTGTTGTATGTCAAAAAGCTCAGGCCATACCAGTTTATAAGTTGCTGTTGTATGTCAAAAGTCTCAGGCCATACTTGTGAGTGTGACAAAGTTTGAAAATATCACTCGATTTGTGCTCCATCAGTAGATCGAGCAAATTCGTAAGCATATTGATTGAGTGTATCAATTATCCAACTGTACAGAACAATGTCTGTCTGTATAGTTTTCTTCTGTCGTAAATCAGACTGAATTTGCTCTGTGCAATTTGACAGTCGGCACATTCTGTTGATCTGATGATACAATCAATTGATGTTCTTGTGCACTAGGTGGATCCGTTGATCATACAAAACTTGATCGATGTGTGCATACTTTGTTGATCACTTGCGTGGAAATCCTCGTACACATGACCACATAATTATACACTTAGGAATACACAGACAGGAACACATGAATACACGCACATGCATGCACGTACACACTCACACACACACACACACACACACTCTCTCTCTCTCTCTCTCTCTCTCTCTCTCTCTCTCTCTCTCTCTCTCTCTCTCTCTTGTAGTGTGTGATGTTTCTGGATACAGATGACTGAGGGCACACTAGTAATGCTAGAAATGCTACCTGATTTGTTGCACGCAGTTTCCGAAAATAACACAGTCTGGTTGTTAAAAAAAAATGTTAATACTTCATGCTGTTTATTATGATAACAGATCAGGCTTCTCATGCCACAACCACAGACAACAGAACGGGTCCAATACAGCGATAGCCGTGTCCACCTGCATGGGGTGAGAGGGGGGGGGAGGGGAAGGGGTCAAGAAAAGGATGATGACGATGGCAAGCAGCCAGCATATGCAGGGCAAGGAGAACCAGGGCTTCAGGTTGCTGCAGGAGGAGAACCTGGATGATCGCCCCTGCCCTGCCGTCAAGGACTTCGTTGCATCGGTCCTCAACAAGAAGGACCTTCGGGACCAGGATGTGGCCTCCACCTATCGTAATGTGAGTACCCTTTCGGTGATGACATTCATAGCGGTGCATAACGAATCTTTTCTCTGTTGTTGTATTACCTTTTGTGAAGAGATCAGTCTTGGTTGTTCTGCAGATGAAATTGACGGTGGTGTGCAGAATAGTATGCTGCAGTCTGGGCTGGTTATATTGACATTTTGGTATATACTTAAACCATTCTTTACTATGACTGGTATAAGAACAAGTTAAAGTTTGTTCATTAGTATTATGATTGAGTAGGTATCAGACCAACCCAGTCCTCTGACCCAGAGGCGAACCTGCTACCCGTCAACAGGTTGAGATTGTTATGACCCACACTGATGTTTGTCTTGTGCGTCATGCATTCAGAAACTGTTTTGTAACTAAACTGTGACTTTGGCAATAGAACAGATCACGTAGATGGTATCAGTGGCATGGAGGATTTGTATGATGCAGACAATGTAGCTCCAAACATCAAGGGTATATAGTATTACTACTGACAAATTAACACATGTTCTGCACATTACGTTGAATGTGCCTGTCATTCACTGGCACAGCTTCACACACAACACACACACACACTATACACACACACACACACGCATGCTCACACATGCACACACACACACACACACACATACACACACACACACACACACACACACACACACACACACACTCACACACACGCACATACACACACACACACATACACACACACACACATACACACACACATACAGGCACACACGCATGCATGCACACACAACATGCATGCACACATGTACACACATACAACTGCCATGTGGGCTGATGGCTGCTTACACTCCATGTATTCCTTAATTTGCAGTTCAGTTTCACTCTCAAAGACAACAACAGGTTATTCTCAAGCAACAGGTCAAAAGAAAGAAGCTGAACATTGCTGTTCAAAGATAACTCATGAGTATATGTCTGACAAATGAACTGGTAGCCCCTAACCTCAGTGACTACCAAGTAAACAAAATCTTTTTTTTCTGGGCTGATTCATAGCCTGTTTACCTTCCTGTGCATTTTAACTGTATAATTATGGAGGTATCACAAGCCACTGAATGAATGTTGCTATCATGATAATAAAAAAAAAGTACAGTGGAAAAGAATTCTTGAAGGAGGTTCTTGAGTGGTAATTACACTTGCAGAATGTAACCCATGATGGTGTTGTCTTGGTGTGCCAGTTAGGATGTTTTTGACAAAAGAGAAACAACTCTGGTTAACTCATGCTTGAACTCGCATAGATCTGGCTGTGTCGTCTTCTTTGACAACATGCCAATTCATAGGAACAACAACAATAGAGACTGCAGGTCCTGGAATGTATATAAAAAGGAAAAAGGAAAAGAAAAGGCAAGAGAGAATGAATTTGAGCCAGTTTCCTAATGAATCGGGCATGAGAGTAATATGTGTTGAAAGGATGTGTCTTTGCTATGGTTGCTGCAAGATCATATATCCTTCAACACTTTGTTGTGTGATCATAGTAGTGGCAGGGGAAAACTGGGTGGGGGGAGGGAGGGAGAAGCACTTTTAACAAAAAACTGGAAGCTGAACATACACACAAACACATGTATACAATCACACAAATTGGAAGCTGAACATACACACAAACACATACAATCACACACACACACACACACACACGCACGCACGCATGCATGCATGCACACACGCAGACCATTTATAGTAACTAAAAAGTTTGGAAGAGCTGTACATACTTTTATCAAAATACACTTGTTTTTGTTGAAAAGTACACCTCTAGTAATTATAGGGTAAACATGTATGATGGTATGCATACGTTCGTTTCCAACAATAATTCCCTCTTTGTGTAGTTATATATATATATATATATATATATATATATAGTGTGTGTGTGTGTGTGTGTGTGTGTGTGTGTGTGTGTGTGTGTGTGTGTGTAATGCCCTTTTTTTTAATTTGTACTTAAAAAAAAAAAAAAATCTGTTCATTGTTGCAAAGCAAACTGTCACACTGTTAAGTTCACAGAATCAGCAAAAGAATTTCAGAATTCTTCTTTTTAAATGGAAATAAAGTGACAGATGCAGCACGCCCTTTGTACCCAAAACATGTAGAACTTTTTGTATGGTTTCTGTGCATGGGATGTAAAGTTTACAAACCTGGTCAGACATGAGGACTAGACTCAGGCCTCCGAAAAAAACAGAATGAAACTTGCCTGTGACAGATTCTTTTCAGTGACTTTCCAGACTGGGGACGTGAAAAAAAAAGTTATTGTTAACCCTTGCTTTATTTGCAATAAATCCCAAAGTGGCAGGAAGGACCGTAGGGTGTAAAGCATTGGTCTGGACCCGTAGTGTCCAGGGTAGCTTATCACACAGACTTGCTGCGGGGAGTGGCTCGCTACTGAATTGACGTTGTGACAGGGCAGAAACTCTACAGTTGGCCTTCTTTTTCTTTTTCCAACCTTTTTGGTGCAATAGTGTCCCCACCTTTTGGAAATTTTGTGCAACTTCCACTTTTTAGTCTGTGTTTGTTCGTTTGTATAAGTTTTTTTTTGTTTTTGTTTTTTACTGTTGTTTACAGTTTTTCTAACTTTCCATTCTCCAGAAGACCTTTATTTTAGACAGTCTTTTATAATTTTTTTTCCCCTCTGTTCAGATTTGGAGCATGCCCGCAGTTGCATTCATAATCTGGCAACTAGAAAAGGAGTCTACAGACTGTCTTGAATTGACTTTAGCAGCCCAACATTTTAGTGTCTGCCCACATTTTTTGTTGTTGTTTTTAGTGTCTGCCCACATTTTTTGTTGTTGTTGTTTTTTTTAATGCATTTTTGTGCTTGCTGTTTTTTTTTTCCCATCTGGGGATAAATCAAGCAGAATGGCTGGCTGACCCAAGACAGCCTAGTGTTATCAGCTGTAAGGATGTCAATGGTTTAGCGACCATGTGACTTCACACTTTCTGTTCAACTTCAAGGCATACAAAGCCCCTGAAACATTATGTACAATCATTTGAACCCTTTGCGCTCTCATCCAGCCTTAGCAAATACAGGGAAACAGTGGTAGGTGTGTAGTCCATAATCAAACGCAAATACTTAATGTATCAAAGTTTTCACCTTGATCAGTTCAGGTTAGTTTGCTTCTGCTGTTATAGATATCAAATATTACACACACAAAAATGTTAAGTTCAGTATTTGTTGAATAAAAAGGACGTGTCTCCAGAACTGAAAGGTAGTCCATTTTTGCATGATTCAGCAGATCTCAGGCTGACGATGTGAGGTTGCTGGGATGTGATTACAAGTAACGGCAGTAACATCAATATTTATGGAGATACTTCTTGAAGTAAGCAGGATTGTTGGAGCTGTTGTTATACTTATAGGGGAAACTTGTGTTCATGTTTTCACTCCATGTAGTTGTGACACTGTTCCTTTAGAGCTGCAGGGTTTGTTTGGTTTTTTTTTCCTTTCTTTTTATTACATTGCCATGATTTAGGCATATTGGTCGTTTGTTACTTTTCACTTGGCAGGTTTTTAGCATGTTTTCGACTTTCACATTGCGTTATATGTAAAACACACACACACACACACACACACACACACACACACACACACACACACACACACACACCAAAAAACAAAAAAAAAAACCTTTCTTTCTGGAACTGTATGATTTGATGTGTGTTGTCTCATGAGCATATTACAACCAGGCAAAGGAAACACACTGAAACTTTCTGAGTGACTGGACTTGTCTCTGTGTTGTCATCTTGTGAGTTGATTTTAAGGTGGTGACAGCCCAGATATCGCTCATAGCGGTCGGCTAGGCTATAAGCAACTATTACCCCCCCCCCCCCCCCCCCCCTTCAACTTTTTGCATGATTCAGCAGATCTCAGGCTGACAATGTGAGGTTGCTGGGATGTGAAAGAAAGAAAGGGTTTTTTTTTGTTGTTTTTTTGGTGTGTGTGTGTGTGTGTGTTTTAGTCTTTTACATATAACGCAATGTGAAAGTCAAAAACATGCTAAAAACCTGCCAAGTGAAAAGTAACAAACGACCAATATGCCTAAATCATGGCAATGTAATAAAAAGAAAGGAAAAAAAACCAAACAAACCCTGCAGCTCTAAAGGAACAGTGTCACAACTACATGGAGCAGGCAATACAAATACATCTGCCTTCAAAAGGGATTGTGATGGTTCCCTTATGCAGCTTGTGAAGAGTTTTCATATCTGTAACATATTTTCTTAATTTCATGTTCCCAGTTTTCTCCATCTTCAAACCCCCCCCCCCCCCCCCCCCCCCCCACTTCCTTAAGTCCAAATCTTTGCCAAGTCATTACTATGAAGACAGTTCAGTTGTTGGCCTGCGCTTGTTTTTTTCCCCCACTATTAGATTGTTCGTCTATGTATTTGTCTGACTTTATTCAAGTTTAAAAGGCTGTGCCAGTCTTGAATAAAAGTTACTCTGTGTTAGGTTTTCTTATGGGAGCAAAAAATACCCCACTTGTTTACTGTTTATCGTTTACTGTTCCCTGCCTCATTTCATTTCCGTTTTTGTATTCGCTCATGTTGAAAGAATTCTTTCTCTAGTAGGACAACCAGACCCCCATAATAATTCTAGTTATCAGTTTATACGCATTTATTTCTGGTCTAGCCAAAGTAGCTTTTTTTTTTTCTTCGCATCGGTCTTGTGTGCATCATCCTTATGTGCATTGTATACATCATTCTTGTGTGCATTCACGTGCATGCCAGCTTCCTACCTTCCTGTCTCATCCATTTATTTGTATCTTTGCTCCTTCCTTTCTTTCTCTCCCAAACAGTTTTGTTGGTGAATTTGAAAAGAGCGCGATTGACTCTTCATGTGAAAGTGTGTGAGAAGCAAAGCCCATTGTTATGCCAGTGACTGGACAGAACAGCAGGCAGACATGGTTGAGCAAGCAGTGTACATATTCAGGGGCCTTCTAACTCTTCATTTGCAATGCATGATTTTTGCTCCTGATAAGCGTGATATTTTACGATTGTTTCTGATGGGAATTTACAATGGATCATTAGGATGTTGGATACATTCAAAGCTTGTGTTAATGAAAGGGCAAGGTCTGCGTTCATTCTTGTTTGGTGTGTCTATCTACGTCCATGAATACAAATCAGATAAATTTCTTTTAATGGCATGCTCGGCGCCTTTTATGTGTATTTCCTATCTGTATCTTTAGGGATCAGTTCATCGCTACCTCCACCGCCAGTTTTTTTCTTTTCCATGCCGGATGAGTTATTGCATTGTGTTGTCTGTGGACCAGGGAACAGAATGAGGGAAATGGTTTTAATCAGTTTGTAGTGACGATGCTGCTGTGTGTATGGTTAGAAAATGTGAATTTTTTTTTTTTTTTTTTCTGACTTTATTTTTGCAGCTACATCTGTGAAATATGTGATGATTATGGAGAGGTTCTGGTCTAGAACAAGGGAATGAAAAATCTGTCCTGTAAACATGTTGTAGTTATCTGAAGTCTTAACGATAATTCTGCTTGCGGTAGTGACCAGACTCTGTAGCACAGTGGCTAGTGTCATGGATCACAGGCTGGGAGGTAGTGTGTTTCGATTCCAGTCAGACCCATTTCTTGGCATGGGATTTTTCAGCTCCGACTGACCCCTACCCAGAGCTGAGTTTGCTATAAGCTCATTGGGGAAGAATGAAGCCCAACAGTGAAGCTTCATCTACCGACTAGACGCAATTCTAGCAGTGTTGCTCAATCTTCACAACCATCACCACAGGTGTCTGTATCTCTCAGACCTGCGAGACACCTGGATTTGATTTTGGTTTTTTTTTTTTTTTCATGAAAGTAAGTGTAGAGTACTACAGCCCTGTCATTTGTCACAGACCAGAACAGAACTCCACTGCATCTAGCCTCATCCTCATCCTCATTGAGCAGCATGAAAGTGTCTCTCATTCCCTGTCCCTTTATGCCCTGCTCTTATTATAGTGACCCCGGTTTCGATGTCTTCTCCATGTCTGTTCCCTCGTTGAGTACATGTCCAGGATGCCAGCACTGACAAGTTTCATGGGGACTCTCATTCATTGGACTGGAGATGATGGAGCCCTCCTGCGGGGAAACGCTCGTTCATGCTGGCTTCAGGACTGAGTGTTTATTTGTTACCAGTAGGGGGCTTTGCAAGAGGGAGTGCTGAGTCTGTGGGATCAGAACTGAGCACCACCAGAGAAACTCAGCAGTAACTGATGCAGTATCTCCTGTCTTGGGTTGCCAAATGACAGTTTACAGTTGACTGCCCCTTGTGATTTGCTGGTGCTGGGCTGTTGCTGAACATGCCAGCATGGGTGCTATGAACGGAGAGCCGGAATGAGCAGTGTAGGAGTAATGTCACGCCAGTGGAACTGAAGATGAGATCGTAACGAAAAGCAAGAAAAAAAATCATTGTTTATAATGGTTAAAAAGAAACTAACAGGAAAAAAGAACACCAGGACGAAACAAAACAAAACAGAACATCACCCAGGGTGTAAATTTCAGTCTACAAATTTCACATCACTGAAAGATTTGTAGAGCATTTTGTTTTGACCCAAACTTTTTGTTTTGTTTTGAATAGTTATACTGTGATTACATACCTGTCCAGTTTTTGAAAATAATGTATAAGAAAATACAATGTAATCTCTGTCTTGTATTCCCTTCTGTCTTCTCATAACACCCTCTCCCCCTACCTCAATTCCCTTCCCCTTCCTGTCCCCGTCTTCCTTTCTCTATTCCTCCCCCAGTTCCCCTTTCTTCTGATTTTTTTTGCAGGTGTGAATGAAAAGCGAACAGCATCTTAATTGACTTCATCAAGCGAAATGCTGACTGCATATTATTAGGTTTTATTGTATGAAGATTAAGCCAAACCAAACTGGTGTGACGGTTTTGCTGAGAGTTTGACCTTATCCGCATTGTTTTATTCACCATATAACTCGATTACAGGAGAAATAGGGTGTCATGTGGTTTATGACCCCCTGAACCGTAAGGTCTCTCCCGAGAGGGAAAAAAAGCAAGTTAGAAATTTAAAAGGATACACCTTGATATGGCATAACAACGTCGTTTCAGATAGCATCTTACCTTTCCCCTCCCGGTTTGCTAATGAGGATGAGGAGGCTTTTCTTTCTTCACGGCACGAAGCCCGGGTCTGCAGTGTTTCACAGGAGAGAAACAATGTTGCCACGGATGGCTCGTGTGCTGTGTTCGATGATTGTTACACTGTGAGCGCGGCCATAGCTTTAACAGATCGGGTTTCAGATTGCCAGTCTCGTCGGTGACCAGGAGTTATTTCGCACAGTTAACCCTGTGAGTGATGTGTCGACCCCGCTTCTTAATCATCAAAAGGGATGACTTCGTGCCTCTCCAAAGTTAGAGAACTTGCAAATGTGGCGTTAGGCCAGAGTAGGTTGATTCCAGAAAAATAAGACCCCCTGCACCAATTTGGGGAGTGTTCTGTGTGTAGAGAGTGAGTGACCAGTGTCACCTTTCGGCCTGTAGTGCATGGAGATGGGAATGATTATTTACGTGAGAAGTGAGTATACATGGGGCATAGATGCAAGTTTTGCTCAGTGTGAAACCAGATCACATGAGACGGATGTTTTGAAATGAAAAAGTTTATGTACCTCATTTGGGAGACTCAAAGTCATGACATGATGAGATTGTTGACAGGTGAGACTGCTTGTGTACCATCATTCTGGATGTTATAATTGATGCAGAATTTTTACTGCTTGAGGGATTTACTCAAGCGTACAACAACGAAAAATCCAAAGAGGCTGTACGTATGCTGAGACTATGTTCTTTGATTTGAGACGCAAAGCCCAAACGGCATATGGCTTAGAAACATTACAAATGTGTACTCAACAACACAAACAGCCATGAAAATGTCCAAATCTTGATGACAAAAAATAACTGTTTGGTAAATATCTGTACGTAGGAAAAATGCAGGAGTTTAAAGGCTAGATTTATGAATGGATTGTATCAAAAGTAGAAAAGTATTTCACTCAGCGTGACATCAGAGGCTTGCAACACAAATCAACATTCCACAATCGTTTCAACTCCAAATGCAAAGTAGGAATCGTTTTGTTAAATTTGGTTCCAGATTGTAAGGTACTACTGAGTAGAGAACCGCAGCACTTGTGAGAAATTAAAGGATGATCTAAAGAATAGTAAACTTCCCAGAAAGCTTGATCAACGACCACCTGCGAAAACAACTCAACCTTGTGTGTGAGATTTGGAACCCAAATAAATGGAGCGACTTTGGAGTGGTTTTGCAAAAGAAGTTGAAGTATCTCTACAAAACAGACAGAAGAAGCGACTGAAGCAGAGTCCTATGCCAAAAGTTGTTGAAACAAGTTGCAATGACAGGGTTTTCAAAAATTGATCTTTGCATAGCAACCCTTCCCCCCTCTCTCTTGCTCTGGAATCCCAGTGTATGTATGTGTTTTGTTTATGAATGTGTCAGAGTGAAATACATTACTGTGTCTTAGTATGTGTTAGCCCTATCATTATGTGTATGGAAATGTGAGAATGAATGGAAGAAAGCAGTCTGGAAAGATGACCTCTGTTTTATAAAATTGTGTGTGCCACAGGCGAATGAATTCGATTATCTAGCCAACAAACTTTGTGATTAATCAAGTCAAGAAAACATTTTAGTGCATGTGATAACCATTTTTCTCCCATCTTTGCTTGACACAATTTTCACTGCTTGACACAGTATTCAAATGAATCCAGGCTGATTCCTCAGTCTCTAATAACACGAATTGAGTTTGTTCTTGGTTTTTTGTGTTCAGTGTTGCATGGCGCACAACAGTTCAAATTGTGAATAATCAGGTAATGCAAAGCTGAAAATCAAAGGAGTCTGTTTATCATAACCCAACCTGCGCTCTTTTCTATGTCAATCTGTTTTTCTGTTTGAAGGTCTTGCAATTAAACCTCTGCCACAGAACACTTGCATACAAGAAATATTTCAGTGTAAAAAACGTAATAAATAGTAAAAGAAAAACTTTTTTTCAGAGTATGATCACTGTGAAGCTAGTGTTTATGAATTGATGATTATGATTTAATGCATTTTCATACAATTTATAAAAATTTCCCATAGATATAAACTGACATGATCATGGTTTTCTGTAGAAAAAAAAAAAAAAAGATAAATAAAGAAAAAAGAGAAAAGTAGCTGTTTCAGATCCAGAGTGGCTTACTGTTTATAGCACGGGTTTGAAAACATACTGTTATCACAGAATGACTTCAGTTTACTATCAGAGTGGCCAAACATGCAAGTATTACCAAAAATCTGTAGTCTGCAAATGTTGACCAAGTTTGAGCCTCCTTGAAATGAACGCATAATGATTTTCAGGATGGGGAAGTGACAGACTCAGCTGTGAGCGCCAGTGACATTACAGGCCGAATCAAAATGGCCGCACACACCTTCCCTTGAAATACTGCTTTAAAATCATATTTTCATCAATGATTTCAATTCGCTCTTAATGTATTGATATTGAAATATTACCAGAAATCTGCAGTTGAGAACCTGCATCCGAACCAGCTTCTTGTCCACAAACCTTTTTTGTTGCAATGGAATTTGCATGCGGTGCGCATACAAAATTGACAGGAAAACAGCAACCTTTCCAACCAAAAGTGCAAATTAGTGAAAAACAAACATGTTTGAACCAAACAAAAGGCTCATAAGGCCTGTGTACACAGTTCTGTCTTATGAGGATACTGTTCGTTTTCTCCTTTCCTCGTGTGAAAGCTGAAAAACAAAAAAAAAGAAAGAAAGAAAAAGCCAAATCTCTGCAAAGACTGAAAGTAAAGTAGATTGCTATCAATGATTTAGAGTTTCTAGTTAAACTTATTGAATAAAGAATAAACATCAAACAAAAACGGGGGCATAATATGTGCAGAAAATAAAACAACAACAAAAAAAAACAAATAGAGAAACAAGCAAAAGATCTCTCAATCCGACATGTGAATGCTGGCAAATAAATCCCACCATTTTTTTTTTTTTTTCGGAGTCAAGATCAGAAAGATCAGCTGTTTAAACTTCTGTAGTCCATTCGATTCACAAAAAAAGACCAGGGTGCAAGGGAAATAACTTAAAAATTGCCTTTGGTAGGCCAGAAACCACTTCTGTGTAATGCTGAGTGAAAGTGGAACAGCTAATGTTTTGGACGAACAGTGCGTGTCCACATAATACAAACATTTGTACCTGGCCAAAAATACATGTCCAGTATATGTACTGAGCACAGGAAAGGGGTTCATACTGGGATACGTAATGAAGGAAAAGGCAGAACACATTCCTGTGAAGTAAGTCTCTCGTTATCAATGGAATCATAGTCCATAGCTATCCATATCGATATATCACAAAGTAATTGCTAAAGTGTTAACAGTTGTGACCCCTGTTACCCAGTTGTCTTGGTGGTCCCAGTTTCAGTGTGCAGGCATAGCATGAAAGAACGATCCATACTTACTGTATTTTCAATATCCCTGCATCGTTGTGTGTGTTTTTTTGTTTGTTTGTTTGCTTTTTTGTGTATTTGTTTATCTTTCTGTTTGTTTATTGTTTTTGTCATGCATGTATGAAAGTAGATCTTTGGTCTATAGAATTTTGCAAGGGACAGTCGTTGCTGCTTTGATCATTGATGCGTGCATTTATGTCTCGCTTTGTGCATTTGTGAGTTCAAGAGCACACACTAAGCCATGTGAGTGCCATGAACTTAAATCGACCATGTCTCATTCTGTTTCGCAGCTGGTGGAATACAGAGATGGCCGCCGCTCCCCTAAACGGAACTTCCACACCCTCACAGAGGAGGAGGACCTGGGCTTGCTGTCTCCCCCCTCCTCCCCGTCTTCCCCCACGGGGGCTGTCAGCAAGGAGCCAGCTGAGCGACTGCCCAACAAGCTGCTGGACGAGCTGTATGAGGACATGGGCATGAAGTCAGGGGACCAGGTGGACCTGGACTTTGTGGAGTTCCTCATGGAGCAGGACGATGGGGCACGCAGCTTGGCGACCTCAGAGGTGATAGGGAATGCTGGTAATCGGCATGGCAGCAACGTCAGCGCAGTCTCCTCCAACCTGTCCACCCCCTCCAATGGCAGCAGCGGTGGGTTCGTCGGCGGTAGTGAGTGGCAGGCTGCACCTCAGACAGGTTCTGGGGTGGCCGCCTCAGTTGCTGAGGCAACAACAGCTTTGTCCAGCACATCCAACAGTCCTGTTAGAAAGAGGATGCACCTGTCTCTGTCTGAACAAAACAGTCCTGTTCAGCTTCAACAGCAACAGGAGCAGCAGCAGAAGCCACAGCCACAGCAGAAACACCCTCATCCTCAGGTGTCTGGTTCGCGGCGGACGGTGCAGTCGCCATGTTTCCCAGGACAGGAGTTTAGGTTGCCCCTGACTCCCCTGACTCCTGCCCAGGGTGATCCTGCAGTGCAAGAATCCGGGATGGCTGTGGGTGCTAGCGTGTCATTTCACCACGCTCAGCCCAGGGCTGGCTGTATCTCGCCCAGACCCACATCAGCAGCGGCCCCTGAGCAGACAGAGGCTGCGTCCTGCGGAAGTGGTGGTAGTGGCGGTGGGAGTATGCCTCAGCATCCATTGTTGTATCAGAATGGTGGGACGAGAGGTTACTCTTCTTCTGCTTGCCTCTCTCACTGCCTGCCTTCTGCCTCTCACCAGTCTGTGAGTTACACCCGACCAGGGGTGGCAGATCATGGACAGAGAGCAGTGTCAGAGCCACAGCAGCACCCATATCACCCTCACTGTCACCCCCATCGTCAGCAGTACCCTGAGACTGTGCAACCTGTGGACATGCCGCATCACCCAGGGGTGATGACTTCACAGTACTATGGTCAGCAAGCCAGCAAAGGCCCCATGTATCACAAGCCTTGCAAGCAACCCTCACCCGCCGATAGTGCAGATCAGTTTCCTCAGGTGAGATGGAGGTTTCCGGAGGTGTCCAATCCCAGACAGACACACCACCTTCAGCAGGGCAGCGAGATGGGAAAGGCGGCCTGCCCGTCTCTCCCATCCCAGACCTGTCCCAGCGGTGACCTGAACTACACCATGGTCCCCCTGTCCAGCACCCACAGAGACAACGGACAGACTGGGCATGCATCGTCCATGTCTCTTCCCTCTTCTGCAACTGGCGCGGTCCTCGGCACCAGTGCCTCCAAACCCCAGTGTGTTCAGAGTAAAGTGGCAGGCCAGGCTGAAACATTGTCTTTCAAAGGTTCCTCTCAACCAGGGTCTGTGCATGCAGGGACCAGCGCTGCCCCAAGTGCTAATGACTTACAGAGTTACGCGTGTGACCAGCTTCCAACAGACTGTGCTTCAGCAGCAGGTGGTGATAGAGGTTCAGTGATCAGCTGTCATCAAGCTTCACAGGCAAGAGTTGCTCCCTATGCCATGTCCGCACACAATGCTGCGAGAGACCCTCCTATATCGGATCATACAGGGCTGAATTACCCGGCAATATCCTCAGCAGGTGTACATCCGGTGTCAGGTGTGCGTCAACCAGATGGCATGACATCCAGTAACTTTGCCCCATGTGCCCGGAGTGGGCAAGCCGTGAGAGACAGTCAACGCAGGGAGAATGTGACTGGTAAGCAGTGCAATACAGACTTTGGTGTGTTGCCCAAGGCGAATGGGTCTATGCAAAGCAGTCGGCAGGCTGACAGCTATTACAACCAGCAAGTGCAGACTGGCCTTGAAGGAAGGCAAGGAGCTCATGTTCCCAAGCACAATAGTTCACACAATATGAACATGCCAATGAATGGCCCAAGTTCGCCTTTTGTCAGTAATAATTCCTACATTCCACACAGTAATCCCGATCCTCCAAACAATCTACCTGTCAATCATATGCGTGCTGCTCTGCAGCAACAAGGGTTTGTCTCCAGTGCTGGTGGCAAGATGCCCCAGCATGACCATCGGCTTCCTCAGCATAATGGAATGGCAGGGGCGTCAGTAACTCATCAAGGCAGTGGAGATGGACTGAATGGAGACAGCCTGCAGCCAAGCCATATGCCAGGGGTACCATCTCACAGTCTGCCTCAGGGTACTAGTTCTGTGCAGTCAGACCCACTGGAATCCAACACACAGTCCGATTTGAATCTCTATGCAGCCATGAACCATCAGCCAAACCCTAGCATACAAAATGTCATGAAGAACAATGGGCAGGACATGAACTCATGTATGAATTCTCAGGATCTGAACATGAGTTGTAAACGGGACATGAACACAGACATGTTGAAGGCTCATCCAAGCATGGCTGGTGCAGGTGTTATAGACAGAATGCCCCCTCCTCCATCCCCAGTAGGATTCCAGCCATCTGCCATATCCACACCTGTTTCAGCCTGTCGGCATAGAGCCAGGATGCCACATGATCACAGACTGCACAATGGCATCCCAGGAGGTTATCAGCAGCCTGTTACCAATGGATATCTCAACAACAGTGAAGGTGTATCCATGTCACATCACTATGACACAGTGATGCCGCCTGAGAGGAGATCCTGTCCTCCATGGGCAGAACATGAAGCTTCCTCTCGCCAAGCAATGGGCCGAGCGTCCCATCCCGCACAGATGAATCCAGGTCATTCTAGACACCCTGCCCAACACCAGCAGCTGGCGTCATCTCAGTCGTTACCATACTCACAGTCCTGTTCCCGGTCCACGCAGGCACAGTCCCCCTCCTCTTGTTTTGTACAGTCCCAGCATACAGCATCGTCCTACCCCACCCAGTCACCGCAGACTTTTTCTGTTCCTGGGGTACATGCTCAGCCACCCGTGTCTTTTCGTCCAGTCCAGTCCCAAGAGCCATCATCATCCCATCATGTGCAATCTCACCTTCCTGCGTCGTCCAACCCAACTCCACCACAGCATCTCTCACAGCTGGCTGCACAGAACGTGAAGTTCCCCCTTCCTCATACATCTGAAGCCATGGCCTATCCCGGTGCAAAGCAGTCTCTGCCCACAACCTGTTCCGACATCAACTCCACCAGTAGCAGTAGCAGCGCTCACCTCGGCCCTGCGTCCAGAGCCTTCTCGTCCAAGCAGAAGTTCATCCAGAACCTCATTCTGGATGAAGGGAACTCGGCATACCGCTCCCACCCTCTGTTCCCCTTGCTGCGAGACCTGGTCATCGCTGGCATGAACTTTGACGACCCGCGCTTTCACTACCAGCCCTTGCTGTGCATGCTACCGCGCGACTTTGAGAAGCTGCTGCAGAACTTTGTGCAGAGGAACCCCCCTGCGGGCGACTACCAAAGCAACTTTGCTGCAGAGAGCGTCCTGATGGACAGCCTGCGCCTGGCTCATGCAAGTCTGATTGGTAAGGGAAAACTTCCTCTCTGTGTGAAGTGTGTTTTTATTGTACACCATGGTCATCCTTTCATTCCAGGGAATTTTTATCTCAATGTCTCAGTCACCATGGTTAAGTCTTCGCCTGCATGATTAGGTTTGTTCTTCTGTAGGCAAGATCTGGCAAAAATGAAGATCAAAAGTGTTGTGTGTCTTGCCTGAAGAAGACCTAGGAGGTCGAAATGTGTCATGTTTTGTCTCGTAATTCTTTTGTCTACGTTTTACAGTGGAGCCTTAGAAATAATTTTTTTGTGTGAAAAACTAAAGAACTTATCTCGATCCAAAAACTTGGTAGAATTTAGAATGATGGAATACGACCCAAGGTCAAAGCCAGTAAATTTTGGTACCGATCCATGAAGGAGATCCGGAGCAGATGAATGATCCAGGATCTGTTTGAGTAAGTTGAAGTCTGCTGAAAGTTTTGTTCAAGGCAACTCTGAACTGGAGAAATTCTGTTCAGGACATTGTCATGATATTTAAGAGAGTTTTTGCTTGACTCAGTCGTCAGTCAGTGAGTGGTGGTCTTTAGAATTAAATACTGCTGTGATTTGATTGCACTCATTTTACTGGCTTCTGTTTTTTTTTCTTTGGTAGCCTGATAAGGTATACTTCAGAGAAGAGAGAATGAATGAGTTTGAAACGTTACTTGGCATTGTTGTATGTGTGGGTATTTCCCCCTTCTGACACCACATTGTTACGGTTGTATTACAGTTTGTAATTCTGTTTCTAATTGAAAAGTGAAGTTTCCACTAAGATGTACACACTTGAATGTGTTGCAATGATTATCAATAGAGACGTTACACCAGGCATTTGATTGTAACTGTTTTATTCTTTGACAGAGAAAATCAGTGCCAGACAAGAACAAGACCAAAGGAAAGTGATGATGTCATCCTCCGTGCAAGCTATTGACAATTTCTGCGACATATTTGATCAGACACAAATGGTAAGTTGGACTTGGAGTTCATTTTTAACAACTAACATTGGACTTTAAAGCAACAGACTTACAGAGTCACAAGGGCGCCAGCCAGTTTTGTCTGAAAGAGTATCTATACATCCATTTGCTAGTGTTAAAGGGTAAACCCACCTCTGCACCAGTTCTTTTAAACGTAAATCGGACGGGTTACAAAATGAACAGTTTTTGTCGCATTGTTGTATGTAGTGTGTCCAGCCATGGATCAAAAATCAGTGCCTATTAGCTGAATTTCAAAATATGACAAACTCGATGACGTGCATTGGTATTGTCATGCTTTGTGACGAACCTCAGGAGCATCTGTTATGGTATTACAAGTCTGCCACTTAAAAGTTTATAAGAAGTGAATCAACCAGTATGTAACATTATACTTTTTAGTAATGACGATGATTGTTTGTTGTTTTTGTTTGTTTGTTTGTTTGTTGTTGTTTTTTTTGTTTGTTTTTTTGGTGGGGGGTTGTTTGTTTGTAAGAATTATTTTTAAAAGAAAAAAAAACCAGAAACAAACACACGCATTATGTGTTTATTTTTTTGTTTGTTTGCTGTTGTTTTTCAAATGCAGCTAAGAAGATAAACAAACAGTTATTTGTACTGACAAATTTCCCATGATGATGAAATGATGGAGCTTGGCACCTAAGTCAGAGATGTGCTACAGTTTGTCGATGGTCAGTGCTTGCAGGCCAGTGAACCTGATTATAGCTAATATCTGTCATCAGGGACCAGGGAGTGGTATGGTAAACGGATTCCCACCCGCCTCTGATCCACACGGACAGCATGGAGACATCATGATGGCGCAACCTCCTTTCCATATCATGACCCCTGTGGGGGGTCGCACGAAGTTCATGGTGGCTTTGGTATGTATCGTAAGGGTGGGTTGGAGTTCGGGAGAGGTGAAGTTTACTGAAGCTGCATAGAAAAGGGAAAGTTGTCGTTGAAATCTTTTTTGTCTCACTGATTGAAATGCAAGGAGGTGCTCGGTCTACATTATTTACATACCAGTATTTTTCATGCATCTGTCTATAGGTGAGAACATAAACACATGCTCACAAGGACACACTGAAACTCCTATTGCTGCACCAACATGCATGCTAGCATGAAAACACAAACTTGTAAAAAAAAAAACACCTGACAGAATGGCATTTTTCTGAAGTTTGAAGGCTGTTTTTAATCATGATAAAAAAATTCAGATCAGTGAGAACAAAAAATAGTACAGAAATACATGTATAGGAGAGTCAGACTGCAGAAACTGACACGCTTCAGTGGTATCATTCTGAAATTGTAGTGCCCTCAATATGGCTTTCAGTCCTGTTTCGACCATTTTCAAATTGATTTTTATCAATCTTAGACACGTGTATGTTGTTTTTTTTTTAATGCAGGAACTTTAGCTTGAAATTTGGAAGATAGCTTTTCCAGGTACTGGACATGCTGTCCTGTTAAGACTGGATTTGTCAAGAAAAGGAAAATGTGATTTTGGAGTGGCTGAAAATGGGCCATATTTCACTGTCCGGATCATTTGCAACACCCTGTATCTTTGAACGGCCATTTCTCTTTATGTGATCAGGATATTCACTTGCTTTTTTGTGTTTGATTTTAAAGTTGTAAAAGAATGTAATGAAAAGTAACATTTTTCTCACTTTAAAAATTAGTAAGAATTTTCAGCCCTGATGTGGCCCTTTGCGGTCGGCTGGGCTGTAAGCAACATTATCTTATCTTATCTAGTAAGAATTTTAGCTGCTGCTGCATAGTAAAAAAAAAAAAAAAAAAAAAAAAAAAAATGCACACACACACACACTTAAACACACACACACTTACACGCACACTCACACACATACACACACACACACACACACACACACACACACACTCGTGCATTCTTCAGCAAACACAATACAACTTTTTGGTTTTGCATGCTTTGTCTGATAATCAGTGTGGGTGTGGGTGTGCGCACATGTCAAAGTGAAGAGAAGACCATACTTTGTTTAAGGGGGATTGACTGAAAGAGAAAACATACTACATCTAAGTGTGCATGAGAGAGAGGAGGGGGGGGGGGAAGAGAATCAAAGGGAGATGATGCTGTAACTAGCAGCTAGCATGTGTGTGAGTTGAAGAATGAGAGCAAGAGAATACACTGACTCGTGCGTGTATATGTGTTACAGAATGAAGGGGACATAATGGGCCCTGTGATGCTGCAGACATTGAATGAGGCAGGAGGCATTGTGGGTAGGGAAGGTATGACTTACATCGGCACTCCAAAGTCCGAGTCAAAGAAACACCCCAGCTTGCCAAAAGAGGTAAGTTCTTGCCAGCAAACTAATATTTAAGTCATGTGGTTTTCAGCCCAGATGACTGTAGACACAACGCCAGAGTTGCAAGCGAGTTCAACATAAGAACTATGCTTAAAATAAGATGCTAATACTCATCATGTTTGTATCAGGTCAGATAAGAGATTTAAAAAAAAAAAAGTTATAAGTTCAAGATATGTGAGAGTGAGATTTTGTTGGAATTCCACATGAAAACATTGTAGCCGACGCCATGAGGCCCTCATGATGTGGGTGTGTGCTCGAAGAGATGGCGGAACTGAGAACTCATGTTTTGCTCCATGCTTTTGATTCTGCTGCTTTGAAATCACTCAGCCGGGATAATTTCCCTTGCTTCCTGCATTCACGTCATGAGGGTTTTATTGAAAGAAAAGAAAAGGGGTGGAAATAACAAAATATAACAGTTACTGTCGTTTAAGAACAACTGTTTATAGATGAGGAATGTGTTCCATCAGATGAGAGAAGCAGCATGTGAAAGTAGCAGTGGTGAAAAAACAAAGGGATTAGCTGTTGACTGAAGATGTTGGTTGGTGAATTCGGATCTCAGGACATCTTATTCAGTGGTTGAGTGAATGACGCTTGAGGTGCGAATGTGAGGAGACATGGTCCCGATTTTGCTGTGTTTGTTGTAGTATTAACGGATCCGATCTATTCAATTGTGCACTTTACGGATGCTTCGGTAGTGTAGAACCAGCACTCCGGATTTGTACAACTAACCATTCAGAAACAAAAATTTTGCCGATGGTTTTTCTGACTTAAACCTCTTTCAGACTTGACCCCTTGAAAATGACATGGTCTGGAAAATGAGACAACGCAAAAACGCAGTTTTACTAGGCATGAAAAGGGTTAAATGTTGGCTTTGATTAGTGTTACTACTATCGTTGATGAACAGAGTTTTTATATGCATACATTTTGGTTGTGTTTTGTATGGCATTTCAGCCCCGATGCAGTGAAATCAAGATTTCTTCTCTTTTTTTATTTCTAGCTATTGACTGGCATCTCAAACATTTTACTAGCCAGACCAGAATTATTGGTTGCCAGCTTCAAAAATGTTTACTAGCCAAGCAAAATACTAGCCACACAATCAGGAAAAAAAAAAAAAAAAAGTGATTTGTAAAGTTCTGTATATTGCACAGCATTTAACTTGAAAATGGACAAAGTGAAAACACAGACACAATCCCCTTTCTGCTCCACTTCCTTTCTCCCTCTCCTTTCCTCGAATCCCCCCAACCCCCCCCCCCCCCCCCCCCAACTGCCCCTCCCATCCCTGTACTCCTTCCCATCATAGCAGTAATAATAACACATGAACAGAAAACAGGCACTTCAGTTTTATTTTCTTCAGGTAATCGTCTTCCAAGGATGATGTAGCAATGATGAGCTTTAGCAAGTGAAGTTTTCTTTTTGCTTGCTAACATTTCTTCCACTTGGTATGACAGACATTTTACGGCTAGATCAGAATTTTTAGACGTCAACCCCCAAACTTTTACCAGCCAAACAGAAGATTCAAGCCACACAATCAGGAACTGTGATGTAATTTTACATTGCACAGTGTTTAACATGGAAAAGGACAAAGAAAAAGCAAAACGATCCTTGTCTGCTTCCCTTTCTTCCCCCCTCCTCTTCTTCCCTCTACTCCCCCCCCCCCCCCCCCCCACCCCCACCCTGACATTGTGATTGATAACAAATGAAAGTGAAATGAACATTATTTTTAATTCCCTCTGGCAATCATCTTCCACGGATGATGCAGCAGTTAAAGGAGGATGTAGAACTAGAAGCTATGAACAGCAGCTAAAAGTTTTATAATAATTTTCATGTGTCGCCTTTGGCAAGCAAAGTTGATTGTTATTAGCCAAACATTTTTTCCACTCGGTATGGCAAAGAAAATGCTTGCCACTGGGTGGCCTCACGGGTGAGTCGATACTGAACTGTGGACAGTCCTACCTCTCTTTCTTTGGAATATATAACTCATGATCACTCATCACAGCTAACCGAATGTGTGAATATCGTTGTATTGCCAGGCTGGATAACTACAAACATTTACCAAGTGATTTATTGATCTATATGAAACCTTCATGTGTTGAGCACCATGATTGTATTTGTGTGGAACATGTATACAACCACCAAATGAACCCTCATGCTGATAGTCACAACATAAGGCACGCCTTTGTACGTACACTGTCAGATGGTTGTCACGACAAAAGGCACGCTGTGCAAAGGTCATCTGTTGGTTGGTTATACTATAGTCATATTTCTTGAACAGTGTGAACGGGGTTTAATACTTCTGAATCAGTGTGGACAGAGTTTAAACATCCTACAGACAGTGTGAGGGATGCTTAAGATTTTTCAGATACTGCTAACGGGGCTGAACACGTCCAGGGGTTTCTGACACTGATCTGGTTTTGTCTCTCAGGCGGTGTCACGGATGTTGGAGTGGCTGAAGGCACACAAGGACAACCCTTACCCCAACGATGATGAGAAAACGTCTCTGATGAAGGGGACCGGACTGACCATCAACCAGATCAATTATTGGTTTACCAATGCCCGCCGACGTATATTGCCCAAGTGGTCAAAGACTGGTGATAATTCCTCATGACCCCAGCTGCTCCAGTTAGCTGATGATGAGGAAGATAACAGTCGACCATAGTATGCAGGCGTGCGACAGTTCTTCGAGTCAGCCTGTCTCTCATCTTGGGTGATAATGGGACAGAAATGGGCACGAAACTTCTTTGAGGAGGAAAACTGGTGACAGATTTTATTTACCCAGCTTCTCTGTACCTTTCTTTTTTTAAATAAGGAAATGTGCCTCCAGTTTCTCTCATTTCTTAATTGATCAGTAAGTTATTCAATTAACATGTTGTTGTTTATTTCCAAGTGGTGACTGCTGTGTCTGACCTGAATTATTGAAAGTCTCAGGCAGTGTACAAATGTCTCTCATTCTTGGTTTCGGAGTGGTTGTAAAGAACTGAGATTTAGCTACAGTGTTTACACAGTGCATACAGGAGACTGTATAGTTAACCCGACTGTGTAAGGTAATGGTCCTATCTCAATCAGGAACCTGCTCATTCTAGTTGCCCGCAAAATTGACAGCCCAGATTCTCTTTACCATTCACCAGCAAGTACAAGAAAAGACGCGAGTCACTTGACTGAAGAATTAAGCTGACAGATGATTCGTTCACAATCAGTGTTTTCGAAACGTCGGACATTGTTTTCTTCAAAGTGTCCACATTGTCTTGCTCTTGTTCCGTTGCTCCAGCACACACAACATATCCTCCCCATCCCCTAGCTCCTTCACCTTCCTTTGTCTGACCCATCCCATGCACACTTTGGAAAACTGCTGAAAACGTTTCTTCCACACATCCCATTCTTTGTTTGTGTAATTTTTTTTTAAACACAAGTGACAAACTTAATGCAGACTTGTGTAAGCCTGCATTCTGTCGATTTTTAGGTTGTCGTAAATGTGATGTTCAGTAAAGGTAACTTCCTAGCTGAGTTTACCAGACATATCGGCACTGAAAATATCATTTGTGGCATGATCATCCCACTTCACCCAGACTTATCTTCCCTTGGTCCATTGTGGGATAATTCATGAATTCAGCAACAGTAGATTTCATAAGACTCAAGTGATTATGAATAACTCACAAAATAGATAAATATACGTATTTCTCTGCATATGTGTGTGTGTGTGTGTGTGTGAAAACAAGTTCTACCACTTTATTCTTCGAAGATTCCAACCAATGTTTTGTTTTCTTTTGTGTTATTGTTACTTTTGTTGGTGTTCCTATTGCAGTTTTAACTGAGCTAAAAGAATAACTGATTTATTTTTAAATTCATAGGTTTTTGTTGTTTATCTACCTATGGAAAAATTTTTGTTTTAATTCTATTTATTTTTTTTTTTTTTTTTTAGAACTTTAGAAGACTTTATTGTTGATAAATGTCTAAAACATGTCACAACCAGAAAAGAAACAGAGATATCCAAGATAAAAAGAATTGTTTCAGGTTGATGTCTAGATAGGTGCTAAGCTATGGCAATGCATTAAAATCAGCTACAAATAAGACTGCACCCTCGACAAGTCTTCATCATTTTTTTTTTAATTTAATATTTTATTCTGCAAACTATTGATGATACTAATCATGTATTACTGTACTTGATGGGCTGTTATTGTCAGTATGTAATTTAGCTTCTGCTCGCAAAGAAACTTGTGAAAAATAATGTTTGTTACAACCACACCTCATTGAACATATTGGAGAAAGAATGCTTCGGTTTGATTTTATTACTCATTTATAGATCCACTGCTTGCTTGTCCCTCAGCTAGAACTTGGCAGCCCACCATTGTAAAGATTTTTGCACATGCGACGGATTTTGATTTCAAGTTGAGGTTTACAGTTGCATACAGACCAATTTTACCCAATGATTTCATTCTATTTTGTACACATGTTTGGCGAAAATATGGCAAACTGAAATAAATTATGAAAAAAAAAGAAAAAGAAAAGTCTAGAAACAAAGTTCTTCAGCGGTAAGTACGTTTATAGTCACCAAGGCGGGGGCTTTGACCAAAGTGCGACAGTTTTTGCTAACTTCTGTATGCTGTTTCTTCGACAGTATATCTTGAAACATGAAACAAACAAAAAAAAAAAGAGAAAAAAAGAAAGAGCAAGAGAGGCTGCTGAATTAGGTTTAAGAGTAATTTATGTTCGAAAGAACCTATTTTTTTCAGTCATTCATGCAAGATGAGGTGATTACAACCGGGAAGAAGACTCTGAAACGTCATGGCAGGTGAAAATGAAACGAATGCCACACTGTATCCCACTCCCCACCCTCCCATCTCCCCTTTTTACAGAATGTTGACATTTGGTATATCACTTTTTGTATAAAATACGCTATTTTTGTTGAAAAGTACACCAGTACCAGTTTTAAGTTAAGCACTCTGCACATACTGCCTTTGAGTATGATGTCAATACATGACACCAGCATTTTGTTTCTAGATTTTTCTTTTGTGTGTGTGTGTGTGTCGTTTATTTCAAAAAGTCAGTAGCACAATATGATCTGTCTTCAAAGAAGGATGGAGCAGGATGTAACTGTGCATTTTTTTTCCAATTTTTTTTTTTTTTTTTTTTTTTAAGCAATGTTCACTCACAAGACCAGAGTTTCAAGTTTTATCAAAAGAACTTTGGTCTGGCTATAATGGGCAAGCTTGAATAACTGGCGTGGGAATGATGCTGCCGAGAGGATGCAGAAGAATGGACAGCCAAGATGAGGAAAAAAAAAAAAAAAAAAAAAAAAGCTATACTACTTGGGATCAAGCCTCTTCATCCAGACTGGAAGCTCCGTTATAAGTCAAAGTGATGAAAGGAAATCATCAGTTTTGTGTAAGTGTTCTCAGCCATACAGTAAATCCTAGTCTGAGCGATAAATAGAGCCATCTTTTTCCAACTCACGGTAACAGCCACACGGCTCTCATCTGGTGGCTGGTCTACAGAGAGATGGGGTAAATCGGCAAGACTGTGAAACTGGTGTTCTGCATGTGAGCTCAGGCACTAGAAATGAGCAGACAAATTTAACGTGCCTGTTAAATCGTGTTCCATCCTTTGCAGAAGAGAAGGCCATCGTTTCACTGTTGGCACTACTGACTAGGTGTATATGTCTACCCTCCCACAGATGAAGGCGTAACATGGCAAGCTGAAGCGTGTGATCTGATGGTAGGAGTGTAATTTCAGAGGATGCACATTGAAACATTCGCAGTCCTTGTCCACTGAAAGCAGCTCAAGAGATTAACATTCAGAGTCTTTGTATGAATGAGCTCCATCCCATCGCCATCTTGGATTGAAATGATAGTGTGCTTGCCAGTATTTGGTATCAGTAATCCTCCCATGAGCAACATAACTGCTCAACAGATGTAAATCTTTCAGTGCTGTTGCGGGCATGTTCAAACGAAGTGGGTGCTGATCATGTCGCCTGCGTTTTTCAACAGCTTGGTGAGATCACGAAAGCAGCTTCTATAAAAATGTCGATTTGACATTTTCAAAAGTGGAATGTAGTTTGAGAAAGTGTCTGGCAGAAGGAAAAGGTTGATTTATTATGCCTGAAGTGGAAGAAAAACAGGTCTGACTTTTCAGCAAAGACCTTCCATTTAGAAAGCCATTAGTGTCAGAACTCCTGGAAGTAGTTATTGAGAGGTTCTGTTGCATAAAGTCAAATGTCATTTGATGAAGACACAGTATTGTTTATGTGCCATGGCTTGTAGAGTGTTCAGACCTGGTGCTGCATCTCTTTTGTGCTGAACTGGCTCTAGTCTAGGATAACCAGTCCCTACTCTTGTGCTCTACTGCATGTATAGAAATAAACATGGCTCTGTAAGGTATCTTCTTTTGGGGTGATTTTCAGGATGAAGCAGACATAACCGGTGTTCCCAATCACAAACAAACCACATAGTCCTCATTTTTAGGTTGTGGTGATGTTTCAGAGTTTATATTCGAATTTTGAAAGGTGTTATTTTTGTTCCAGGTTTTGCATTATTAGTCATTTGTAATTGGCATTGTGTCTGTGTGTGTTGATGTATACACAAAACTATAATATGGCAAGTTTTTTGTGCATCATCCTGGACTGTCAGCAAGAAAAGAGACTGCATGTTGAACACTCTGTGGGCAATCACTTAATTGTAACGAACACTTCAGTATTCTGTCTTACCCATGAGAACATGTTTTTGTTTGTTTGTGTTACCCCAGATATTTATGCAAGTTTTCATTACATGAGATTGTGGCCAACATTGTCGAAAAGCGTGCCGTTTCAGAATTTTGGAGTTTAGGATTTTAGAAGCATGGGATATTGTGTTTTGTCATTCAGAACTTGGAATAGTGGGACACAAACATGTGTTTAAATGTACACCTTTGAAAGTGTATGCATAGTTCACATGTGTGTGTGTGTTTTGCAAGTTGATGGATATATACATACTGTGCAAGTTGCATTGCGTATGGGTACAATCCATACATTTCTGTTCCTGAAACACATGACATGCCCATGTTGTTTGTGGCCTTCTTGGTCGAATGGACTGTAAAGAATATAATGTGGCAATGTTTAAAACTGACTTTGTTAGTTTGCGTATGAAATATAGTAAACAGGGCTCGGCATATGTGTGAGATTTATTGAGATTATTGCCATACATTATTACGACTGCCATACGAGTTGCCATATGCATCTGCTGTCTTACTGACGATCGATGTCTCATCCATTTAACATATCACTGTCATGTGTTTACTTCGCGAGTCCCTTGTCAGCTTGAAAACTAGTGAAAGAATTCCATGAGAAAGTGTTGCCTTTGTGGTTTTATCACAGTGAAAGAGCAAGAGCACTACTACCCTATAGTGTCTTCAATGGAAACATTGTTGAACTGTTGCTGCGTTTGGAATAGTATGCTAAGCATGTCATCCAACCAGAGAACATTACTATATTTGGGTCATGGTAAATATAGTGGTGATACATAACCAGAAATGTTTCCTTTCCACTGTTTGGTATTACAATAACCAGCAGGTGTTCAGGAATAGATTGATTGTGTTTAAATTTTTCTCAACAAAATTCTGGCCAACAAAGCTTTTGTGGGTGTCAATAAAGGACAAAATACTGTGGAAATTGGGGCTTTTTTTTTTTCTTTATATCGAAATTGTCATGAAGCTTTTTTTTTTTAAAGTAAATATATAAACATGCCAAGTTTTCCAGTTTTGCAGCATTGCTCTGGAAATAAAGAAACATGTAAAGTTTTCCGGTTTTTCAACATTACACCGGACACGTACCCAACGGGAAAGGAAGAAATACACCCAACACAGACGTTGACTAAATGTTTTCCTTGTGCTCTGAAGTGAGCTATGCAATTTAATATACTGGGATTTCTTGTTTATTGTCACATATGTTGACAAGTACAAGACTGCATGATTCACCAACTCTATTATACAAGCGTAAAACCATATGTCTGGAATTTAACTTTGTTACACTTCCAGATATCGGGGAAATTACCATTGAGATGAGGTCCATTAAGTTTTTTTCTTTTTTGTTTTAAGTAATGTTGCACGAATGTTGTGTCCAGAATGCTCTGTCCAGGTGAAAACCTGTATATGTAAAGCAAAAAAAAAAAAAAAAAACCCCAGTAACAATCCAGCAGTCCACACAATTAGGTTTTGTGTGTGTGTTGGGGGAGAGGGAGGGGGAGGGGGGGAGGCTTGGGACTGTTCACCTGAAGAGTCTTCTTCGGATTCATCTGGGACAATCAGGGCTTCAAGTTGTGCTCTGAAGTGAGCTATGTAATTTAATATACTGGGATTTCTTGTTTATTGTCACATATGTTGACAAGTACAAGACTGCATGATTCACCAACTCTATTATACAAGCGTAAAACCATATGTCTGGAATTTAACTTTGTTACACTTCCAGATATCGGGGAAATTACCATTGAGATGAGGTCCATTAAGGTCCTTTTCTTCAGCCAGTCATGAGCTCCCTTTCTGTTCGTTGGGGTAATCCATGGGTGGGAGTAGTTCCGTATTATACAGATTTCAGTTTTGGCATTTTAGCGATTTTTTTTTTTTTTTTTTCCCCAAGGTTATCATGTGCTGTTGTTTTTTTGTCTGAAATAGTTTTAACTATATAATACTGAGAAGTATAAATTCAGGGTTTGTATCAAAGGAGAACGCAGTAAAACTGTCCTTAAATGTCAACTTTTCGTCAGCGACTGGGGGGCAAAGTCCCCCCCCCCCCCCCCCCCTGCAGGGCATTGCCCCTGCACCCCACCTGGGACCTTAAGCAGCCCGTGAACCCCTGTCACAAATATTTCAGTATTAGAAACATTTCTCACTCCCCACCTATGGGTAATCCGCAAGATTGCATTTCCTGCGTGGAGGGAAGGAGTATGCCTGTTAATCTACAGGGACAACTGGCTCGTCCTGACCCCTCTTCCAAGTCCCTCTGTTCGTACTGTGCGGCCCCAAGTGTTGGAACTGTGCTCATGGATTTTATTCCCACCCGAAAAATCAATGCTTTGTGATTTGATCTTTGTGTCGTTCTTTTTTGACTCCATCTCTTGATCTGTTTTTGTCTACTGTCTTTTTGACCTTTTCTCCAGTCTCTGCTGTAGCAAATCTTCACACACTTTTTTTTTAACATGCTGTGTTTTTTGTTGTGATCTGGCAGCTAGGTGGTGAAATTGTTCACACTGTCCACAGTGGACGTCAGCTATCGATTCTGATTTGTATTTTTGCCCTGTGTGTTTTTTTTTTCTAATGTGTCACTGAAGTGTTTATCATTAATTCTTTACCATCGTTTCAGTCAGGTAGATGGGTGGGGGGGGGGGGATGAATCAAGTGGAATGCCTGATGGCCTTACCATGGCCTAGTTTTATCAGGAGATCAGTCATCAGATTAATCATCATCTTATGAATTTGTTTTACATGTAAATAGTTGTTAATTACAGTTGTTCTTTGCAGGACAGAACCCTTTCCCCCCAAGTAATGACAACCATGAAGAGACTCTTAGTGGTCGGCTGGGCTACAGTAAAAAAAAAAACAAACTAAAACTTCTCCCCAGCCGCCGTGGCGAAGTGGTTAGCGTCGCAGACTCCTGGCTGGGAGGTCGTGGGTTCGAATCCCATCAGAGTCGATGTTGGTTTTTTCTGCCCCAACCGGCTCCTACCCAGAGTTGAGTTTGCTGTGGACTCAGTTGGGAAGACTGGGACCACACAGTCAAGTTCCATCCACTTAATGGATGCGTTTCTGAGAGTGTTGCTCAAATTTCCTGACCAACACTGCAGGTGCCTGTATCTCTCAGGTCTGGTTGACGCCGGGATATATTATGAAAGGAAGTGTAGAGTACAACGCTGTTATGTAGTCTCAGACCGAAATGGAAATCCGTAGCATCATCTTAATCATCCTCATTCTCATCGATCAGCATAAAAAAAAAGTCTCAAATTCTGTGGCCCTTCATGCTCTGCTCTCATGGTGACCTCAATTTCGATGTCCTCTCCACATCTGTGGCCTTGATTTGATTCCGTCAGGGTCACCAGTATCGGCGAGTCCATGGGGGCTGTCATTGGACGGACAAGGTGGCGCCTCCGGAGGGAGAGCTCACTCACGCTGACTCCGCGACTAAGCAATTATTGTTGTCAGTAGGGGCTTTGTAGGTGGTGTCCTGCGTATGTTAGATCAGAACAGCCGCCACTGAACACCACCGAAGTGACTCGGCAGCAGTGCAGTGTCTCCTCCGGTGGGTTGCCTCTTGACGACTTGACATTGACTGCTTCTTGTGGGGTGCCGGTGCCGGGGCTGCGGCAGGGCTGACTGGGCTGTGGCTGTGGACAGGGTGTCAGAATGAGCGGCATGGGCGCACTGCCTCTGAGGTGGCGCAGAGGTTGGGACAGAAAAACAAAAAAAAAACTTCCCATTTTTGTTTTACTTCATGTTTTTTTAGAGGGGGAGGGGGATGTTCCACCCTCTGAGTGACCCACCTTCAGATCAATGTGGCTGAACCCTGTTTCCATAGCAACACGTTCTGAGTGTCAATTGTGGCTGTGCACAACAAAGAAGACGACGCACAATTTTGATATGCAAGTACTTTTGATCCCTCCATTAAGGCACCGACATCGTGGGTTAAGGATGTGATGTCTAATCATGACATCAGTGTGCACTGCAGTTTTTTGTTGGTTGGTTTGTTCGTGTGTTTTTCCATTTATGTCATCCACATCACCAGCACTCGAAGGACTGAAAGGAATTGCACATACATGAACGTTTTGTGTGTGTGTGTGTGTGTTTCAGTGCATGCATTCACATGCAGGTGGAAGAGGTTTGGAATCTGTACCACCCCCCACTCCCACCCACCCCCACCCCCTCTACCCCAAAAGAAAATCTCCTTCAGCTTGTTGTCTGAAATGGGAATTGAACCCTGGACTCTTATTAGATCCGGAGAGCAATGCACTGTCAGAACCTCCCAACTGCTAGTGATTACACCACAGCAGTTAAGCCTCTGTGATCATTTCACTGCCACTAGTGCCAGTTTTACAGGCAAGCACTGGCTGTGTATGAAACTTCATTTGGAAAATCTCCAAAGTTCTCCATTTCACATGACTTTCAAGTGGATCTGTTTGAAGACACGGCATGCCATTTGTGAACTGTTTGGAAATTCCGGAACCAAACGGAATCTGTGTTGTTATATATGGCCAGCACTGGGTTTGACTTTAGACGGTTTGAAAGTATGCAAAGGTGTTGAAGTTCAAAGTATGCAAAGGTGTTTAAGTTCAAAGTATGCAAAGGTGTTGAAGTTCAAAGTATGCAAAGGTGTTGAAGTTCAAAGTATGCAAAGGTGTTGAAGTTCAAAGTATGCAAAGGTGTTGAAGTTCAAAGTGTGAGTGAATCAAGGGTAAAAACAGCAAGGACTTAGAAAATGATAATTAACAAAACCACAAGGAGAAAAAAAAAAAAAAAAGTGTGTATTTACAGTTGGAACTTCAGATGGATGGCTTGTTTCCATCCGATTTGTGTCAAATATACTAGCCGCCATGGTGTAGTAGAAAGGAGGGTTGTAGTTCAAGTCTCATTAATTTGCAGGAATTCTGGGACTCCAGCTGATGCATACCCAAGGCTGAGTATGTTGTGCACTCAGTGGAAAGAGAAGAACACAAGGTCTGGTTTCTTTCCAGTTTATGGATTCATCTCGTGAGAGTGCCACTCAGATTTCCTGTTCAACACTGCAGGTGTTTGTATCGCAGTCAGATTTCCTGTTCAACACTGCAGGTGTCTGTATCTCGGTCAGATTTCCTGTTCAACACTGCAGGTGTTTGTATCTCAGATTTTCTGTTCAACACTGCAGGTGTTTGTATCTCAGTCAGATTTCCTGTTCAACACTGCAGGTGTCTGTATCTCCCTGGACTGGTCACATCCTTAGGTGATGTCTGGGCATGCAGCCATCATGGAGTATTAGACTAGAATGGAACTCGGTGGCGTGGTTTTTACCATCATCACTGACATGATCAGCATAGAAAAAAGTCTCTATGGTTCTTCATGCCTGGCTCTTGTGATGATCTCCACTTGCGATTTCTTCTCCATGTTTGATGCCCATGCTGAGTTAGTCGTTTTGGTAGATGAAGGCCTCCAGAACTCGGCAATTATCATAACTGGGAGAGAATTAACAAGGTGATGTCTTGCGCTGGTTGTCTTCAAAGAGAGTCCACTGTTCGCCATGTGATGATCTGATGTTGATGGCTTACTGTGAATGGCTGGTGGTCAGGCTCTGGACAGATTGAACCTCAGTGTGACTGCGAACAGGGAAGCTGGTATTAATGGCATCGAGGGAAAAAATTTGTCAGTTATCTGTTTACACTATTGTTTGAAGGGGGCCCTTATAAGAAGCGAAAAAGAAAAGTAGGATTTTAAACCTGACCAGGATGTACCCATACTTTCTAAAGTATCGCTTGATAAGTGTGTAGACGTCTTTTTTTTTTTTTTACATAAGTGCGCATTGCCAATATAGTTACCGAACCTGTTTCTGTTCTGATAGTTTGCTAAACATCAGGGACTGTATTGCATCTTTGTCAAAAAGAAAAGAAAAAGGAAACCCACTTCGTTACAATCACACATTGTAACTGGCATTTTTGAAGGGTATATACATGAACATGCTTACTCATGGTTATTTATTGAATAATGACAGTGTGAATGTGTATGTGTGTGAGAGAGAGAGAGAGAGACAGCACAGAGAGTTGTACTGGACCGTAATTTATTGAAGACAATGGTGTGTGAAAGCATGTCATGAAATATGCATGGGGTTTTTAAAATCGGAGATCAGATTTCACAACAACTTTGCCTCAAGGCACACCCAAGTGTGTTCCTGGATGTATTAAAGGAGCGTAGATTTTCTGAATATAGATCAGCATATGAGAAATGTGTTCGTTATTTTATGCATGTTTTGATTATGTGTGTGTATTTTCCTTTGTCACCCCATTTGTCTTTGCTGGTTTTGTGCATACATCATTGGTTTTGGTTTTGATTTATTGTTCAACACATATCACACGGACTTAGTTTCATGGAGTAAAATAACAACTGTGATTTCTTTAAGTGCGGATGTATATAGATTGGTACAATGTTACTGTAACATATGTTCTTTTAAATAAAGGCATGCAACAGAGGGTTTTTCTTGTTTTTTTTCCCCGATGTGAGGAACAATTTTTTTTAATGTCTTGACACTAATGATAATGTTGGTAAATTTTCTTCATCTTTTTTCGTTGATCACCCAATATTCTCTCTCTCTCTCTCTCTCTCTGAAAAGTGCATGTTAAAATATGAGTAGATAGTGTGTATACTGTATTGAACAGTTCAAAAATTTTAGAAATTGCCTATCCTCACCTATCAACAATAAAATCAGAACATCTCCAGATAAAAACCATCACTAGTTAAGGACCTCACCCCCACCCTCCCACCCACCTCCACCCCCAATCAGTATTTCATTTCTGTTTTGTGTTTTATAAGCACATCATCAGCAGTTTCAAAGCCAAAACAAGAGAAACCCTAGGATTGCCATGTCAAAGCCCTTTTCATAGTCTCACACTCAGAAGCTTTGGGTTGTGACAAAAGAACTGGTGGTGTGAAGTTTATAGTATTTATCATTTTAGCTTAAAGAGATGTCGAATTTGCATGGGAAAGAAGACCTTCCTGAAAGGAGGTAAGCACCACTTATGTTTTCAGCAGTAAAAACTTAGCAGCCCACACTGCTTTATGTCTAAAGCTGTGAAAATTGAGGAACCCCTACATCATGGTCTTTCTCAGAGATGAAAATTGAAGAGCTCCCATATTTTGATCTTTTCAGAAGTAAAAAGAGTCGAGTAGCCCCCAAATTCTGATCTTTTCAGAAGTGAAAATAGAACAGCTTCTACATCTTGATCCCCTCAGCAGAGAAAACTGAGGAACCCCCTTACTTTGATCTTTTTAGCAGTGAAGCCCCTTTACCTCAAATTTTTTTTTTCCTCAAAAGTGATCTTTGAGTAGCCCCACATTCTGATCTTTTCAGCAGTGAAAATTAATGACCACCTCCCCCCACCCCTCATATATTGGTCTTTTCAGTAGTGAAAATTAAGGATCGGCCCATGTCTTGGATCTTGTCAGCTGTGAAAACAGATATTGAGGACCTCTCCTATCACGCGCGCTCCCCCCCCCCCCCCCCCCCCCCCCCCCAGTAGTGAAAACTGAGGAGTCCTTATGTGCTGATCTTTTCAGTGGTGAAGACATAAGATGTCCCCTCTAAATTCAAGAAACGATTCTCACTGATGGTGTTTAAAGAATAGCTGCACAAGTTTTTTTCTTTTATCTTCTTTTCTTCTTTTTTTTTTTGTTTAGGAAGGTGGACTCCAAAGATTTTGTCTGCCAAAGCTAGAATATTCCACATTAAGAGGTCATCTCACTATAGTATAACATTTAAATGTTTCCATGAGCACTTTGATATACTTGCAGCTAAAACCTGTCATTTGTTTATGTTTTGTTTTCATCATCTCTGGTGTCTTCCTCCCTCCCTACCCCTTCCCACACCCCCTTGTCTCCAACACCTGTGCCATTATCCCCACACCACTCAATCTGACTGCCAGATCCAGGTTTCTCCTGCAGAACCCCAACTGCCACACCCCAAAGCAAGCAAGTTTCATCAAATCATCAAAGAGCAATCACCAAAGCAAAAAATTTCATTGCTGCTTAGTCACTTTGTAGGAGTCCATTTTCATTAAATGATCGGTCTTATTCTAGGGTGCATCCATTCCATTTTAACACACACTTTGATTGTCTATATGGTGACTACGATTGATATACCTGCACTTTAAAAACAAATGAGCAAATGAAGCAATAACAAACCCAAAAAAATGTGTGTTCCATTCCTATATCAGGGAAACTGCTGCTATTGGGTTCAAGGTTAGGGACCAGAAAATCTGTAAACGGCTAGTGTTGAGTTTTGTTTTGTGTGACTCTGTGTGTGTGTGTGTGTGTGTGTGTGTGTGTGTGAAACTAACCATGTACTCAATTTCTGTATTAAATCATTAACATTGCTTTTTGCAACAACACTCAAACATTATAAAATGAAAAAAAAAGTTAAATAAAAGAAGTTTTTTTTGTTTTTTTTTAATGTTTCCAAAAAACGTTACAGATGAAAGCTTGCCAGGTCTTTAAAAATGAAAAAGAAAAAAAGTAAGAAAACAATGTTTTTAATTTGCACACATACAAATACGTCAGAAAGCTTTAACCGTACATTATGATTAATAGTAGGCAGAATTATGTCCATGGAATTTTTTTTTTTAGTGTGGTGGCCTATACAATTAGATGTTCAATTCGCTGTTTTTCGCCTAGCTGACCATGAGAAGCCATATCAAGGTTGTCATCTCTCATCACGGTCTATTCCTTAAGTCTTTGAGGGATAAGGTGTTGGGAGGGGGGGGGGTGAAGGGAAGGGGAAGGAATGAACGAATCGGGTTTTTCAAAACATGCGAAAGTTGCAGTATAATCTTTCAGGATCAGGATTTGGGGCGTTGTATCAAACAACTTTGCCTATTTAGGCTTTCTACGCCCCTTCTGTATATATCTGTTTTCTTATGTCTGTTGGTCAAGTCGTAGACTAGCTCAGTTGAATTTATCCATCAAATTCATAATTATTTTATTTTAGTTATTAATTCATGTTTGTCTAGGAGGTTCTTAAATACATTAATACTAGGTGCACGTTTGATGTTAGTTGTTAATTCATTCCAAATTTTGGTTACTCTGTTAGTAAATGTGAGGGATTCGTTCATTCCCTCCCCCCCCCCCCCCCCCCCACGCCTTTTCCCTTACATAATTTACTTAAGATTACAAAAATTTACCCAAAAAGCCATCCAACCAGCTGCCACTCAGCTAAACAGCAGAGCCTTCAACGCCAATTTGGCCAGGCTCTAGATAAGGAAGAAGAAGAACAAGATCTCTTTCTGGTACTCATAAATTACCCCTGATGAAACATCTCTGAACACGATTTCCATAGAAGCTATTCTATGTCAGACCTCATGTACGACCGTACAAATCTTTTCGTCAAAATGAGAAAGCGACGAGGTAAACGCCAAGTGAACACACTGCGCCAGCAGATTTAAGTAAATGAACTTTACTGTTCAACAAAAACCCCGGGGTTGCATATGGTACGGAGGCACGAAAAGAAATGTTTCGCTTCCGAAATACTAATGTTCACTCTCACACACACACACACACACACACAAAGTCAACACCGCCAAGAGTGGGCAGACATAATCGAAGGGAAATAATTCCCATATCAATGACCCCCAAACAAAGCACTTCCGGAGACAAGCGCCCTAGCAACGCGCGGACTGGGTGAACCTGCTAGGAGCGAGAAGCGAGCAGCGCCGGAGATTCTCCCCCCACGGTCTCAATCCCCTGTTTCGCGGCTGAGTTTTCTGTCCGTCTAGCATCCCCCAGGAGGACAGCTTGCAGACGAAATGACCTCGCTGCCGTTCTTCAAGGCTCCTGAGCCTTCTCCTTACAACCCTCCGGAGTGGGGCACGGGCAAAGTCAAGGAGCCTGTGGACATTGTTGTACCTCGCAACGCTACGTGGAGATATTCGTGAGTATTTCATATAGTGTCGGTCTGTTTGTCGGTCTGTAGGTTTAGAGAGCTTTTCGGAGTTAAACTGGGCAAACCGACCAGGCGTTTATCCCCCCACCCCCATCCCCAGTTTTCTCCTTCAAAGTTAAACATGTTTGTTTTTTTTTCTGAAAAAAAAAGTGCTTGAATCTTACCATAATGATGAAGTAGCAGTTGTAAGGAACTGTATACGCTGCCATAGGTCTCTTAGTCATTGCATGTCCCATTCATATTACAAATTGTTTTATTCTTCTGTTTTTACTGACAGGGCAATGAATCTTTGGAATTGTTTCGGCAAAAAGCTATCATAAAAATCAAATTGACAAACATTGTGAAAAGTTTTTTTTTATTTTTCCAAACTAATGTCAGTGATGGGAGCTAGTCAGAAACAGGATTCAATGCATACCTCCTAAAACAATAATGAACCTATAACAGCAGCAGCAAAAATCAACATTATGAAGCATGATAAACCCAGCAAAAGGCTGTCTTGATCAAGACTGCGCCAAAATATCATTTAATAATATGATAGCAAATGCATAACATATGCAGCTTTAATTGTGATCTTAAATCGTTAAATAAAAGCTTTTTACATGTATATTCCTTTTGTATCTCTGTCGAAAAGATTTTTGAAAGCATTATTTTGTGCATTTTCATTCTCCAAAGAACCCCTTCTAGGGCTGTAACATTCAACGCTCACTCACCTTCAAATATGTTTTTGTAAATATCAGTGCCAGGATATAAAACCATCATGTGGAACAAGCAGTTGAAAATGAACATTGATAGCTTTACACTGCCATGCTAATCCCCTTGCACCCTATTTAATGACTGACAATCTGGCTGCCTGCAGTACATTGTCATGTCGCCATGCCACCAAGACACAGCTATTTTGTTCTAAATTTCTCTTGCACCCTATTTAATGACTGACAATCTGGCTGCCTGCAGTACATTGTCATGTCGCCATGCCACCAAGACACAGCTATTTTGTTCTAAATTTCTCTAAATGAGCTGCAGCAGACTTACAAAAGCATCTGTTTTTATCATTTCTTTGGCAGGGCTCATAATACCTTTGACTGTCTCGGGCAGTTAACCTTCTGGATGACAAGTGGAAATGCTCTCTCCACTTACTGGATGGGAAATTATTAATTTTTGACTGTCAGAGAAACTAGGGAGAATCGGTAGTGAGCTCCAGTGCAAATCGACCGCATTTCCCTCCTCTCATTTTTTTCTTTGATAATCTATTTCCCTCCCCCCCCCCCCCCCCCCCCTCCCCTTCTTCTCCGCCAAGTTAGTTCTCAGAATGAGATTCCAGTGGAGTGCCACCTCACCTAATTTAATGCGTGTTTAATATAACGCATGTCAGATCATCAATGTGGCAAGGATAGATCTACTTGCTTTATTTCCCTTTCTCAGGCACATGTCAAGAGCATGTTTTTTATTGATATTGATCATAATCTGCAATCGCCTAATTACTCCTGTGGGCCAGGATGACAATTGGTTAATCAAGCGCATTTGTATCTGTTTATCCTCAGGACATGTAAAAATAACATATCATGATTTTAAAGGGGCTTTCTCCTTCATTGACTGACCAAATAATATTTCTCAGAAAACCAGAGAAGAAAAAAAAAGGGGGGTACACTTGGAAAACATGGACAAAAAAAAAAAAATGGCGCATTCACCCACAGCTAACACAAAGTGGTGTGAGAAAGTACCAAGTGTCACATGATCAGCTACCTTCCTCCTACCTTTCATAAAAGAGAACAGGGACTCAGTTATTGTTAAGACCCTCCTAGTCTGCAGTGGTCACCCTTAGAAATCTCTGGCCAATGTTGCCAGAGGCAGCTCCCAATGCTGTTGAGGTTCATTGCCAAGGGAAGTGAAACCGTCAATTTTGAGAGTAGTTCTTTGTGACTCCACCAAAAACAAAGGCAAAGAAGTTACAAGACAAAACATGATGCGTTTCAACTTCTAAGTTTTCTTCAGGCAAGATAAACAACGTTTAGGACAATGAAAATGAAGAACGAGCAGTCACTTATCTTCTCATTCGGTGCAAGTTGAAACTGAAACTGTTAATGTCTTGGAGTCCCGGTGGTGGATGTAGTTCACATTGTGCTTCTTATATTCCATCACTGTACTGGGACGGTTGTACCCTCTGGCCTGATACCTGAGGTAGATGTTGGTCAGAGATGAAATGGGAAATGGTCCTCCAGCCAGGGAAGTGTATCACACCGCCAGAGACCTGCAGCAGGAAGACAATGAAGCATCATGATCAATACATCTGCATGGGCGTGCTGTAGAGATCGTCTCTAGCAACAGGAGGTACTGGGGTAATACCATCAGCATCAGTGTAAACTGGAGTGTGTACATCTGCAGAGTATGTATGAAAGCAAGTAAGACTGAGACTAGAGTTTGCAGAGTCTGACCGTATGGCAGAATGTAAGGACAGGAATAAGATCTTTTGCATGAAGAAAGCTGCTGGACTAGAGTCAATAAATGTATGTTGGTGATTTTTGGCTCTGCCCAGTGACACTGTCACATTACAGCATCACCAACAGTGAAACAGAGACTGCGAAAATTCTGCTTTGGAGTTCGCCTGGCTCTACCTCCTGCTGGTCGTCATTTCAAAGCTGTTTCAACCTACGCTTAAGAAACCCACAGACTAGTATAGCCAATCATTGACGCTTCTTGAAAGCCTTTCCTTCAGCAGACTCAGATGACAGCTTGTTGAGTCTGACCATGCAATGGACGGAAGAGAGAACAGAAGTGAAGGGATCTCTTGTATGGAGGAAGGTACTGAATCAGAGTCTATATGTATTTTGGTGATGACTTGCATTGCGTGCTGACAATATTACAAGACCCTCAGATTCCTTAGAAGAAACATGAAGATCGCTCCAGAAAGGTCAAGGAGATGGAAAAAACGGTCACACACGTAATGTTCTCATCCCCAGCTGATGTATTTGTACCATAGTGTTCAAATGCTTCGGCTGTTTGGATGATCCCTGGAGCCTTTAAGCCAGGGTATGACAACAACAACAGCAACAACAACAACAACAACGTATGTCCACCCAACTCCAGCATGGCTGTCTATTGTGGGACCCACACACCCAGCGGTTGATTAACTGAATCAAGGCCATCCTGCATCTAGCACCTCATTTTGTCATGCAGACCTGTGTCCTTGCCCATGCTGGAGTGATAAAGTTCGACTTTTGAAGGCCTTGTTCCAACATCACATTTCTTTTCACTACATTCCACTTGGGACATTGCCAAAATGACACTTTCCAAAGTTCCGCTTCTGTGGTCTCGCTGAGCAGTGGAGAATGCCGCTGGTTCATTGGATAAGATCAGTGCTCTCCATGGATGAATGCCCTTGAAGTAGCACTGTACCTCTGTAGCTCTACCAGGTGGTTATGTGGCTAAATGACATCAACTAAAGGGAAATAACTGGCAACCGATTTTTAGCAGGCACACTGTTGTTCCGTTTCAAGATGGGTCAGTCAGGAAGCAGGTATGAATCTCATGATTGCTGTTAAGTGTAAATGGACCTTTGACATTTTATAATGCATCCTATGTGATCACTCTTTTCAGTCTCAGAACATGCTTTTCAGCATACTTTATGATATATACTTAAGACTCTGAAGGAGGACAGGGCTGCATCATGTAAGATCTGAAGTTAACATTTCTCCAGGACGGACGGAAGACATTTCCCCTCGCTATGCTCAACAAGATAGACAATGACATCATTGCACTCTGAAGGTCTGAGAGCAGCCTCAAGCTGCCACCATGACAACCCAAAGGACATGGCAGTTCCTTCAGCCACACTGGAGTGCCCAGTTCCAGCAAGTTTGGTTTTTTTTTTCTGCATAGGATAATCGATGACTAGACTGAGCTGCACCAGAAAATTGCTGAGGCCCTGGCCACTGACACTTTTTTCTCAAAGGCTTCCCAAGTCACAGAGACTTTTTTCCCCCACAGACACCCTCCCTCCCCCTTTCCCCCCATAAGTGACATGATAATCAGAGATATAATTGATGTGACTTTGAAGAGGAATTCACCAACAAGGGTCCAGAATAGACAGCTAGAAGCGGCATCCAGAACTTACATTACACACCAGGGATACAGGGTGTGTTCATCAACGTTAAAAGGCGTAACTACTCAAATGCCTTCAGACAGAAGAATTCTTAGTGAGTCTGCCGAAAATAAGGATAAACTAGTAACAAGACAAAACACGACACGTTTGAACCTCTTAGGTCTTCTTCAGGTGAGATAAACAACCTTCAGGACAATGAAAGCGAAGAATGAGCAATCACTTATCTTCTCATATTCGGCTCAGGATGGGTGTTGAATGAAAATGAGGCCTTTTGAAAAGGGGACAGAGAGAATTGCTAATGATGATAATAATGATAGTAATAACAATGATTAGTAATTATGATGACGATAGAAATATAAGAAAATAATGATTAGCACCACTTGTAGTGGTATATGATGATAGTAGTTGTGGTATTAATAATGGCTATATGTACAGAAGGGGAGAAAGGAGAAAGGTTAGAGGATAGTCAAACAGCATGGTTGTGATGGCAACAGTGTTAGTGGCGATGATGATTGTGATGGTAGTGGTATTGATGATGATGATGATGATGATGATGATGATGATGGATCATCATCATCATCATCATCATCATCATCATCATCATCATCATGTATTAATTAATAATGTCACTAATAATTAAGTTTAAAATTTGTTTCAATTTGGGCCTGCAGTCACCTGACTTTGAAACCAATTCAGACAGAAGGTCACAACCGATGGTTGGCAGGGCTGCCATCTATGCTGCATACTGTCAGCTGCAACAACAGAACACCACAATAAACAGACAGGTGCCAGAAAGTACTCCGAGTGGGTGGCAGACAATACCACATCCCAGCCTGCAAGCACAAGAACTTTCAGCCAGAAGATCAATGCAAAACATCGATTCTCTGTGCAGCTA